>CM074720.1:552985737-553570737 GCA_037306005.1 Rhinophrynus dorsalis
ATAACAAACACCAGGACCAGATGAGGGACTGCAACACATTGTGAAGCAATGTCCTCTGGTCCATAGAGGGCTACATTTGGCTTCTAACGCTCTGAATACTGCAGATATTTATTTCAATACGACATTGTTACCTACACAGTACTGCAAAGCTCTAACACTAATCCCAGGGTGGCCACAGCCCACATTTCTACACTCTGAACCAACAGATCTGGAAGACCAGCAAGATACATAACCTCCACACATGGAAAGAAGCTATCACTTTGTCAGTGTCCCTTCTATGTGTGTGTTTGTGTTTGTCTGTTGCATGTGTGTGTATGTCTGTTGCATGTGTGTATGTCTGTTGCCTGTTTGCAAGCATGTCTGTTGCACGCATGTGTGTCTGTGCATGTCTGCTGCGTGTGTGTGTATACATCTGTTACATTTGTGTCTATATGTGTGCATCTCCAGTGTGTGTGCACATGCTTTTGCATGTTTCTGCTGCTCACCATGTGTATGTGTCTGCCTGTGTGCTGAATAAATCTGGGTTTATCAGTGTGTCTACATTTCACACACATGCACCCAACGGTCATAACATGACAGGCAATGACGTCCCACATTGCTATTATATATATAATCTTCATCTGTTGTCGATCCACAACAGGATGAAGGTCTCCTCAGCAAGCCTCCAACAACTTCAGCACTGTGTCTTTGGTTACAACTGTGTACCAACACATTTTACCCATCTTGTCTTTGGTATTTTTCTTGGGCATCTACTATTGAGTGGAATCCATTCCAAAATGTGTTTGGTCCATCTACTATAAGGTCTGACCCAGGAAAGGGAAAGCAGAAGCAATGGACAGCAGAGCTCTAGATTAGCTCAGACAGCAGAATCAACAGCAGAGTTGGAGCAGCTCAGCCAAACCTTGACAGGGACAGGAAGGGAGAAAGGAGTTTGACCCCAAATACCCCAAAATTCAATGTGACTGGCATAACTGTTTCAAGTTCTTTCCTGATCTGGCTGTTATCTCTGTCCTATGGGATTCTGGGCATGTGAGAAGGGAGCAAAGGTGTTTTACCCCAAATACCAAATTTTGTGTGATTGAGTAGATACAGGCATTTGTGACCCAAGTACCTTTTTGATCTGGCTGTTATCTCTGTCAGGGTAGTCTGGGAATGTGAGAAAGGAGCAAAGGAAAATTACCCCAAATACTCCAAAATTCTGTGTGACTGACTGGGAACACACAAAGCATCACATTCTAGTGTTGATGAAGGCATAATGGTTGAAGGTGTAGTAGCTGAACCAACTGCTGCCTCTGACACTGAGACAAACAAGCACCAAAACACATGTCCTCAAAATAGTTTAGCTTAGCTATGATGAGTGCCTATGTTGCTGCTGGAAGTACTGCACCTTTGACAGCTAGTCATAGTAGCAATAGAACTGCATCAACATCTAGCCCCAATAGTAGCAGCAGATCCTCAGGAACCCCACAGTAGATGAAGTCCACAGTATGGAGATACTTCACTCAGGATCCAAAAGCTAAGAATGTTGCTATTTGCTGTCTGTGGAAAAAGCATGTGAGCAGGGGGAAAGCAGGCTCACACCTAGGCACCTTGTCAATGAGATCCTACCTGAAATACAACCACGGGTCTGACTTGGAGACACACCATCAACAGGTTAGAAGTGCCACAGCTAGCAGCTGTAGAAGTACTACAAAATGATCCGGGGTTCTGGGGCACATAATAGAAGTGTTGTTGTGTTAGAGAGTGTGCCAAGATTTTCTGCTCCTGCTACAAAGGAGTGTGACTCTGAGTTTGTTTTTGGAGATTACAAGAGTCGTAGAGTGCCTTCACATGCCACCACCACCCCATCACCTCCACAAGTCATATCATTAAAATAATAAAGTTACACAGTTCTTCTACTATGCACTCCCATCATACACTTCTAAGTGCTTAGAAAGAAATCAAAACCTGTACAAAAATAATGCAAAAATATGCCTATGGAATAGTAAACTTACCAAAATGTTGACAGTTGACATGCTGCCCTTTTCTTTTGTTTAAAACAGAGGGTTTAAAGAACTGATGTCATGTTCTGCACCCTGCTGGAATATCCCAAGCTACAGTTATTTTTAAGGATGGTTGTGCCAATGTTAGTTAAGCAGGAAGTTATTATTGTGTGCAAAGGACAAAGACGTTCTGCCTGCTAAAAAATTTTTCAAGGCATATGTTGCTGTAGGACTCACAACTTTGACTTTCAGCTACTTATTTCTCCACTACAGCCCTCAGAAGAAGTAATATTGTGGTGGGAAATATAGCAGTCATAGGAAACATAGGAAAAAAATATACTTTTGTAGTGGAAAAAAGTAGAAACTTTAAGGAAAAAAGTAAAAAATGATTGTGTTTTTTTGCACAAAAAGTCATGGGGGTAATTTTTCAGACTTTTCGCCCATGCCTAGTGATGACTAAAACTCAGCATCAGGTTTTGAAGATATATTTTACTGGAAATAGTTCTCCCAATCTAGGGTTGAATTCAAATGCAAGAGATGAGTGTTACCTCCCGTTTTATCAAAAATGTTCCTATTGAAGTCTATGGGGAAACCTGGAGGTAAAAGCAGAGATAACATTAGCACTTGCATTTGAATCCAGCCCCTAGACCTATACAGGTGCAATTATGTAGCAAACCATCTACACCATAGTCTTGAGGTAATTCACTGAAGATCTCTTTCGCATTTAGGCATTTAAAAAAATGATTTAAATCAATGGAGATTATGACAACAGAATTTGAGATCCTTGAACTGAAATTAGAAACTTATTACTGTTTTAGATTGAAAACTTAAAATAAAACCACTTTAGGGTTAACAGTTTCTAAATGTAAGTAATATATCAGAAAAAAAAAGAAAATTAAGTAGCTTCATAGTCCCTTGGTTAAAATTATTATTATCATTATTTTTTTTTTTTTTTTGTGTATGAATACAATAATTAATCTCATGGGTTTATAAATCATGAAATCATGCTTATAAGGTCACCTTCCACATGTAACAAACAATTGCCAAACCGTTACTGTGGTTATTCCATTCATGTAACCTCAGAATTTTTACATTTTTGTGTCAATATGGAATAATGTTTGTCTGTAGTCATATTTAGATTTCACTGATACATTTATTCCTAACACAAGATAAATAATCATCATCACTATAATAAGTTATGGGACAAATGAAATCTCACATGGAAGAGAAATATTTTTCAAGGACACTGAATTTTTACTTTAACTTTCCCCTTATTATCGTGCTTGGTCAAGAATCCTACAAATAAAAGATCTGAAATGTGAAGTATCACTCAACAATTCCATGAACAGTATTATCTATGCTGATAACAATTTAAGTGATTATCATTTTTATCATTAATAATGGATAAAATTCTGATATGTTTTTCTCAATGCATTAACATGAAGCAAGACAGCAACATCCAGAAAAACACTGAACACAACATTGAAAGGACATGATCTGAAGCTGGAAAAGGTAATGAGGTAATGTACATATTCTACAGCACAGCTCATCTCCTAGACAAACTTGGTTTATTTACATTAGAGAAAAGATGACTCAGAGGAGATCTTATCACATTGTACAAGTATATGAGAGGTCAATACAAGGATCTCTATGGTGAGCTGTTCACTCCAAGGCCTGATCAAGTGAGCAGGGGACACCCCTCGAGATGAGAGGAAAGGAGGTTTAGACTTCAGCAGAGGAAGGGGTTATTTACAGTAAGGTCTATTAAATTATGGAATTCCTTGCCCAAGGAGGTGGTTATGGCAGAAACAATGGATACATTTAAGAGAAGATTAGCTAAATCTCAGGGTTATACTGTGTATTAGTAAATCATAAAGGTCTGATAAACTAACTTATTTGGTAGCAGGAAAGCTATATAATTCTCATGTCACTGGGGTATGAGGCAAAGGTTGAACTTGATGGACTTGTGTCTTTATTCAACCTAACTTACTATGTTAATATGTTACTAACACGGCTACGGCAAACACGGTACCAACTCTCATCTAATATGTTACTATGTTATTAATTTATTTTGGCATAAAATGCATATGTCTGCTCTTCAGGATATGTAAGAGAGCATATTATTGGTCTTGTGCATAACTATGTGCATACTCCACAATCATTATTATTTTAATGAAAGCCCCAAAAGCTACCCTAGAAATGTGTACTAATTGTATTCCATTATCCTTTGCTTATTGTTGGTACACAGCAAGAAACAAGGGGCAGTGGAACAGCACAAAATTCCATTACACTTCTCCAATGCCCTTCTCTTGGTACAAGCAGAAAAACAGGAGAATATGCAATGTAAGACCCTATGTTACTGTAAATGTATATTTGTGTTTGTAATATAAAAACATATATATATTTTTAGTACCTCCTCATATTTAAAATAATTACTTTATGACTTAGATAGTAATAGAATTATTTCTGTGATAATCTTACAAAGTTATTTTATGAACTGACTAATGTGACCTATTTAACTGGATAGAAGAATGGGCGAATTAGATGTATCAGCTGGTTCTTATGTGTGATCAAATTCTACGTTTCTATTCAATTATCCTACGGTATTGAAAACAATGAATGTAAATGTGTATGAATTAAAACACTTCCTTTTTACTGGGAACATCAACTACATTTATTGGTGAATGCTTTTAGTGAACCATCTTTATGAAGACATATTCAGTATATGGTTTATTGACAGTGATTGATAAAGAAATGTTTGAAGTTTGGAAAGATTTATACTTTCTTAAGAACTGGTATCAGTTGCAGCTGCTGTAGTCAGTTGTTGGACTTTTAGCTGTTGAGGACTACAACCCGCTATATCTCCCACAAGCCTTTGGGAGTTGTAGTTCCCAACACTTTGTACTACAACAGTTTTCTACCCGTGCACCAGAAGGTATTAATAATGTATCTATAGCTAATTTGTTATGTGCAAGAGCAATAAGTCATCAACATGGTGTACAGGTATCATGTCTGACATGCTGAGCTGTCAGTTTAACAATAAATATACTTTATTGTCATCTGTGTCAAATAATGTATCTAAATGTGAGTGATTAAAATGTGCCAACCAATAGCAACACTCTGTGTCTCCATCTTTATCATATCTATATATAAAAAAGAAGACTTCTGTGTGCCTGGCAAACACACCCAGGGGTGGTATTAAGGAGGACTTACTGTTCCCATTGGGTGATTCAATCATGCAGGGAGTTGGCCCGCCCCCACTATGCAGCCCGCCCACCACTATCAAAGTCAGAAAAAAACAATATGGCTGCCATTTTCTCCTACACCACAGACAAACACACATGCCCCACTCACACACACAGACCACCACACACACATATGCCCCACTCACACAGCACCACACAAACACACACAGACCACCACACACACACATGCCCCACTCACACAGCACCAAACAGACATGCTCCCACTTACACACACAGCACCACATACACACACAAAGCCAGAAATAAATATGGCTGACACACACACAGTCACTCACCCTGACTCCCAGTGGCCTCAGCAGGACCTGTAGTGCAGCACCAGGGGAACAAAATGGCACTCAAAGGGTTAAGGTAGGCCCTCTGCTGAATTATTTCTTCACTGTCATCATTTGCCATGCAAGACACAGGACAGACAGCCATCAGGTACACACTTAACCCACTGACTGCCACAAGGTTTGTTTATCAAGTTTTACCCCTCAGGGAATGTGTTCAAATCCCTCACACTGTAGACTTGCATTTCCCTCCCACTTCTCCTCCTTCCCCAGCCTATTACTAACACTTTCACACATTTATGTTAAGCCCCGCCCCCTACCCACGATTAAGCCCCACCCACATTTAACCCAAATTGCCCCATTGCTCTCTCCACATCAGCACCACATGAGGGACTCCACAAGTAAAAGTTCACAAGTATTACACACACATGTCCCACTCACACAGCACCACCACACACACACAGCCAGAAAGAAATATGGCTGACTCCCAGTGGCCTCAGCAGGACCTGTAGTATAGCCACAGAAGGGTGCTACAGCACCAGGGGAACAAAATGGCACTCAAAGGGTTAAGGTAGGTCCTCATTGCGCAATTATTTCTTCACTTTCATCATTTGCCATGCAAGACTCAGGACAGACAGCCATCAGGTACACACTTAACCCACTGACTGCCACAGGGTTGTGTATCAAGCTTTAGCCCTCAGGGAGTGTGTTCAAACCCCTCACACTGTAAACTTGCATTTCCCTCCCACTTCTCCTCCTTCCCCAGCCTATTACTAACACTTTTCCACATTTCTCTTAAGCCCCGCCCCCTACTCGTGATTAAGCCCCGCCCACTTTTAACTCAGCTTGTCCCATTTGTCTCGCCACATCAGCACTACATCAGTCCCCTCTAGGGACTCCACAAATCAAAGTTCCCAGGTATGAATACACTTCCCACTGCTATTTAACTCTGACATGCCTCTCTATACCTTAACCATTTGAGTGCCAGAGGGGTACACAACTCATGCACGCATGTGTTTCTGCTCATATATGTTGCGTGTGTCTGTGTGTGTGTGTGTGTACATCTCTGTTACATATGTGTGTCCATGTGTGCATCTCCAGTGTGTCTGTGTGTACATGTCTTTTGCATGTTTCTGCCGCTCACTGTGTGTATGTGCATACCTCCCAACATTTCACATGGCCAAAGAGGGACACGTTAGTTTTAGGTGATATTGTTGGGGGCGTGGCTGGTGGGCAGGGCATTAGTAAGAATTTTTACGTTATTTCATGACCTATTACTGGCTATTTATGTAACTGAATAAATGATTTAGTGCAAGACCAAAGTATTTTATTTGCACAGACTAATGTATAAACACATATACTGAAGTTTACAAAAATATGTATATGAGCTTTATTGCTGTAGAGCAAAGTAATACACACCACACAGTCAGGGCTGGTGCAAGGATTTTTTCCACCCTAGGCAAAACCTAATTTTGCTGCCCATTTTGCTCTGCCCCTTGTGCCCCACCCCTTTATACCCCGCCTACTTATACCCAACCTCTTTTCATGATTGTCCTCTCTCTGCCCCCTGGGCCAGTCTGCCCATGGTCTGGAGATGCCTGTAAGAGATGCCCCCCACCAGCTCCAACTTGCCCCTTATCAGCTTCACTTTGGCCCACCAGCTCCACTTTGCCCCTATCAGCTCCACTTTGTCCCCCATCAACTCCAACTTGCCGCCTCAGCTCCAACTTGCCCCCATCAGCTCCACTTTGACCCCCAGCAGCTCCACTATGCCCCCAGCAGCTCCAACTTGCCACTATCAGCTCCACTTTGCCCCCCATCCGCTCCAAATTGCCCCCATCAGCTCCATTTTGCCCCCCATCTGCTCTAACGTGCCCCCACCGGCTCCACTTTGCCCCCCAGCAGCTCCACTATGCCCCCAGCAGCTCCAACTTGCCACCATCAGCTCCAACTTGACATCATCATTTCCAAATTGCCCCCATCAGCTCCACTTTGCCCACCATCTGCTGTAACGTGCCCCCCCTCAGCTCCACTTTGCCCCCTCAGCTCCAACTTGCCCCCATCAGCTCCACTTTGACCCCCATCCGCTCCAACTTACCCCCATCAGCTCCATTTTGCCCCCTCAGCTCCAACTTGCCCCCATCTGCTCCACTTTGCCCCCCATCCGTTCCACTTTGCCCCCACCAGCTCCAACTTGCCCCCACCAGCTCCACTATGCCCCCACCAGCTCCACTATGCCCCCTCAGCTACAACTTTCCCCTATCAGTTCCAACTTACCCCCATCGGCTCCACTTTGCCCCCCAGCAGCTCCACTATGCCCCCAGCAGCTTCAACTTGCCCCTATCAGCTCCAACTTGCCACCATCAGCTCCACTTTGCCCCCCATCCGCTCCAACTTGTCCCCCATCCGCTCTAACTTGCCCCCACCAGCTCCACTTTGCCCCCCCTTCAAGCTCCACTTTGCCCCCCTTCAGCTCCACTTTGCCCCCCCTCAGCTTCACTTTGCCCCCCCTCAGCTCCACTTTGCCCCCCTCAGCTTCACTTTGCCCCTCCTCAGCTCCACTTTACCCCCTCAGCACCAAGTTGCCCCCATCAGCTCCACTTTGACCCTCATCTGCTCCAACTTACCCCCATCAGCTCCACTTTGCCCCCACCAGCTCCAACTTGCCCCCAGCAGCTCCACTATGCCTCTTCAGTTCCAACTTGCCCCCCATCACATACCTGTAGCTCCCGCGCAGTCTTCTCTTCAGTAATGCAGAGCGAGGCGGGAGATCATGACTCCCAGCGTGCTCTGCATTACTAAAGATCCGACCCAATGACGGAGCGCTGTAGCAACACAGACCTGATTGTGTTGTGCTTCCCGGCGTGGTGTGTGTGGGCGCAGCTCTTCTCCGCTGCATGCCCGCGCCCCCAGTACGTGTGCGCCCTAGGCCGGCGCCTACCTCGCCTATAGGTGGAGCCGGCCCTGCACACAGTCTGACCTCCTAAAAAGAGGGACAACAGGGTGGGAAAGAGGAACAGAAGGATTTGGCCCTCAAAGAGGGACATGTCCCTCCTAAAGAGGGACACTTGGGATGTATGGTATGTGTCTGCCTGTGTGTTGCATATGTCTGTGTTTATCAGTGTGTCTGCATTTCATACACGTGTGCCCAATGGTCATAACATGACGGGCAACGCCGTTCCACATTGCTAGTATATATATATATATATATATATATACATATGTGTGTGTGTGTGTGTGTGTGTGTGTGTGTGTGTTTGTGTATGTCTGTGTGTTTTTTTTTTACAACAAATTCACTGGCAAGTTTCTACTATGTACAAATATAAAAATGTATATATGTTATTAAATTGTAGATCTTGTCTTAGCATTTGTTTGCACATTTTCAGTAATATAAATACATTTTATTGGGGGAATTGAAGGAAACTATGTCTGAAACATATTAACTGCACCTTAGGGTACAAATAAACATTCTCCAGATTGCAACTGAATACTAGAGAAAATTACAATGGAATGAAAATTCTCATTTAGCTCATAACTAATTTTCATTTCTCCCATCTGATGTATTTGTTTTGAACCATAATTGATGATCTTTAGCGACCTAAGTAGGGCCCTTGATCTGAATGCTGACCCATATCTGCTCATATTTCCAACCTGGCTGTTTGTGGTAATTTAATTTTGGAAAGGAAGAAGCCAAATTGAAGTTAATGTAACTTCCAGGATACCTCATAGTCCAAAGCTTTGTAGGAATCTAGATCTAGCCCTTGAACATTTTGTTAGGTGGCGCTAGGCAGTTTATCCCTGTTACGTCATTAGACAACTATTCAGCTTCTTACACTGGAATTCATCCAGAGGCAAAGCTGGGTATATAAGCAGATGTTGTTAAATGCAGAGATTAAAGGGATAGTAATACTTCGTTTTAACTTTATTTTATTTTGTAGGCATTAAAAACATATGAATAATGATATAAGTCTTATCTCTCAAACCTTTATGGTTTAAGAGATATTCACAAGCAAAGTATCCCCCTCCTGCCCCTTTTACTGATGTAACACTTTTCAGCCAGATCAGAAGGGAGGTGCCCAGGTAGACTGCAGAGAGGGACAATCTTCAATTAAGATAAGGGAAAAACATGAAAAGCTTGTCAAGGGGGAAGGGCTTTCATTGTTCCCATAGGAAGAAGATTGTCCCCTTCTGTTATCTGTCTGGTCTATGGACTGCATTCCACATCTGAGAAGAGATGGCTTACACTAGGTAAAAGGGGTGGGAGGGGAAACTTTGCTTGTGAATATCCCTCAAACCATAAAGGTTTGAGAGATAAGACTTATATCATTCTTCATTTTTTTTTAATGCCTACAAAATAAAATAAAGTTAAAACGAAGTTTTACTATCCCTTTAAGATCTTAATTCTTTACTGGAACAAAATCGGGATAATGGTCAAAGTTATTTTCTGTGATTCCTCCTTATTTTTTGTGAGTTGATATGTTTTTGTTTCATATAACGTACTTTACTGCATAATATAAAATACTTTATGGCAAGATAACTTACATCAAGCTCATTAATTTGTTACTGTTCACGCCTAATACCCTATCACACCTTATTTCTCAGGATGGAAACCAGGAACCGGACTGTTATAACTGAAGTTGTTCTCTTGGGATTTCCCAGTCATCCAGTGAAAAATGTTGCACTGTTCTTTCTGTTTTTTGTTATCTATATAGTAACATTTATTGGAAATGGCCTTATCATATGCGTTGTTATATTCACCCCACATTTACACAATTCCATGTACTTTTTTATCTGCAATTTATCTTTTTTGGACTTGTGTTATTCATCAACAGCTGTACCCAGGTTACTGGCTGACATCTTTTCTACTCAGAGAATCATTTCACTTCCTGAATGTCTTACACAAGTAAACATCAGTTTGCTTCTGGGAACAGCAGAGGGTTTTCTTCTTGCAGTGATGGCGTATGATCGCTATGTTGCCATTTGCCAGGCTTTATATTATCCAATTCTTATGAGTTGGAGGATTTGTTTGAAAATGGCAGTCTTTGTATGGGTGGGGAGCTTTATGATATCAGTTGTTCCATCACTTGCAACACCTACCAGATTTTGTTCTCCTAATCAGCTCAATAGTTTTATGTGTGACGTTCAAGTAGTTCTGACGTTGGCATGTGATGATACCCATTTAAGTGAAATAACAATATTTTGTGTCTGTTTTTTTTGCCTCCTACTTCCTTTTGGAATCATCATTGTGTCCTATATTTGTATTATTTCCTCCGTGCTCAAAATGCAATCTGTAGAACGAGCTAAAGCTTTTTCTACATGCACCTCCCATATTACGGTGGTACTTATATGTTTTGGAAATGCAATTGTTATGTACTTTGGTCCTTCATCCAACTACTCATCGAATCAAAAGAAATACGTTTATGTCCTTCTTGTGATCATATCTCCAGGGCTCAACCCTCTAATTTACAGTTTGAAAAACAGGGAAGTCAAACAAGCATTAAGAAAATTAAAAGAAAAAATTGCTGCATCTAACATGTTAATGTTTTGAATAAAATTTGGACAGACATTCCAAAATATTGACTTTTATATTTCTATTACTCTAATACCTAAAATGTGCTAGGGTCATGTGTTCTTAATTACCCTGTATCCCAAACTAGCATATGTAAAACTGCTCTATTTGTTTTCTGTGGCCTAAATCTAATCTTCTGTTTGCTCTATAAGAGCAGCCATTACTGTGTTTTCCAGGGATCCAAGTACCATCGCCGTTTTGATTGGTGCATCTGAAGTGTTTGTCCAAGATTGTCTGTAAATTGGTCTAGATAAGGTAACATGCTTTCTAAATAAAAAAGTAGTGTGTACTTACCTCAGTATGCAAATAAACTTTAGCGCTTGCAATTTCAGACAACACACACTCAGTTAACCCTTTGAGTGTCAGAGGGGTATCCAATGCATTGCAAAGCAATTTGTTACATACCCCTCTGGCACTCAAAGGGTTAAATTGATAGTAATACTTATTGTTTTGTTTATTTAGTATTGTAGGCATTAAAAAATATTAAGAACTATGAAAGTTTTGTCTCTCAAACCTTTATGGTTTGAGAGCTTTTCACAACAAAAGTTCCCTCTCCCTCGCTGTTTCAGTCAAATCTGCCATCTAGCTGACAGACTTGGATTCTGGTCCGCAGAACGGTCTGCAACATGTGCTTGCAAACCAGGCACACTTTGTTCCAATGAAGTAGTTTTTTTTAACCCTTCAGTGCCAGAGGCTTGGGCCATTGCCTGTACCCTGCAGGCCAGACACTTTTTCCGCATTTTTGCTATCGTTCCGTTTAAGCTTGATTTACTCTGGTGATTTTTAGTTACATATGGAAAACTATATATTGTTTTTTTCAGAACGAATTGAGCTTTCTTGTGGTACCTTACATGAAGAGAATTTTACATCGTGCAAAAAGCTATGATGTCATAATGACAAAAAAAGTGAAAATGTACTCATTTTGCTAAAATCACATACTATGTATCAAAAACATTTACCTTGATTGAAAAAGTTTCAATTATTTAAAAAATCCCCAAGTCCCCCGAGTAAAAAAATACCAAATTTGTATAGTTTTACCTACGTCCATGGCTAGCGTAGAGCCCTAATCACCAGCAGCGCAAAATTACATTTTCAACTTTATAAACTAAAATGCGCATTCTAGGGTTTTTGTGGTAAATCTACCCTAAAACAGTGGAATAACTATATAAAACTGTATATTTGTGGAAAGTAGACAACCTACTGCATCTAATGAGGGGAGACTTTCCTTGTTACCCAAAGTCTGGTGTGCACAAATGCCTCCAGAAGATGGCACTAATGAAAAAAAGGCATTTTCTTACATTTCTGCCCCTTCAAATGTACTAAAATGTGTGAAAACCATGGCATTTCCAACTGTATTCATTAGCTAGTGCTCTTAGGAGACAAATGACACCCCATTGGTATGAGTTCACCTACCTCAGGGGGCGCTACAAGTACAAAACTACACCTATTGCAACCACTAATTTTTCTAACATTTTCTCAAACATTACTTGTCTGTACAAAAATGGTTATAACAACTAGAGAAGTGAAGAAAGGCTACACAAACTATACAATTTTGGAAAGAAGACAACCTGACGCATCTAATGAGGGGTGAATTTCCTTATTACCCCAAGCCTGTTGTGCCCAAATGCTTCCAGAAGTTGGCACTTTAGGAAAAAATTGCATTTTCTTACATTTCTGCTCCTTCATCTGTATGGAAATCTGTGAAAACCATGTAATTTCCAACTGTATTCATTAGCTAGTGCTCTTAGGAGAAAAATGACACCCAATTGGAATGAGTCGACCTACCTTAGGGGTGCCAGAAGCACATAACTACACCTACCTGTTTGCTTCTTCGAAAATGGCTGTTTGTACTAAAATGTTCATAACTGTTAGAGACATGAAGGAAAGGTATAAAAGGTATACCATTTTGGAAAGTAGACATTCTCCCGCATCAAGTGAGGGGTCACTTGCCTTTCTACCCCCTGGGCTGAAGTGCACAAATATTTCCAAAATGTGGAGCTATGGGAATAAATACATGGTTTTTTTTTCCACCACTTCAAAGATACTAAAATCTTTGAAAACCATAACATTTCCTGCTGTATTCAGTACCTGCTACCAACATGAGAAAAATGGTAGCCCATTTGTGTGGGTTAACATACAATATTTGGGTGCTAGGAACACGTACGTAAACCTGACACTTTTGTTTTTTAAATTATCTGCTTGCACTAAAATGGTTATAACCATAATAGATATGCAGGAAAGGTAGAGAAACAATGCCATTTTGGAAAGAAAACAACCTTCCACATCTAATGAGGGGTCACTTGCCTTCTTACCCAAAGGCTGGTATGCACAAATGCTTCCAGGAGGTGGCGCTAATGAAAAAAAAGGCATTTTCTTACATTTCTGCCCCTTCAAATGTATGGCGCTCTGTAAAAACCTTGGAATTTTCAACTGCATTCCTTATCTAGTGCTCTTAGGAGTCAAACGACACCCCACTGGTATGAGTTGACCTACCTTAGGGTGTGCTAGAAGTAGAAAACTACGCCTACTACAACCTCTGATGTTTCTAACATTTTCTCAAACCTGACTTGCCTGTACGAAAATGGCTATAACGCCTTCAGAATTGAAGAAAAGGTAGATAAACCATACCATTTTGGAAAGAAGACATCCTACCGCATCTAATGAGGCATCACATGCCTTCTTACCCCAATACTGGTGTACATAAATGTTACCAGAAAGAGGCGCTAATGAAAAAAAAAGGTATTTTTTTACATTTCTGCCCCTTCAAATGTATGGAGCTCTGTGAAAACCTTGGAATTTTCAACTGCATTTGTTTGCTAGTGCTCTTAGGAGTCAAACGACACCCCATTGGTATGCGTTGAACTACCTTAGTGGGTGCTAGAAGTAGAAAACTACACCTACTACAAACTCTGATGTTTCAAACATTTTCTCAAACCTGACTTGCCTGTATGAAAATGGCTATAACACCTTCAGAATTGAAGAAAAGGTAGATAAACCATACCATTTTGGAAAGAAGACAACCTGCCGCATCTAATGAGGGGTCACTTGCCTTTTTACCCCTACGTTAGTTGGCACAACTATTTCCAGAATGTGGTGCTACAGGAAAGAAAAACAAACATTTGTTTAACACATCAGTCACTTCAAAGATACTAAAATGGTTCAATGGCGTGGAATTTCCCAGGAAGACTTCTTGCCAGACAAAAAAAATGGTACCCCACTGCTCTGGGTTGACATACCAATTTATGCTACAGGAGCGTAGCTACCAGTGAAACAGAAATGGTAAAGCAAACAGTGTATGTGTGATTTTATGGCTAACAGATGAAAGAAGCTAGGGTGTCAGCCGGTGTACGTGCGGACCTGTGACTACAAGTATAACAAAATGTGTGAGAGGGTGAGGGATTAGGCAGTGTGTGTGGGTATGAGCAGAGGAGCAAGGATGGTGGTGATGGTGGGGCAGTGTCTGATAGTGTGTATGGGAGATCTCTGACTACCAGTGTGCACTGTATGTCCCCTCATACAAAGCACTGCGTTGGACCCCCTTCCTGTTGCACATGCTTTTTTTGGGGCTTTTTCCCCCCAATATTTTTGTGCAGACCTCGTTGGGGGCATCAGAACCCATACAATGAGGTCTAAATAAAAAATAAAGGGGGAAAAAATCCTTTATGTGCCACAGGGGTGTCCAGCACACAAAGGGTTAATTTTTTTTATCGTTACTTTGTATTCAGATGGCCAAAAAACAAGCTCTGATCACAAAATAATGATAAAAAGTCCTGTGTGCGCCACAGGAAGGGGGTCTGCATTGAACCCCCATCCCAGTGGCACACACAGGGTTAATTTTTTATTTAATTTTTTTTTTATTATATACCTCATTGAGGGGCATCAGGACCCCCTGATCCCTCCCCAATGAGGTCTTAGTAAAAAAAATATATATGTCCACAAACAGAGTGACCCTGTGAGTGCCACAGGGGTCTCCAGCGCATTGCAAAGCAATGCATTGGATCCTTGTGGCACTCAGAGGGTTCAGTTTTTTTTTTTATCATTACTTTGTAATCAGAGCTTGTTGGAGGGCCAATAAGACCAATCCTGATGACCCCTCAACAATCTCTGATAACAAAGTAATGATAAAAGCCCTGTGTGTGCCGCAGAAGGGGGGCTGCATTGCCCCCCCCTGTGGCACACACAGGGTTAATTTTTTTTTTTAATTTACTTTTTTTATTATAGACCTCATTGAGGGGTATCAGGACCCCCCTGATCCCCACAATGAGGTCTTACCAAATAAAAAAAAAGAAATCAAAATAAATGTCCCTGTAAGTGCCACAGGGGTATCCAGCGCATTGCAAAGCAATGCATTGGACCCTTGTGGCACTCAAAGGGTTATTTTTTTTTTTTTATCATTTCTTTGTAATCAGAGCTTGTTTGGGGGCCAACAGGACCAATCCTGATGGCCCCCCAACAATCTCTGGTAACAAAGTAATGATAAAAGCCCTGCGTGTGTGCCACAGGAGGGGGGGGGGGTGCATTGGACCCCCCCCCCCGTGACACACACAGGGTTACATTTTTTTTATATATATATTTTTTTAATTATAGACCTCATTGAGGGGCATCAGGACCCCCCCCCCGATCCACCCAATGAGGTTTTTGGAAAAAAAAATACCCCCAAAGGAAGTGACCCTGTGAGTGCCACAGGGGTCTCCAGCGCATTGCAAAGCAATGCATTGGACCCTTGTGGCACTCAGAGGGTTAATTTTTTTTTTTTTTTATCATTACTTTGTAATCAGAGCTTGATGGGGGGCCATCAGGACCAATCTTGATGGCCCCCCAACAATCTCTGGTAACAAAGTAATGATAAAAGCCCTGTGTGTGCTGCAGGAGGGGGGTGCATTGGACCCCCCCCCGTGACACACACAGGGTTACATTTTTTTTATATATTTTTTTTTTTAATTATAGACCTCATTGAGGGGCATCAGGACTCCCCCTGATCCCCACAATGAGGTCTTACCAAATAAAAAAAAATAAATCAAAATAAATGTCCCTGTGAGTGCCACAGGGGTATCCAGCTCATTGCAAAGCAATGCATTGGACCCTTGTGGCACTCAGAGGGTTATTTTTTTTTTTTTATCATTACTTTGTAATCAGAGCTTGTTGGGGGGCCAAGAGGACCAATCCTGATGGACCCCCAACAATCTCTGGTAACAAAGTAATGATAAAAACCCTGCGTGTGTGCCACAGGAGGGGGGGTGCATTGGACCCCCCCCGTGACACACACAAGGTTACATTTTTTTTTATATATATTTTTTTTAATTATAGACCTCATTGAGGGGCATCAGGGTTACTTTTATTATTTTTTTAAATTTATTTATTTTTTTAAAAAACTCTTCAGACCTCGTGGGGGACATCAGGACACCTCCTGGTGTCCCCACAGTCATTGATCTCCCAGCCGATAGGATAGCAAAAGCTCTCCTGCCCTTCTCTCCTACCACCGGTAGGAGTGAACAGGACCGGGGATACTTCCCTAACGTCATCGGTGATCATGTCACCGATGACGTTGGGAGGCTTCCCCCGGTCCCGCCCACTCCTACCCGGAAGTTCGGGTAGGAGAGAGGGTTCTGTATATTGATCTCCCAGCACGATCGGCTGGGAGATCAATAACTGGGGAGGCATGAGGAGTGATCCTCATGCCTCCCCACGAGTGCCACACTTTTTTTTTTTTAAATGCGGCCACTGCATTCCGGTTATACCGGCTCATGCAGTGACCACATTTCACTCTTCCGCCGTACGAGCGTGGCACAGCAGGTACAGCTGTGTCCACTCATACGGCGTAAGTAGCTGGCACTCTAGGGGTTAAAGATTGCGATCTCGTCTCTGCTGAAGAACCGCCGGCCGGTCTGCGGACCAGAATCCAAATCTGTCAGCTAGAGCGCTGACATTAGGGAGGGGGGAAAATTTAGTTGTGAATATCTCTCAAAGCATAAAGATAAGACTTACATCATTCTTAATCTGTTTTAATGCCTACAATACTAAATAAACAAAAAATTAAGTATTACTATCACTTAAAGTAAATGATCTCTGTATAGGACAGTTTGCAAATTATAAAAATCAAGATGAAGATTGTATTTTACTGATCGAACATATGAGTAGTTAATCTGCTAGTTGTAATACGCAATATTTAAAATGATATCGACCACTGTCATGTTTAGATCTTAGTGTTCCTTTAAAGTGGAACTGTCACTATAAAAGAACTTTTAAAACATCTTGCAAAACCACATGCCTACCCACATACCATTAAAACCTTTTACAAAGCTAACCCTTTCAATGCCAGAGGGGAAAGCAATGCATTGTGTACCCCTCTGGCACTCAAAGGGTTGAACAAACTGGTTATCTGTTTATATATGAACAATGAAGATGCCATTGTATTGTTGCATATGAAATAACAGCCCTCATTGTCAAGTTTTCTCTGCAGGCAACCCCATTGTAGCTAACACCTTGATTGACAAAGATGTGTGCAACTTATCTGACACTCAAAGGGTTAAACATCATTAATCCATTTGACTCAAATGTGCTGCATGCCAGAAGGGTTTACACACACTTAGCACTGACTTAAAGGGATAGCAATGTTTCACAAAAAAAGCAGCTCCAATTAGTGTTCATAGTATTTGATCCATGGAAAGTTTTATTTCAGTACTGTCAGAATTGTAGTTCAAGAGTAATTGGATGATGAGGTATACCCCTCCCCCCTTTTACCTAGTGTAAGACACCTCCCCTCAGATGTGGAATCTGGTCACTTGACCGGACAGCTCACAGCAAGGCACAATCTTCTTACTGTGATCATAAGGAAACCACTGCCCCCCGACAGGTTTTTCAGGTTTTTTCCTTATGATCACTGAAGATTGTCCCTCTCTGTGATCCATCCAGTCTTGCTGCTCTGAGGTGAGCAGTGTTACATCAGTAAAAGGGGCAGGAGGTGAGTACTTTATCATTCAATTACTCTTCAACTACATCTCAGACAGTACTGAAATAACACTCTCCATGGCCCAAATGCTATGAAGATTAATTGGAGCTGCTTTTATTGTGAAACATTACTATCCCTTTAACAGAGGTAATAGAATAATGAAGCTGTTCTATTAACCATTCCTAGTTCCCAATAGAACATGAAAGTGGATGACAGCAAGGATGGGTGAAAACTTGCACCTCAAACCAAAATCTTGGCTAAAAATTTCCCGCGAAAAGTTTGTTTTTTCTTCTTCTTTTGCCTAGCTCATTCCTATGAAGTAAAAGGGAACATTGAATTTCCACACAACACATAGCAAATATTATTTTATTTCACAAACGCATAGTATAAAAGGGGTATGAGGGTGCCTGTTTTGGTGGAGAGCGGGGAAAGAATCATTTGAACAGGGAATTTTTTTTGGGGGGGTTGTTTACTGGGATTGGGAGTCAGTTAATAAAAAATAAATCCTAAATACAATTAGTAGTATCCCATAAGACATGGTATAAAAGGGGTATGAGGAGGATGCCTGTGTTGGTGGGTGGAGTTTGGGGAATGAATCAGAACAGGGAATTTGTTTGGGGTGGTTTGACTACAATTGGGGGGGCAGTTTATAAAAAAAAATATAATAAAATAATACATTTGTATGTAACATGATAGAGACAAGGATCCCCTGATGTAAGCTGCAACTGATACTTGACATTACAGAGTATTTTGTAGAGGATGATTTGTTGTTAGAGGCCCAAGTCCTGTGGAGACATTGATTTGTAGGACTTAGACTTATTAGAGACCCAAGCCCTGAGGAAACATTTATTTGTAGGACTTAGGCTTGTTTGGCACAAGCCCTAAGGAAACATTGATTTGTATAATTTAGGCTTGTTTGGAACAAACACTTAGGAAACATTGATCTGTAGGACTTAGGCCTGTTAGAAACAACCCCCCGCCCAAATGTTTATTTTTTGTAGGCCAATGGTTTTTTTTGTTTGTGTGTTTTTTTTTTTTAAAGCACAAGCCATGAGAGAAAAAAAATGCTCTGATGTAGATGTGGAATTTATGACTGCTGTTCTTGCTGCTGCTGCCGCTGCTGAGTTGTTTAAGAAGCAGGATAATTAGGCAACTCAAAGGGAATGGAATCAACAACAGCAGTAACACTGGTGATCCACTTGCCACAACTAGCTCCAGTGATGCACCTGAGGCAGTAGCAGCAGCTCCATAACTAGCCCCCACTACTAGAAAAGAAGACGTGGGCCAATAATTCTTTTCCACCTGCCCCTCCTCCAAAATCATGGATGTGTTGTTTTTAGAATAGAAATGTTTACCTTGAGAGCAGGAACTGTTCCTCTCATCAGCAACTGATGCTATCACTGTGTCCCTTGTCCACACCCTACTAAGGACACATGACAACTTGCTGAAAGTTTAATAGTAATGATGAACTCTCCCTGCACCATCTTAGCATATTCTGCAGGTTGAAATCTTCTCAGATGCCGCTTGATGTCCTGCTTGCAATTCTCCTCCACCACACTATCAGGTGTGATCTGTGCACCACACAGTGTGAAAATGGGTTGACACGAACTGCCACATCTAACATCTACAGAGTGGCTATCATTTGGCCAGGAAGGTAATGATGAACGAGGTGGATTGGCAGAAGATGCAGTTACCCTAGAGCAAGATTATGGTGAGCTAGTTGTTTCACTTGCCATTGAACCTCCAGCCTCTACCTGGGTTTCTCTGTTCTTCTTCCTCTTTGTTCTCTGCCTTGCCTCTTGTTGCCTTTCTGGTGAGTCAGGGATTACAGCAACAGCACTGCTCAATTTCTGTGGTGGGTGCAGCTGCTGCTTCTCTATTACAGACATCTCACTCCTGGTTGGAGGAGGTGATGAGAAATGTGACAGAGGGTCCCCTAATGTCACACTTGTCATTTCTTAGTGACCTGAAGAAGGCAGACTAAGAAGACCAGGCACGGGCAGCTGCTCTGTGCTCCTGGTGGTCATATTATTGCTGCGCCTGCTAACCACTAGTTCTGACTTCTTCATGATCATGTTCCACCTGGACAATGCCATGGGGAAAGGGGACTCCCAGGGTCAGGGGAATGGTGTGAGTTTCCTTCACTGCTAGTCTAAATGCTCTCAATTGCTTCCCTTACCACTCTCCTAACGCTAGTCCAACCAGCTGCTTCACCAACCTCATCAATTTCAGCCCCAGAGTTTTCCTCCTCACAGTCACTATTAATATGATGATCACCCCCTCCTTCACTCCTAACACTAACAAACTGCTGGACCTTCTTAGCAGTAGTATTTGCACTGGCGGGACTGCTTGGGGATGGAAGTGTGACTTAGCTCCCCTGTTGTCAAACTTGGCATCATCTTCTCCTTCCCCTCTCCTGAGTATTACAAGACACACTGGCAGCAGGTTCAGCACTGGCAGCAGGCACAGAACTGGTGACTGTGGTTCATCACTGGCAGCAGACACAACAGTGGTGGCAGCAAGGGCAGCACATCTGACAACAGGCATAGAACTGGTGGCAGCAGGGGCAGTACTGGCAGCAGACACAGCACTCGTAGCAGCAGGGCAACATGTCTGTCAGTAGCCACAGTACTGGTGGAAGCATTAGCAGGGACAGCACATCTGACAGCAGGCCCAGCAATGGAGGAAGCAGGGGCAGAATGTAAACAGCAGGCCCAGCAATGGAGGAAGCAGGGTCAGCACGTCTGGCAGCAGAAACAGGCAGCTGACCTGTACTGCTCTCAATACTACCAGACAAAATACCTTCTCTTCTCCCCATGTCCTCTCAGTGGGTATTACCAAGGCATCAATCCTGGGACCATTTCTCTTTTCTTACTATAGTATCTTATTTGGTGACCATATTTCTCTCTTGGCTTTAATTACAATTTCTATGCAGATGACACACACGTCTACCTCTTTTCCCCTGATGTCACTACAGCAGTAGTCTCATGTTGGTTAGTTTTTCACTGCAATCTCTTCATAATGACCCACCTATAACAGTCTCCCTTAGTGGCTAAGCGATCCTGTGTTTCCTTCCTCTGTAGTGATGTCGTCCAGCATGATTACCGGCTACTTCCACATTCTGACGTCACTTGAACGGGCGCTGGTACGTGCACCTGTTCATGGGCGTAGTCTCATTTGCCTAATTGATTCCTGCCTTGAGCTGCTCCTTTATAACCCCTCGGGCCTAGTAGTCACTGCCCTTATGTGGTGTTTCCGTTTGCTGCTCTTGTGTATCATTGTGACCCGTGCCTATCTGATAACTCTCTCCGTGTATGACCCCGGCTTGTCTGATTACCCACATTGGTTCTGACCTGTGGCTCTGGCTGACTAACTCTCTCCGTGTATGACCCCGGCTTGTCTGACTGCCCACACCGGTTCTGACCTTTGGCTCTGGCTGACTAACTGCTCCGTGTATGACCCTGGCTTGTCTGACTACCCACATCAATTCTGACCTGTGGCTATGTTTGACTATTCACTCCTAGTAGTCTCCGGCTTGTCTGACTTCCCATTCTGTTCTGACCTGTGGCTCTGGCTGACTACTCGCTCCATGTATTCCCCAGTGGTCTTATCATTCATACCTGAGCTACACTGCTCAGTCTCACTCGCTCCATGTTGCCGCCGGTTGCGATTCTTATTTATCACCCTAGCCTTGTCTACAGGCTCTCCATTGTGGGACTTTGCACATTTCCATTACCCTGCACCTAGCGCAGTAGTCCAGCGCTCAGCACAGCGTGCCACTCCGGGTAGTAGACCGGAGATTATAGTCTTGTGTCTGGGGTTGGGTGCGCATTAGTATTCATTTTTGCTTCCTCTCAATAAAGGTGGTTTTACATTACATATACTGTGCCTGTCCTTCATTTATGCTGGGTACCGTGACACCACCACTATCTGAAACTCAACATGGCTAACACACAACTTGCTGTATTTCCATTTAAACCCTACAACCCGACCCCTTTCTCTATTACAGTTTATAATTATACATTTCACTCCATAATAAAAATACATTGTTTTGCTGTTTTACTGGATTGTACTTTGACATTCTACCCCCACATTCAAGTTGTCTCCAAAACCTGCTGATTCTGCCTTAAAAATATTACCAAAATATAGAGCTTCCTTTGTATTTCGACTGTCAAAGCTCTCACCTGGCCCTTATTTGCTGTACAGTAGATTCCTGAAACATTCTACTCTAAGATCTTGCTGTCTCTCATCTTTCTCCACTTCAGTCTATTATTTCTGTAGCTGTGACAATAATTACCCTTGGTCCTAGATAATTTCCCTCTCATTTACTCCTGAAATATCTCTCTTGGCTACCAGTAGTATCCCGTATTAAATTATTTTCATCAACTTCAAGTCTTTCTCTTCTTTGGCACCCTCTTACATTTCTGCTCTTATATCTCAGTACACCCCTTCCCACCATCCGCATTGTTCTCAAACATTCCTTCTATTTACTTCTTACACAACTAAAGCCATCTCTCAGCTTCAGTCATTTTCACTGTGTTCTCCTCGTCTTTGGATTGCCTTCCCCATCACCATTTTCAAGTGGTCTACACTCATCACTTTCAAGCATGCAATAAAGACCAACACTGACATAAACATGAGTCATTCTGTACTTCCCTTACAAAAGCTTTTTACTCACACTTATCATCCTCCTCCCACTGTCTCTGTATATTATAATTATTAATTACATTGTAAACTCTTTGGGACATGATCTCTTTGCCAATGTATTATTCACTTTGCTGCACTTTTTTTTTGCAGTGATCACACTTTAACCTGTATTTTTTTGTATTACATGATCGCTATTTCTGTAAAGCACCTGGATAGTGGGCTGCATTAAAATACAAACATAGACTCTGATGGCAGATAAGTGCACATGACTTTATCCAGTCTGCCCATATCTCTTTCTGCATAAAATACCCAATTGCACCTAGTTCTTATGTCTATCCCAGGCTGTTTTGTATCTCTTTACTGTATTAGATCCAACCACTTCCACTGAGAAATAATTTCATCACCCTTTTTGTAAAGCAGTATTTACTCACATTACTTAAAGTGATAATAATGTTTCACAAAAACAGCAGCTCCAATTAATCTTCATAGTGTTTGAACCATAGAGAGTGTTATTTCATTACTGTGAGTGTTGTATTCAAGAGTAATTGAATGATAAAGTTTCCCCCTCCTGACCCTTTTACCTAGTGTAAGACACCTCCCCTCAGATATGGAATCCAGTCCACAGACCAGACAGCTCACATCAAGGGTCAATATTCTTACTGTGAGAACATTGAAAACCCTTTCTGCAATCTACCTGGGCACCTCCCTGCTGCTCTAAGCTGAACAGTGTTACATCAGTAGAAGGGGTGGGAGGGGGATATTTTATCATTCAATTACTCTTGTACTACAGCTCAGACAGTATAGAAGTATAGAAATAACATTCTCTATGGCCCAAACACTATGAAGATTAATTAGAGCTGCTTTTATTATGAAACATTACTATACCTTTAATAATCTTTCACTCTCTAATTTAAGGTCATGACCTATTTTTTTAGAATTCCACCTTTTCTGAAAAATACTTCCCTCCAGAATGCTATAAAACCCTTCAAAGTATCTATGCATATAAAAAAAATTACACTGTAACATAAAAAGTAACCTTAAGTGAGGAGGCTAGGATTAAAAGAAACCAGTTGGGAGATGCCCAGCAGTAAACCCGGTCTAAAGCCCACTTACATAGTAACATAGTAACATAGTAAATTAGGTTGAAAAAAGACACAAGTCCATCAAGTTCAACCTTCGCTTCATACCTCAGTAACTGAGAATTTTATAGCTTTCCTGCTACCAATTAAATTAGTCTTTATTAGACCTTCCTGATCAGCTTACTGATAAACAGTATAACTCTGTATGTTCCCTTTTGAAAGAAATGTGTCTAATCTTCTCTTAAATGTATCCATTGTATCTGCCGTAACTACCTCCCTGGGCAATGACTTCCACAATTTGACAGACCTTACCGTAAAAAAACCCTTCCTCTGCTGAAGTTTAAACCTCCTTTCCTCTAATCTCAAGGGGTGTCCCCTGGTCACCTGATCAGGCCTTGGAATAAATAGCTCACCGCAGAGATCCTTGTATTGACCTCTCATATACTTGTACAATGTGATAAGGTCTCCTCTTAGTCGTCTTTTCTCTAGAGTAAATAAACCAAGTTTGTCTAGTCATTCCTCATATGTCAAGTCCTCCATTCCCTTAATTAATTTTGTTGCTCTCCGCTGTACCCTCTCTAGTTCTAGTATATCCTTTTTCAGAACCGGTACCCAAAATTGCACTGCATACTCAAGGTGAGGTCTTACCAATGATTTGTATAATGGCAAAATAATGTTATCCACTCTTGCTTTGGAGATAAAGGCTCTGGCTCTCGTACTGGACAAAGAAAGAGTATACGCCATTCCGTTGCAGGAGTGTACAAGGGCCTGAAACATCTCTTCACACCTCACTGGTAGGGATGGGTGACATATTTAGCCTCAAAAGAGAAACAGGAAAAAATGCCACTTTTTGCCAAGCGTGAAATATTTCACAAAAAGTGCCATTTTTTTGGCTTCTTTAGTCTAGCTCATTGCATTGTAATCAGTGGAAAGACAGAGTTTCTTCCAAACACATGGAAAGTTTCTCATAGAAAAGGGTGTCAGGTTCTCACAGAGTCACAGCATGCCATTCTGTGGTTGTGAGAGGAAGAGAAAGCAGCACATTTTTGAACTAGAGAAAACATTCTTATAAGATTGAATTGAAGCTTAGTTTATGGTTTCTTATAAACAAGAAAACTATTTTCTGTATTAGGGAATCTGGGGTACAGGAAAGGAGAAAGAAGCTTGACCCCAAATATTCCAAAATTCAGTGTGACTGACTGGGAAGAGACAGGAAGACATGTTCCAAGTCTCTTCCTAATCTGGTTGTTATCTCTGTCCTATGGAAGTTGGGGAGTGTGAGAAGGAAGCAAAGATGCTTCTTCCTTCCTCTGTTCCTCCACAGCTAAAATTCTTATACAAGCAATTATCCTCTCCTGCATGGACTATTGCAACATTCTTCTGTCTGGCATTCCTGTCTCCCATCTCCATCCATTTCAATCTATACAGAATGATTTCACCTAGGTTTGTCCCTGCTAAGCTCCTCCTCAAAACTCTCCAATGGCTGTCTATCAAACTCCAGATATCTTACAAAATCTTACTCCTCTCTTTTATGACACTTCTCTCCTCTACTTCTTCTTACATTTCCACTCTGGTCCCCCTCTATACCCCATCCCGCCACTTACGTTCAGCCAATGATTGTCTTCTCTCAGCTCCTTTTGTGTCTACAGTCCTGTCACGTATCAAACCTTTTTCTCTCATTGCTCCTTATCTATGGAATGCTCTACTATCCAACCTGCGCCACTGCACCTCTCTGATAGCCTTCAAATCTCACTTGAAAATGCACCACATGGATAAAATTTCAACATGCTAGAAAGGCACTGATGTACAATGAACGCTCTTATAAATTATTTACTTTACTGATGTCTTCTATCATCATCAGAACTAGCACTGTATTCAGCACTTGACCTTTATGTACTCTGTATGTCTCCCATTACCACTTTAGATTGTAAGCTTTCGGGCAGAGACCTCACACCCAATGTTTCACTCTACAAAGCACCTGTAACCCTGTATTAATTGGTTCACTTTTGAATGGTCTCATGCAGAAGACCGTGTGACCATTTAACTCTTTCACCAGGTCGTCTGGCTAAAAATCCTAATGTGACTATTTCGCAGTGCATGACAGCATGAGAATGTCACGTTGACTAGTCAATGGGAGCTCGTGTGCAAGATGGTAACCCTATGTCAGACATACACCTGAACATTCAAAGTATAGTCTCTCTAATAAATCAGCTGTAAAGTATTTATTCCTGCATGATTATCACAGTTATTTATTTAAAAATGTGAGTGCTGGGAATAGGAGGAAATTTGTTGCATTTCCCTGGCACTCAAAGGTTGTATGTGAGAGATGCACTAACATTCACCTGATGTGAAGGGATTACCTTTCTGGCACTATAGTAGGTGTGTGTGGACACAGACAATGCCCCGCAGTAGCCCCGGGTTATGCCCCTGTGAAGCACGGTCCTTAAAGACTGCATGATAACTGATGAAAGGACAGATGACAGCTCTATCCACTTTTTATGCCTTCTAACATGTGTAGACAGCGGCACTGAGTAGTGACATCATCCCACTGTGACTCGTTCTGCTCTAGAATATTCGTACAATGTGTACAACATCGTGTCGTTCAGACACAGAGGAGGGGGAGAAAGGATGGGTTATTGACTGCTGATTATCCTTAGCACAAAAACAAAACTGGGGCTCCAGCTTCGACTTTGTGGAAGGAAGTTGGACTCCGTTTTATCTCCAGTTCAGGTGTATAAAAATCTAGGCCCATGCTATGGTAATGATAGATGAAAAGAAGTGGATAAAAAAGCCAATGGCGGTCACGTGATATAATAATGCTATGTGAAGAGGAGTAGGTAAAAAAGGCTATGCAGGTGACATGATACGCGAGCCCATTGACTAGGCGACGTGACAATCTCACACTTTCATGCACTGCGAGATTGTCACTAGTGATGAGCGAGCACCCCAATGCTCGGGTGTTCGGGTGCTCTGACCGAGCACCCCCTGAGGCTCGAGTGCTCGGCCGAGCACCCGAGCCCCATTGAAGTCAATGGGAGGACTCGAGCATTACACCAGGCACCCCCTGCTCTGATGAGGGAAGGGTGCCTGGTCCATAGGAAACGGGAAGAAAATGATGGAAACACCACAGAAATGGTTCAGGGACAGCATAGGGAGGATGTCTGGATGCATCTTGGACTCCAACATCGCTGCTGGGAACGATCTTTCGCCCGTAGTACGCCATTTTTACAGACTGACCGTAAAACACACAAAAAGGCAGATAAAAACGACTTTAGGCGAAAAATTGTTACCAAACAGTATTTGCTGTATATTTACTTGTATATCATCTGCAAATTCTCCCAAAAATTTCCTCGATTTTTCTGAACTGAGGCCATGATTAAGAGGGAAATGTGCGCAGAGGCAAATTCTCCCAAAAATTTCCTTGATTTTATTGAACTGAGGCCATGATTAAGAGGGAAACGTGCGCAAAGGCAAATTCTCCCCAAAATTTCCTTGATTTTTCTGAACTGGGGCCATGATTAAGAGGGAAACGTGCGCTGAGCCGACCATCTAAAACATTATGGGTGAGGGTCTGCTGCGGAGCTGACCATCCTAAACATTATATGCGAAGGCCCGCTAGTGAGCTGACGCTATAAAACATTATATGAGAGGGCCCGCCAGAGAGCTGACCCAATAAAACATTATATGAGAAGGCCCGCTGGTGAGCTGACCTATATAAAAATTGTCAAACAGGGCCCGCTGGTGAGCTGGCCCTATATAAAAATTATATCACAGGGCCCGCTGGTGAGCTGGCCCTATATAAAAATTATATCCCAGGGCATATGGAAGAGGAGGAGGAGGATGAGAAGATTAAGAGTCAACCATATACCCGTTTTTTGGGTGGAAGGGGTGAATGGGAATACAGAGTATTCCCATTATTGTAAATAACATATATAAAGTGAGTTTATGTTCCCCCAGGGCTTTCCTCCAGTGGAGTGGAGAAGTCAGGGGAAATCCAGGCCTTGTTCATTTTTATAAGTGTCAACCTATCAGCATTGTCGGTGGAAAGGCGGATATGCTTATCTGTTATGATGCCACCAGCAGCACTAAATACCCGCTCAGACAGAACGCTGGCGGCAGGGCAGGCTAGCACCTCCAAGGCGTAGAGTGCCAGTTCATACCACGTGTCCAGCTTGGACACCCAGTAGTTGTAAGGCACAGAGGGATCATTGAGGACGCTGACACGGTCTGCTATGTACTCCTTCACCATCTTCCAAAACTTTTCCCTCCTTGTGACACTAGGCTGCGCATCAGGGTGAGGGTGCTGGCGGGGTGTCATGAAGGTGTCCCACGCCTTGGAGAGTGTTGCCCTGCCTTTGTCGGAACTGCTGTGTGCTCCCCTTTTCTCCCCTTCTCGGTTGGCCAAGGTAGCACGTACTCTGCCGCCAGCGTTGTCAGATGGAAAATTTTGGAGCAATTTTTCGACAAGAACCTTCTGGTATTGCACCATTTTACTTGTCCTCTCCACCGGAGGAATGAGAGATGAGAAATTCTCTTTGTAGCGGGGGTCCAGAAGGGTGAACACCCAGTAATCCGTGTTGTCTAAAATGCGTATAACGCGTGGGTCACGGGAAAGGCAGCCTAACATAAAGTCAGCCATGTGTGCCAGAGTACCAACAGTCAAGATTTCGCTGTCCTCACCAGGAGGATGACTCTCAATCTCCTCATCCTCTTCCTCCTCTTCTGCCCACCCACGCTGAAGAGATGGAACTAAAGTTCCATGGCTACCCTCTGTAGCGGAGGCAACCGTGTCTTCCTCCTCCTCCTCCTCCTCCTCCTCCGCCTCCTCCAATTGTCGCTGAGAAGAAGAAGTGAGGGTGCTCTGGCTATCACCTTATGTAAGCTCTTCCTCCCGCATTTCCACCTCTTCCACATGCAAAGCGTCAGTTTTAATTGTGAGCAGCGAGCGTTTCAGTAGACACAGAAGTGGGATGGTTACACTGATAATAGCGTTATCGCCGCTCACCATCTGTGTCGATTCCTCAAAATTGCGTAAAACCTCACAGAGGTCTGACATCCATTCCCACTCCTCACTTCTGATTACAGGAAGTTGAACGGAGAGGCGACGACCGTGTAACAGCTGGTACTCCACTACTGCCCTCTGCTGCTCACAAAGCCGGGCCAACATGTGGAAGGTGGAGTTCCAGCGCGTGCTCACGTCACACAGCAGCCGGTGAGCTGGCAATTGTAAGCGCTGCTGCAGCTTCAACAGGCCGGCCGAAGCTGTAGATGACTTACGTAAATGTGCACACACGCGGCGCACCTTGGTCAAGAGATCATGCACATTGGGGTAGGTTTTTAGAAATCGCTGAACCACTAAATTAAATACATGCGCTAGGCATGGTACGTGTGTGAGCTTGCCGAGCTCCAAAGCCGCCACCAAGTTACGTCCATTATCACACACAACCATGCCTGGTTGCAGGTTGAGTGGCGAGAGCCACTGCTCGGTCTGGTGACTAATCCCCTGCAACAGCTCTGAGGCCGTGTGCTGTTTTTCCCCAAGGCAGATCAGCTTCAGCACGGCCTGTTGACGCTTCCCCACTGCAGTGCTACACTGCTTCCAGCTACTGGCTGATGGGGGAGTGGCGCTGCGTGTAGAGAATTCGGAGGTGGAAACGGAGGAGGAGGAGCCAATAACGTAGGTGCTGGCGGAAACCCTGATGGAGGTAGGGCCCGCAATCCTTGGCGTGGGTAGCACCCGTGCCATCCCAGGGTCCGAGTCGCTCCCAGCCTCCACGACATTCACCCAGTGTGCCGTCAGGGAAATGTAGCGTCCCTGGCCACAAGCACTTGTCCATGTGTCAGTCGTTAAGTGGACCTTCCCAGTAACTGCGTTGGTCAGGGCACGGGTGATGTTACGGGACACATGGTGGTGTAATGCGGGGATGGCACACCGGGAAAAGTAGTGGCGGCTGGGGACCGCGTACCGAGGGACAGCTGCTGCCATCAGGCTGCGGAAGGACTCAGTGTCCACAAGCCTAAATGGCAGCATTTCGATGGCCAGTAATTTGGAAAGGTGTGAGGTTAGTGCTATGGCCTGTGGGTGGGTGGCTGGGTATTTTCGCTTGCGCTCAAATGCCTGGGGTAACGACATTTGGACGCTGTGCTGGGACAGGGAAGTGGATGTGGTCGCTGATGGGGCTTCAGATGGTACAGGTGCAGGGCGGGAGGTATGCGGGCCTGCGCCTTCGACAGGCGATTGGCCGGCACCGAAAACAGGGGAAGAGGAGGCAGTGGTGTGGCCTGCAGACACAGATGGGCGATCCAGGCGTTCCTCCCACTTACTACGGTGCTTGGATGCCATGTGTCGGATCATGCTGGTGGTGGTGAGGTTTCTAGTGTTCATGCCTCGGCTCATTCTGGTGTGGCACAGGTTGCAAACTACAATTCTTTTGTCGTCCGCACTTTCCTTAAAAAAACGCCATACCGCGGAACACCTACCCCTTGGCAAGGTAGATTTACGCAAGGGGGTGCTCCGTGGAACATTTGCGGGCCGGTTTGGTGCGGTCCGCCTTCTTTCTGTAGCCACACCACTGCCTCTTCCAGCCTGTTGCGGTGCTGCAGATGGCTCACCCTCAGGACTGCTGTCATCGCTCGGCTCTACACCTTCCCAGATGGGGTCAGTCACCTCATCGTCCACCAAGTCCTCCTCCACTTCCTCACTCTGATCATCCTCCTCATGTCTTGATCCCACCACATACTCAGTCATTGACAACTGTATAACATTCTCCTCAACAAGGTCTTGAGACAGTAATAGTGGTTGATTTAATGGCAACTGTGTCTCATCATCATCATCATCATCCACTACTTCCTTTGACCTTAAATGCCGTTCACATCTGTCATCTTCTTGTGATTGGGTACCCTCTAGAGGTTGTGAATCAGGGCACAAGATGTCATGTTCCTCTGCAAGCGTGCTTGGAGAGAGGGTCAAATGAAGGATTGGTGATGAGACGAGCTCCTCACTATATCCCAGTGTGGGATCACTTCTTTGACCAGACCGTCTATGGTGGGAGGAAGGATGATCAGAGTGAGGATTATGTTGACCAGACTCTTGGCTACTGAGAGTGGACTTGGTGGAAGACAGGGTGGTGCTTAACCGACTGGAAGCAGTATCAGCTGACATCCAACCGACCACCTGTTCGCAGTGGTCGGACCTCGAGAGTGATGTCCTGCGACGCCCTGTAAAATGAGACATGAAGCTAGGTATGGTGGATGTCTTTCTTTCTTGTGCTCTGGCACCAGGCACAGTTTCTCCGCGTCCTGACCCGCGCCCTGAACTATCAGTATCACGTCCACTTCCCCGTCCCTTTTTACCCGCCTTCTTCATCTTACACGGAATATGTGACTTTAATATTTGAGTTTGAAGACTTAACAGTATTTCTTCCTATTCTGCAACTGTGCAGAGTACATAGAATAGGCTGCTAAACTGCGGTGACGCACACTGAATGGAATATGTGACTTTGATATTTTACTTTGAAGACTTAACAGTATTTCTTCCTATTCTGCAACTGTGCAGAGTACACAGAATAGGCTGCTAAACTGCGGCGAAGCACACTGAATGGAATATGTGACTTTGATATTTTAGTTTGAAGACTTAACAGTATTTCTTCCTATTCTGCAACTCTGCACAGTACACAGAATGTGCTGCTAAACTGCGTCGACGCACACTGAATGGAATATGTGACTTTGATATTTGAGTTTGAAAACTTAACAGTATTTCTTCCTATTCTGCAACTGTGCAGAGTACACAGAATAGGCTGCTAAACTGCGGCGAAGCACACTGAATGGAATATGTGACTTTGATATTTTAGTTTGAAGACTTAACAGTATTTCTTCCTATTCTGCAACTGTGCAGAGTACACAGAATGTGCTGCTAAACTGCGGTGACGCACACTGAATGGAATATGTGACTTTGATATTTTAGTTTGAAGACTTAACAGTATTTCTTCCTATTCTGCAACTCTGCACAGTACACAGAATGTGCTGCTAAACTGCGGCGACGCACACTGAATGGAATATGTGACTTTGATATTTTAGTTTGAAGACTTAACAGTATTTCTTCCTATTCTGCAACTCTGCACAGTACACAGAATGTGCTGCTAAACTGCGGCGACGCACACTGAATGGAATATGTGACTTTGATATTTGAGTTTGAAAACTTAACAGTATTTCTTCCTATTCTGCAACTGTGCAGAGTACACAGAATAGGCTGCTAAACTGCGGTGACGCACACTGAATATAATATGTGACTTTGATATTTTGGTTTGAAAACTTAACAGTATTTCTTCCTATTCTGCAACTGTGCAGAGTACACAGAATAGGCTGCTAAACTGCGGTGACGCACACTGAATGGAATATGTGACTTTGATATTTGAGTTTGAAAACTTAACAGTATTTCTTCCTATTCTGCAACTGTGCAGAGTACACAGAATAGGCTGCTAAACTGCGGTGACGCACACTGAATATAATATGTGACTTTGATATTTTGGTTTGAAAACTTAACAGTATTTCTTCCTATTCTGCAACTGTGCAGAGTACACAGAATAGGCTGCTAAACTGCGGTGACGCACACTGAATGGAATATGTGACTTTGATATTTTACTTTGAAGACTTAACAGTATTTCTTCCTATTCTGCAACTGTGCAGAGTACACAGAATAGGCTGCTAAACTGCGGCGAAGCACACTGAATGGAATATGTGACTTTGATATTTTAGTTTGAAGACTTAACAGTATTTCTTCCTATTTTGCAACTCTGCACAGTACACAGAATGTGCTGCTAAACTGCGGCGACGCACACTGAATGGAATATGTGACTTTGATATTTTAGTTTGAAGACTTAACAGTATTTCTTCCTATTCTGCAACTCTGCACAGTACACAGAATGTGCTGCTAAACTGCGGCGACGCACACTGAATGGAATATGTGACTTTGATATTTGAGTTTGAAAACTTAACAGTATTTCTTCCTATTCTGCAACTGTGCAGAGTACACAGAATAGGCTGCTAAACTGCGGTGACGCACACTGAATATAATATGTGACTTTGATATTTTGGTTTGAAAACTTAACAGTATTTCTTCCTATTCTGCAACTGTGCAGAGTACACAGAATGTGCTGCTAAACTGCGGTGACGCACACTGAATGGAATATGTGACTCTGATATTTTAGTTTGAAGACTTAACAGTATTTCTTCCTATTCTGCAACTCTGCACAGTACACAGAATGTGCTGCTAAACTGCGGCGACGCACACTGAATGGAATATGTGACTTTGATATTTTAGTTTGAAGACTTAACAGAATGTGCTCTAATCTGCAACTTTGCACACTAAACAGAATGTGCTCTAATCTGCAACTTTGCACACTAAACAGAATGTGCTCTAATCTGCAACTTTGCACACTAAACAGAATGTGCTCTAATCTGCAACTTTGCACACTAAACAGAATATATGAATTTTTTTTTCCCCCCACACAAAATAACCTGCTGCCCCCACACACAGTAGTCCTAAAAAGGACTTTTGGTTCTTTTTTTTCACAATTTTGCTTTTTTTCCTCCCTACACTGACTTTCCCTTCCTATCCTCAGCTCTCCCTGGCTAAGACTGAGCCGAACTCGCTGGTCAGGTGCTATACAGCACCCGACCACGGGTTCTGGCCAGCCAATCAGTGTAATGCCAGCAGCCAACATGGCTGCTGGCATTACACTGATGTCAGAGCCTCCCTGCACGTTTATTGGCTGCGCAGCAGCCGCAAAACGTGCGGGAAGGAGACCCGAACATGGCGGGCGAGCACATGCGGTACTCGTACGAGTACCGCCATGTGCCGAGCAGAGCGATGCTCGAGCCGATCCGAGCATCGGCCGAGCATGCTCGCTCAACACTAATTGTCACATTGCGATTTTTAACCAGATGACCTGGTGAAATAGTTAAATGAGTGTATGACCATTCAAAAGGATATTGAATTGTTTAAACCCTTAAACTGTAAAGCACTGTGTACACTTGTGGCACAATATAAATAAACATATTCATTTATTAATTCAAGGTGGTTTACCTTAATTACTCTCTAATCTTGTGTGACCAAGTAATCACAAGCAACTGTGATCATAGTTCCTTCCTGATCTGGCTGTGTTAGGGGATTCTGGGATATGAGAAGGGAGCAAAGGAGAATTACCCCAAATACGCCAAATTTTGGGCGACTGACTGGGAACATACAGACAGAGTTGATCCAAGATTTTTTCTAATCTGGCTGTTATCCCTGTCCTAGGGGGAGTCTGCGGGTGTGAGAAGGGAGGAAAGGAGGTTTACCCCAAATACCCCCAAATTTGTGTGACCAAGTTAACATAGCTGTGATCCAAGTTCCTTCCTGATATGCTGTTATTTCTTTATCAGTGGAGTTTGTGGGTGTGAAAAGGGAGAAAAAGGGAATTACCACAAAATGTTGTTTGACTGAGTGGGAGAACACAGGCAGAGGTGATCCAAGTTTTTTCCTGATCTGGATGTTATCTCTGTGATAGGGGACCCTAGGGTGTGAGGAGAGAATAAAGGAGAATTACCTCAAATCCCCAAATTCTGTGTGACTGACTGGGAAGACAAGTCAACCATAGGCCACGTTTCTTTCTAATCTGGCTCTTATCTCTGTCCTAGAGGAGTCTGGGGAAATAAGCAGTTGAACAGGGAGTGTGTTTTTTTCATTAGTTTTTTGTTGACAGTGATAGGGATAGGGGGACAGTTAGAATAAATAGATAAATAAATGCATAAAAATAAAATTAAAAATTGATGGGTGACAGAGACAGGGATGCTGATGTGAGCTGTGACTGAGGCAGACTAATACAAGACAAGTATTTTGTAGAGATCCAAGGCAAGGCATCACACACAGTCAGTTCTATTGTTACTTTACAGTAAAACACCCAAAGTAATTGAGTTATGTCTAGCAAACACACAAGGCATAAGGTGAGCCTGAAAGGATTAGGAGCAGTGCAGGGATGTGTGAATAATGTGGTAGTCCAAAAACTGACTGCAGCCATGGTTACTGCAGCTTGTGAAATAAATGATGGTGATCTCTTTGTTCTGAAGGAAGATGTAGTTTGTAAAAGTCTGTAATATTCAGATCAGGCAGCACCCTTGTAAGCTGCTAGTGAAAACTTAGTAGAGGAGGAATTCCACCAAGAGAGGACAGACAGCTATTAAATATAAACAATAAAATAACAGAAGACAATACAAGACTATATTGCTGGGTAGGCCTCAGTGAGCCAGAAGCTGGGGGGGCACTGGATGGGGAGTGTAGCTGGCGAGCATCGGCTGCTCTAGAGATGCCTTGCTGTGGTCAAAGCCAGATTAAAGGTATAGGCCATGAAGCCTGATAGCTGGATGACACCTCTAGATACAGACAGCTACTCACTGAGACTGGAACAGAGAGGGAAACCAACCCACAATTAGATTTGTCTCTGTTGTACAACTAAAAGGAACAGAACACAGAAACAAGAGATCAAACACTAGGGGACCGAGCGGCAGACTCAACCGTAGTCGAGAGAACTGGAACCAACATGGAAGCGAATGACTAGTCGAAGGTGTCGAGCTTGACCAATAGTCGGTAGGTCGGGCACGACCGGGTAGAAGATGGCGAGCTTGACCGGGGACAGGATAGTCAAGGGGAAACAAGGCCATGGGCAGAGAATGATCAACACACTGGGTTGGTAACTAACAAGCAAGGGCGGTACTGAGGAAGAGTAGTAGAGAAATCTAACAAGTCGGGGTCAAAAAACCAATCGGCAACACAGCACACAGGAAGCAGGCAGGAGACGTGTCCCGAGAATGGAGCCAGAGGTCGAAATCAGAAAGCACAGATGTAAGCCAAATCGGATAACGAAAGCGAAGTCAAGAATAGCCAGGTCAGGAATGCTGGAAACACATGAATAAGACCTAGGTGGTGTACAATCGTCCCCAGATCCCTGTTCCAAGAAACCCATCATTTCGGTGTGCTTCCTTGTAGGTGATCAAACGGTTATGGCACTAGCATTGATAGATTCTGGCGCAGCAGGCTATTTCATGGACAAGACATTTGCTGAGATGCACAGTATTCCTCTGTCCAAAAAAGATACTCCTTTAGCCATTGAGGCCATTGATGGCAGACCGCTAGAACCCGCTTTTATCACCATGGAAACTACACCCATTTCTATAACTATTGGTGCTCTCCATGAGGAGAGGGTATGCTTCCAGATTATACATTCACCCTATCACGCGGTCATTCTGGGGTTCCCTTGGTTACTACTACATAACCCCCAGTTTGACTGGCAAAGATGCGAGGTCAAGTCGTGGTCTGACTACTGTTCTGGTCATTGTTTGTCTCATCCAGTTAAGATTTTATGTACCTCTCCCTCCGTGCCAGCTGAATACAGCAAATTTAGTGACATATTCAGTAAGGGAGAGGCTAGCACATTGCCACAACATAGGCCGTATGATTGCGCTATTGATTTGCCCCCGGGAGTGGTGCCACTGAGGGGCAGGACATACCCGTTGTCCTGTGAGGAGAATCAGGCCATGGAGGAATACATTGAGGATGCCCTCAAACGAGGGATAATTTGTAAATCATCCTCTCCGGCAGGTGCAGGATTTTTTTTTGTGAAAAAGAAAAGTGGCGAACTACGACCTTGTATTGATTACCGGGGACTTAATAAGCTGATGCCAAAAAACGCATATCCTATTTCACTCATTACAGAGCTGTTTGACAGGTTGAAAGGCTCATCTATTTACTAAACTCGACTTACGTGCCGCATACAATCTGATACGGATCAGGGCCGGGGATGAGTAGAAAACGGCATTCAATACTAGGTCGGGCCACTATGAGTATTTAGTCATACCTTTTGGCTTATGTAATGCACCTGCCGTGTTCCAAGAGTTCATCAGTGATATCCTCCGTGATTTGCTACAGTCCTGTGTAGTCGTGTACCTCGATGATATATTGATCCACTCTGCTAACTTAACCCAGCACACCCAGGATGTGTCAGAAGTGCTGCTCTGGTTACGCAAGAACAAATTATTCTGTAAATTGGAAAAATGCGAATTTCATTGTTCCAAAGTACCCTTTCTGAGGTTCGTCATTTCAAGATATGGCATTGCCATGGATGAGGGTAAATTGGCAGCAGTCCTACAATGGCCACGACCTAAAGGGTTAAAGGCAATACAAAGGTTCTTGGACTTTGCCAATTATTACAGAAAATTCATTCAGAATTTTTCCACCATTGTTAAACCTCTCTCTGACCTCACGCACAAGGGGGCTAACCCCTCTCAATGGTCTGATGCTGCTGAAAGGGCATTCGATACTCTCAAATCTGCATTTGCTTCTGCTCCAATACTTTCCCACCCTAACCCCTCCCTGCCGTTTACATTAGAGGTCGATGCCTCTGAGGTTGGGGTAGGGGCAGTTCTCTCCCAACGTCCCAAGGAGGGTGGCAACCTGAGACCATGTGGGTTCTTTTCTAAGAAATTATCCAGTGCCCAAAGCCATTATGAAATTGGTGACAGGGAATTGTTGGCTATCATTCTGGCATTGAAGGAATGGCAACATTTATTAGAGGGCACAAGAACCCCAGTATTAATTCTTACGGACCACAAAAACTTGATTTACCTTTCTGAGGCAAAAAGATTATCATCTTGCCAGGCTAGGTGGGCACTGTTCCTGTCAAGATTTAACTTTATAGTGTCCTACTTGCCTGGATCTAAGAACGTATGAGCTGATGCCCTTTCCAGACAATTTTGCACAGACGTTGAGAGGGACGAAACCCCGGTTCCTATTATTCAGCAAGACAGAATTCTAGCCACGATACGTACCAGTATCACTTCGCCATTGGGGGAACAAATATTGGCATCCCAGGTGAGGGCACCTCCTGAAACCCCAGTTGGCAACTGTTTTGTGGATGAGCCTTTCCGTACCCAATTGCTTGAGACCTACCACTCCTCGAAGGCAGCGGGGCATATTGGCAGGGATCAGCTGGTATGGTCACTATCACAAATGTTTTGGTGGCCCTCTCTGAGAGCTGACTGTTCTGCATTCACTTCTGCTTGTGCCACATGTGCCCGTGCTAAGACTCCCAGACACCTCCCTGTGGGCTTGCTACAACCAGTGCCTAATGGCGAACGCCCATGGTCACACATTTCCATCGACTTTCCGGGAGAGCTGCCAATATCTAAGGGCTATACGTTTATTCTGATGGTGGTAGATAGGTTCTCAAAGAAGGCTCATTTCGTGCCCCTCTCTGGTCTCTCCTCGGCCCAGGAATTGGCAACAGTTTTTGCCAGAGAGGTATTTCGCTTGCACAGGGGTTCCCAGAGTAATAGTGTCGGACCGAGGGAGTCAATTTGTGTCGAGATTCTGGAGGGCATTCTGCAGCCAAATGGGCATACAACTGTCCTTCTCCTCCGCCTACCATCCCCAGACCAACGGGGCCGCTGAGCGTGCCAGTCAAGGACTGGAGCAGTTTTTACGTTGCTTTGTGACTGATCATCATGACAATTGGGCCGACCTGTTGCCGTGGGCAGAGTTTGCCAGGAACTGTGCGGTCAATTCATCGTCTGGGAGCTCCCCATTTCTTGTTAACTATGAGTTCCAGCTGTGTCTGCTCCCAGACTCGTTTCAGTCACAACAGATTCCGGCTCTGGATGAGCACATTGAGCAGCTCCGCTCCACATGGGCACAGGTGCAAAGGTCCCTCAGCCAGTCCTTCCAGCGGCACCAGCGGCATGCCAATCGCAGACGGTTGCCAGCGGTCTCATTTCAGGTTGGGGACAGGGTATGGCTCTCCTCCAGGAATCTCAATTTGCAAGTACTATCCAACAAATTGGCTCCCCGGTTCATTGGTCTGTTTAAAACTATCCGTAAGGTTAACCCCGTGGCATACGCATTGGAACTTCCTACGTCTATGCGTATTCACAATGTGTTCCATGTGTCACTACTGAAGCTCTTGGTGTGCAACCGCTATACTACCACTCCGGTGGTTCCTGGGCCGGTGGACGTTCAGGGCCAAGAGGAATACGAAGTGCAGAGTATTATTGACTCCAGGAGATTTAGAGGCAAATTGCAATATTTGGTCCACTGGAAAGGCTACGGGCCTGAGGAACGTTCATGGGTTGACCAGAAGGACCTACATGCTCCACGTTTATTGCGCAATTTCCACTCTAAATATCCACACAAACCTACACCTGCAGGCAGGAGAGGGGGTCTTTGAGAGGGGGGTACTATCACGGTGCCCGTGATCCCCTGTCAGTCACAATTATGGTACCTGTGCATTGGAGCAGGCTGATTGGCCCGCCCAGGATGTTCCTTTATATACTGGGCCTATGACATCTGCCTGATGCCCTTTCGTGGTGTTCCTGAGTTTGAGCCTTCTTGCTGTGTTACTGTGTTCCTGTGTACCGACTCGGCTCGTCTGAGTATTCTCCGTTCCTGCTCCATGATTGGACCCTGCTCTGGCTGACGTTCCTGCTCTGTTTACCGGCCCGGCTTGTCTGACGTTCCTGCTCCGTGATTGACCCGGCTTTGGCTGACGTTCCTGCTCCGTGATTGACCCGGCTTTGGATGACGTTCCTGCTCAGTGTATCGACCTGGCTCGCCTGACGTTCCTGATCCATGATTTCCCGGTTCCGGTTGAAGCTTCCTGCTCATCATTGGTTTCCTGAGTTCCTGAGTATCCTGGTCGCCTTCCGGCGACGTTCTGAACTGTATCTAGTAGTGCTCTGTTCAATCTCTCTCAGTTTAGCGGTGCTGTGGCCATTATTTACCGAGCTGTTGTAGCCTTGCTGAACTGCTTCTCCGTGTCTGAACCTGCCCTATACCTTACTGTGTGTGTAGCCTCCGTTGTTGAGCCTCAGATCACTTGCCAAGCTGATACGTACTATCCGAGCCCATTAACACGTACTGAGCCGTACCGTTGTGACCTAGCCTATCCATATACACAAGCAGAGCAGTATCCGTTCCGGTACGTGGTGGTACCGTGGTTGCACCTCCCGGTGCTTGTGGCCTTGTCACGGTTTATTATGACTCTCAGACACAAGTTTTAGGTAAAAAAAAATCAATTTTATTGAAATAATAAATGATAACTTAGGATGGCAATAACATACATATATATATATATACAGAATATAGCACTGACAGAAGGCAGACTCTACCGGTCCTGTCAATATACCGGACAGGACAGTCTTTAGGCTCTACCGGCCTTGCCAATACCGGGTAAGGCAACCTGCAGATGGAATAGCATAACGGTTTTACCGGCCTTACCAAATTACCGGGCAAGGCAGCCTCAATAGATACACAATGTAGGCTCTACCGGCCCTGCCAATACCGGGTAAGGCAACCTCAGATGGAATGTGGCAAAAGGTTCTACCGGCCTTACCAATACCGGGCAGGGCAGCCCAGAGATAATAGCAGCAGTCAGATGGAACTGGCAAATTAGCAGAATCGTTAAGCAGCAAGGCTTTGGAGCAAACCAGCGTCCGCACGCTGGGACCAACACAGAATTGTATAGCCGATAGGCTTAGGAGCAAACCAGTGACCGCACACTGGAGTAACAAGCGAGTAGTATAGCCGCAAGGCTTAGGAGCAAACCAGCGTCCGCACGCTGGGACCAACACAGATTTGTATAGCTGAAAGGCTTTGGAGCAAACCAGTGACCGCACACTGGTGTAACAAGTGAGTTTGTATAGCCGCAAGGCTAGGAGCAAACCAGCGTCCGCACGCTGGGACCAACACAGATTTGTATAGCTGATAGGCTTTGGAGCAAACCAGTGACCGCACACTGGTGTAACAAGCGAGTTTGTATAGCCGCAAGGCTTAGGAGCAAACCAGCGTCCGCACGCTGGGACCAACACAGATTTGTATAGCTGAAAGGCTTTGGAGCAAACCAGTGACCGCACACTGGTGTAACAAGTGAGTTTGTATAGCCGCAAGGCTTAGGAGCAAACCAGCGTCCGCACGCTGGGACCAACACAGATTTGTATAGCTGATAGGCTTTGGAGCAAACCAGTGACCGCACACTGGTGTAACAAGCGAGTTTGTATAGCCGCAAGGCTTGGGAGCAAACCAGCGTCTGCACGCTGGGACCAACACGGAATTGAGCAATGTCACCAGCGCGACCAGGCAGAAGGTCGCCAGGATACTGAAGACAGGTGATGAGATGACAGGAACCAGCAACGATCAGTCAGGTCAGAAAACAGCAGAGAAGTTCAGCAGGAACTGCAACACCAGAGACTAGGCCGGAACCAGGACTGGAAGTACTTCAGCATGCAGGAAACACTGGAACAGTAGAGATCAGGAACTCAGGAACACATGAGATCAGGAACTCAGGAACACTGGAACAGAGGCCCAGCTATCACTAGCATAGTGATAGCAAGAAGGTCAGAAACAACACGAAAGGGCACTCAAAGGGTGCCCAATCCAGGTTTAAATAGTCAATAAGAGGCGGGCTATCTGCAGACAGCCAATAGAAGCCCCCTACTGGTGACAGACAAGTAACTGCAGCAAATCACGGGCACCGTGATAGTACCCCCCTTTCAAAGACCCCCTCTCCTAGAATAGGGTTTAGGTTTCTGCGGGTAATTGGCATGAAAGGCCCTAGTTAACCTAGGTGCATGAAGGTCCGTACTATCCACCCATGATCGATCCTCAGGACCATACCCTTTCCAATGTACCAGGTACTGTAACCTTCCTCTAAGCCTACGGGAATCAATAATGCTCTGAACCTCGTACTCCTCCTGGCCCTCGACCTCAACAGGTCCTGGCACCACAGGTGTGGTAGTATATCGATTGCAAACCAGAGGCTTAAGAAGGGACACATGGAACACATTAGATCAGGAACTCAGGAACACTGGAACAGAGGCCCAGCTATCACTAGCATAGTGATAGCAAGAAGGTCAGAAACAACACGAAAGGGCACTCAAAGGGTGCCCAATCCAGGTTTAAATAGTCAATAAGAGGCGGGCTATCTGCAGACAGCCAATAGAAGCCCCCTACTGGTGACAGACAAGTAACTGCAGCAAATCACGGGCACCGTGATAGTACCCTTAAGCCTGTCAAAAAGCTCGGTGATGAGTGGTATTGGGTATGCGTTTTTTGCCATTAGTTTATTCAAGCCCCGGTAGTCAATGCATGGTCTTAATTCGCCATTTTTCTTTTTTACAAAAAAGAACCCAGCCCCAGCTGGAGAGGTAGATTTACGTATGATCCCTCTAGCAAGGGCATCAGAAATGTAATCCTCCATAGCCTTATTTTCATCACAAGATAATGGATAAGTGCGTCCTTTCGGAGGTACTGCACCAGGCTGCAATTCAATGCAACAATCATAAGGTCTATGCTGGGGTAGCATACTAGCCTCTCCTTTGCTAAAAACATCGCCAAACTGTTGGTACACATCCGGCATAGCAGAGGAGGTGCACATGACCTTAATAGGCTGGATGACGCACTTGTCCATACAAAACTGGGACCAAGCAGCAATTTCACACTTTTTCCAATCGAATTGTGGGTTATGTAACTGTAACCACGGAAATCCCAATATCACCGCATGGTGCGGGGAATTAATCAGTTGAAACTGCTGCTCTTCTCTGTGAAGTGCCCCAATAGTCATAGACAATGGCATAGTTTCAAATATAACCTGAGGCGGTTCTAAGGGTCTACCATCAATCGCTTCAATAGTCAAGGGGTTTTCTCTTTCAATGCGTGGAACTCCGTGCAATTCAGCAAAGGTATTATCCATAAAATACCCTGCTGCACCGGAGTCAACCAAGGCCAAAACCTCCACAGAGCGTTGTGCCCAAGACAATACCACCTGTATGGTGGGTTTCATTATGCCCGACACTGGGGACGATTGTACACCACCTAGGGCCTGTCCCCCAAGATACCCTAGGTGTGTGCGTTTCCCGGACGTACCGGACAGGAATTTAGCAAGTGCCCTTTTTTACCGCAGTATAAACATAACCCTTGTTTTTTGCGATATAGTCTCTCTGCCTTGGATAGTCTAGTGAAGCCTATTTCCAAAGGTTCACTTGTTTCCCGTACTGGTTCACTAGACTTCAATGCCAAGGGAGGGATGGGTGGGCAAAACATGCTACTAGGCTCATTATTTTTTGACCGTAACTTACGATCTCTGGCAATTGATCTCTCACGTATTCTGGAGTCAATTATCATAACATACTCAATGTAATCATCTAGATCAATAGGTAGATCTTTAGCAGCGATTTCGTCTTTAATGTGGTCATTCAGGCCTTGAGAGAAGGCTGCCAATAATGCCTCGTTATTCCAACCTACCTCTGCTGCCAATGTGCGGAATTCGATGGCATAGTCACCCACTGTACGCCTGCCCTGTTGTATCTCCATAAGGCGTTTGGCAGCAGAGGTGGTTCTACCAGGAGGCTCAAACACTCTTCGAAAGGAACGCACAAATTCACTAAAGTTCTTAGTACAAGGTTTAGCATTCTCCCACAAGGGGTTAGCCCAAGCCAATGCTCTGCCAGTGAGCAGTGATATCGTGAACCCCACTTTACTACGATCATTGGGAAATGCGTGTGCCGTCAATTCCATAAAGATTTCGAGTTGATTGATGAACCCTCTGCAGAGACTAGGGTCACCATCATATCTTAGCGGCAAGGGTGCAGAAGCCGTTAACCCTTTAACAGTACCCCCTAGGGGTCTGGTATCACTTTCCGGTGTCTGACTTGGCGAGACCACCGGGCTAGAGCTAGATTGGTCAGCAGGTACCGTGCGTTCAAGGATCGTTTGAATTGCAACTGCCAACTGATCCAAACGTTGCTCGAGCACATCCATCCTCCAATGGATATTCTGTGCGTTACCTTCACCCTTGCTGTCTGAGGTCATGGCCCTTTCGTACTGTCACGGTTTATTATGACTCTCAGACACAAGTTTTAGGTAAAAAAAAATCAATTTTATTGAAATAATAAATGATAACTTAGGATGGCAATAACATACATATATATATATATACAGAATATAGCACTGACAGAAGGCAGACTCTACCGGTCCTGTCAATATACCGGACAGGACAGTCTTTAGGCTCTACCGGCCTTGCCAATACCGGGTAAGGCAACCTGCAGATGGAATAGCATAACGGTTTTACCGGCCTTACCAAATTACCGGGCAAGGCAGCCTCAATAGATACACAATGTAGGCTCTACCGGCCCTGCCAATACCGGGTAAGGCAACCTCAGATGGAATGTGGCAAAAGGTTCTACCGGCCTTACCAATACCGGGCAGGGCAGCCCAGAGATAATAGCAGCAGTCAGATGGAACTGGCAAATTAGCAGAATCGTTAAGCAGCAAGGCTTTGGAGCAAACCAGCGTCCGCACGCTGGGACCAACACAGAATTGTATAGCCGATAGGCTTAGGAGCAAACCAGTGACCGCACACTGGAGTAACAAGCGAGTAGTATAGCCGCAAGGCTTAGGAGCAAACCAGCGTCCGCACGCTGGGACCAACACAGATTTGTATAGCTGAAAGGCTTTGGAGCAAACCAGTGACCGCACACTGGTGTAACAAGTGAGTTTGTATAGCCGCAAGGCTAGGAGCAAACCAGCGTCCGCACGCTGGGACCAACACAGATTTGTATAGCTGATAGGCTTTGGAGCAAACCAGTGACCGCACACTGGTGTAACAAGCGAGTTTGTATAGCCGCAAGGCTTAGGAGCAAACCAGCGTCCGCACGCTGGGACCAACACAGATTTGTATAGCTGAAAGGCTTTGGAGCAAACCAGTGACCGCACACTGGTGTAACAAGTGAGTTTGTATAGCCGCAAGGCTTAGGAGCAAACCAGCGTCCGCACGCTGGGACCAACACAGATTTGTATAGCTGATAGGCTTTGGAGCAAACCAGTGACCGCACACTGGTGTAACAAGCGAGTTTGTATAGCCGCAAGGCTTGGGAGCAAACCAGCGTCTGCACGCTGGGACCAACACGGAATTGAGCAATGTCACCAGCGCGACCAGGCAGAAGGTCGCCAGGATACTGAAGACAGGTGATGAGATGACAGGAACCAGCAACGATCAGTCAGGTCAGAAAACAGCAGAGAAGTTCAGCAGGAACTGCAACACCAGAGACTAGGCCGGAACCAGGACTGGAAGTACTTCAGCATGCAGGAAACACTGGAACAGTAGAGATCAGGAACTCAGGAACACATGAGATCAGGAACTCAGGAACACTGGAACAGAGGCCCAGCTATCACTAGCATAGTGATAGCAAGAAGGTCAGAAACAACACGAAAGGGCACTCAAAGGGTGCCCAATCCAGGTTTAAATAGTCAATAAGAGGCGGGCTATCTGCAGACAGCCAATAGAAGCCCCCTACTGGTGACAGACAAGTAACTGCAGCAAATCACGGGCACCGTGATAGGCCTCCTGTGTGCTCTCGCAGTGTGTTGTTCCGTAACGGCACCGGAAGGGTGTCTGGGCTCTGGTCATTGCTCAACGTGTGTTGTCATCTACCGCACTACCTGTGCGTGGCCCGTTGTAGCTTGGGCAGTGTCGACCTCGATTGGCACCCAGTGGGTGACCGGCTCTTATTTCCTTTGACACACAAGGGTATTTCCATTTGCAGTACTAAGGGCTGTCTGGTTCCAGTCTCTGGCTCAGCAGTGGCGTTATCCATCACACTCCTCTTGGAGGAATCTCTCAGCTCTGTTTATATCTGTGCAGTCTCCTTGGGCGTCCCAGTATACAGCTATATGAGAGTGATTTGTACAAGCCTACTATCTAGTCGAGAGCACCCTCAGAGACTTATAGGTTCAGCTGGGTGTTGGCTGTTAACCAATATTGTGACTGATCAGTGGTTTACGCATTAACCCTTGTCCATCCAGTTCTGCTGTGCATGTTTGCATATTATTACTACTCCTGTCCATTATCTGTCTGTGTATGCCATTCCTGGCCCCCAGGGGCGCTATACCTGGTTTTCATTTCAATAAAACTGTGTTTTTACTTAAACCTAGTCTGAGTGTCAGAAAACCGTAACAAGGTCATGATGTGTTGGCCAGTGACCATTTGCCATTGTCAAATGCCCCAGTGTAATTGCGGAATTTGCGACTGCTGTTCTTGCTACTGCTGCTGAGTTGTTTAAACAGCAGAATGATTAGGCAGCTCAGAGGGAATGGGATCAACAATGGCAGTAACATGGGTGATGGATGATAAAGGTTCCACTTACCATGACTAGCTCCAGTGATGCGCCTGAGGCAGTAGCAGCACCACAACTAGCCCCCACCACTTCAGGTATATGTGGAAAAAAAACAAAAAGTTGGCCAATAATGCTTCTCCACCTGCCCCTCCAGCAAGATCACATGTGTGTTATTAGAGTAGAACTTTTTCTCTTGAGAGCAGGAACTGTGTCTCTCAGCAATTACAAACTGCACAGTGTGTGTAATAAATAAGGGAAGGACTGGGAACAATGGGCAAATCTGGACTTACATCAAACACCAGGCATAACTGTAACCAAACACTATGACACTTAGGGTCCACAATGTGAAATCCCCACCACCACCAGAAATCAGGTACTGCTACTTGTCACTATACCCCTTGGCCACTCCCCACTAAGCACACATGAAAACTTGCAGACATTTTAACAATAATGATGAACCCTCCCTGCCGGCTGCCACCAGCTTAGCATAATGTATGGGATAGAATCTCCTCAGATGCCTCTTTATGTCTGTCATGGTTTGTTAAGACTCTCAGACGCAAGGTTAGGTAAAAACACAACTTTATTGAAAAGTTTAAGATAATCCCATAGGATTTTATACACATACATACAATACATAGAATGGCAAATAGATAGTGACAATAGCGAATCAGGCTCTACAGGCCCTGCCAATATACCGGGCAAGGCAGCCTGGGCGAGCAATAAAATGGTGGCTCTACCGACCCTGCCAATATACCGGGCAAGGCAGCCAAGTAGACAATCAGGAGAATACAGGCTTTACCGGCCCTGCCAATGTACCGGGCAAGGCAGCCTAATAGGCAGTCAGGAGAATACTGGCTCTACCGGCCCTGCCAATATACCAGGTAAGGCAGCCTAACGGAACACCAAAATAGTAGGCTCTACCGGCCTTGCCAATACCGGGTAAGGCAACCTCAAGGTCGAATAAAAGAATGTTCTACCTGCCTTACCAATATACCGGCAAGGCAGCCCAAGGAGGAAGTGTCAACCAGTGTGGCCTCAATAACTGTCAGATGACAATGACAGTATGGAGATAGTAGGAGAGGCTACAAGTCCCAGTGGTATTACCAGGTAGTCTGCGCACCCCAGTACCCATGTACCGAGGGAATAACTAGCTGTCTAGGACTGGACAGTGCACTGGGAACCATTAGTATATATGAGTCATAAGCCGTGAGGCAGAGTAGTGAACCAGCGCCCTCACGCTGGGAACCAACAGGCTGGATGTAAGTAGACCTACAGGTCATAGAGTGAACCAACACCCGCGCGTTGGGAACCAACACTCTAATACAAATGAGCAGCAAGGCAGTGGAGCAAACCAGCGTCCGCATGCTGCGAACCAACAGACTGAGTGAACAGTAAGCAAAAACGTAATGGAGCGAACCAGCGCCCGCACGCTGATAACCAACAGGCTGGATATATCGTAGGCTATAAGGCAGAGAAGCAAACCAGCGTCCGCACGCTGGGAACCAACAGATAGTATGAGTAGAGTCGTAAGGCTACGGAGCAAACTAGCGCCCGTGCGCTAGTACCAACAGACTAGAGTATAGTAGCCACAAGGTAGTGGAGCAAACCAGCGTCCGCACGCGGGGAACCAACACTGCATATAGTAGGCCGTGAGGTAGTGAACCAGCATCCGCACGCTGGGAACCTACAGATAGTTGTGTATAGAGCCAAGAGGCAAAGGAGCGAACCAGCGCCCGCGCGCTGGTAACCAAGAGACTAGTAGTGTAGTAGCCGCAAGGCAGTGGAGCAAACCAGCGTCCGCATGCTGGGAACCACAGATAATAGTGTATAGAGCCGTAAGGCAAAGGAGCGAACCAGCGCCCGAGCACTGGTAACCAACAGACTAGTAGTGTAGTAGCCGCAAGGCAGTGGAGCAAACCAGCGTCCGCAGGTGAAAATGTCGCCGGAGCGACCAAGGAACAAGGATGCCACAGATGCAGGAACCGGACGTAGGAGATGAGCAGGAACCAGCACAATGACGGTCAACTGGATCAGGAACGACAACGGAGACTGGCAGCAGGAAACAGCAACCTCGGACGACTTCAGCCGGAACAGGCACTGGAACAAGTACAGCAGACAGGAGTCTCAGGAACAGGAAGAACTCAGGAAACCAGGAACACAGCAAAAGGCCCATGAAGCTTCTGTAGCAAAGTGAAAGTGGATGCAGTCTGAGACACCACGAAACGGCAACCAAAGGGTGCCCAAAATCAAGTTAAATAGGCAATGTGAGGCGGGCTAAAGGCAGACAGCCAATGGGAGCCCCCTACAGGTGATAGAAACAGAAATTCAGCAATCACGGGCACCATGATAATGTCCTGCTTGTGATTATCCTCCACCACACTGCCATGTTTGGCCAGTGCACCACAGAATGTGCAATGGGTGGACACAAACTAACACATCCTGACATCTACTGAATGGCTATCAACCAGTGGGAGAGGTAAAGATGAACCACGTGGATTGCCAAAAGATGTGGTTACCCTAGTGCAAGAAGGTGAGGGAGAGCCAGGTGTTTTGCTCACAATCGAACATTCGGCCTCTGGCTGGGTTTCTCTATTCTTCCTCCTCTTTGATCTGCACATCACCTCTTGCTGCCTTTGGGGAGAATCATGAGGTACAGCAACAGTGGTGCCTGATTTCTTTGGTGGGTGTTTGGCTTTAACATATTCCACATAGTTAATAATTTCAGATTTTTATAGCGCTTTTCTCTCTGTGAGACTCAAAGCGCTTTACAAATATACAAACAGACATCAACATTAAGAGTTCCTTATGGTCAAATGAGTTGACAATGCCTGATAAAAGAGATGGGTCTTTAGCTTTTTTTTTTTCTGTAATTATGGTGCCTCTCTGATTGAGGACGGTAAAGAGTTCCAGAATGTGGGGGCAACACAGCTGAATGACTGGGAACCTGAGGTTGTCTTTATTCTGGGCACTGACAGGAGGGATTTGTTAGATGTCATGGGGAGAGATTCACTAAGCGGTGATAAAGTGGTGATGACTTTTCCAGTTTATCACTTCTCCAGTTCATAAGATCTTCAGAGTTATCTTAGAGAAATCTTAGTGCATAGGCTCCATAGAATAACATAGGAATTGGAGAAATGATAGACTGGAGAAGTCATCACACTTTATCACCTCTTTATCACTGCTTAATGAATCTCCCCCAAGGTGTCTGTGTTTCATGTGTGTTATCAGGACAGTTGTTCCAAGGTGTGTTCCCTCATTTCCCCTTCTCACTGACTTGTCACAAATTGAGCACAATGCTGTCGCTGATGATGGCCTCATTCTTCTTCTTCTTCACATTCCCCTTCACTGGGTGGGGCAGAGGATGATGTTGCTGTTCTTGATGCTACTGTCTCAGAATCAGCACTGCAGTTAGGACCAGGATAATTGCTGTTGCCAAGTGGAAAATGTTCTAGTCCAGCATCACTGGAACCCATTTCCACTGTGTCCACAGTGGACTGTAGCACACTAGCCTGCTCTGCAGCATCCTGCTTTATTTAAAGCAAATTTTCCTTCTAAAAAGTGGGCAAGCACGTGGTTTTCACTGATTTTCTTTTGCAGGAACACAACAGGACTTTTGCCCACCCCTAGTGATGACAAGTTAGCTGAAAGGCAAAGGCTCAATCTTCCACTACTGAAAATGAGCACTGTTTGAGAAAATAGATGGAAAGTCTGACTCTGGACAAGAAAAAATAAAAAAAAATAAACACAGTGATCCTGTCAGTCATCAACAGAATCATCACCACTTCCCAAGTCCAAGTCCCACTCAGCCACACACACACAGTAACCAACAACAACATTGAGTGCCTCTGCTGCTCTTGGAAATTCAGCACCTGCAACACCTTGTAGTAGTACAATTTCACCAAAATCTAGCCCCAGTAGTAGCAGCTCCTCAGGAACCAAACAGTCTATGAAGTCCACAGTATGGGGATACTTCACTCAGGATGTTGATGTGTCAGAGAGTGTGCCAAGAATTACTGTTCATAGAGTGCGCACACATACTACTGCCACCACCCCCACCACTTCCACAAGTCACATCATTAAAGCAAAAAGTTACACAGTTCTTCTACTATGTACTGCCATCCCACACTTTCTATGTTCTTAGAAAGAAGTCAAAACCTGCACAAAAATAATGCAAAGTACGCCTATGGAATATTTAACTTGCAGGTCATGTTTAGGGGTGGAGCAAATTTTCTAGTTATGTGAGTGTCAGTTAAGACCTTTGTTGCTAGCAAGTTGGTAGCACATTGTATGGTACTGACTTATGACTGTGCTGTTGAATAGGTGTTTGTATAAAGGGGAAGGAAGGTGGTTGGCTGCATTTGGTGGCATTTAAGACAATGTAGTACACAGACTTTGGTTCCTGATCAGTATATTCTACAGCAAGGATGATAGGGAATGCTGGGAGATGTAGTCCAACAGCTTCTGGGGGGCCCCCATGTCACCCATTTATATCTACAGCTTTGAGTTATTGAAGTAGAAACTGACTGATCAGGAGCCAAAGTAGATTCTGAGACCAATATCAGCTACAAAGTAATCTGTACAGTCTCCATTTACATACAGTTTAATGGTCTCTTCTTCAAGTCTCGAGTCTCCCTGAAGTGAGCTCCACTCATAGTTCAACACTACAATGTGATGACTACAATTCAGCAGAAGATATATATTTTACTGGAAATGGTTCTCCCTTTGATCACATCTGGTCTAATGCAATTTAGGCCAAAATAATAACTGGAGCAATTCTGGAGGACCTCAGTCACACCATAGTGTTCCAGTAATGCACTGGAGACCTTTTTTGCATTCAAGGGGTTAAAAACAGCATTTAAAGGTAACATAGTAACATAGGTTGAAAAAAAGACTTGCGTCCCTCTACTTCAACCCTTTTCCTATTCCTGTTTACCACTGTTGATCCAAAAGAAGGCAAAAAAACACCCTAAATACAGCAATTTCAAATTCTGCCTTGAATGGAGGGGGGGGGGAGTTCCCTCTTGATTCCAAATGGCAATCAGATTTCTCCTTGGATCAACAAGCCCCAACTAAATATTCATCCCAATACTAACGTACATAGCCCTCTATGTTATGCTCTTTTAAATAAGTATCCAGGCCCTTTTAAAGGCATCTAATGTATTCGATAGCACCACCTCCTCAGGCAGTGAATTCCATACCTTTATTGTCCTTACTGTAAAGAAACCCTTCCGCTGTTGTAGATGAAATCTCCTTTCCTCAAGTCTAAGCGGGTGGCCCCTTGTCCTGTTTACTGTTCTGTTAATGAACAGGTCTTTGGAGAGCCCTTTGTATGGGCCCTGAACATATTTATATAGTGTTATCATATCCCCTCTAAGACGCCGTTTCTCTAGTGTGTACAAGTTTAACTTCTCTAGCCTTTCTTCATAACTAAAACTTTCCATTCCCCTTATTAGTTGTGTAGCCCTCCTCTTCACTTTCTCTAGTTCCATAATGTCCTTTTCCAGAAAGGGCGCCCAGAACTGAACAGCAAATTCTAGGTGGGGTCTTACCATGGACCTGTAAAGAGGCATAATAATATCTTCTTCCCTTGAGTCAATACCCCTTTTAATACATGTCAGTATCTTATTGGCCTTTGCAGCTGCCAGCTGGCACTCCATGCTACTGCTGAGTCTATTGTCTACCATTACTCCCAAATCCTTTTCATTTGTAGATTTCCCCAGAGAAACACCATTTAAACTATATGTTACATTTTTATTATTATACCCAAAATGCATAACTTTACACTTGTCTATATTGAATCTCATTTGCCATTTGCCTGCCCAGTTACTCAATTTGTCCAAATCCTCTTGTAATGAAGACACATCCAGTTCAGACTTTATTACCTTACTTAATTTTGTGTCATCGGCAAACACTGATACATGGCTCCCTATGCCCTCTGGGAGGTAATTAATAAAGAAATTAAAAAGAAGAGGACCCAGGACAGATCCCTGAGGTACTCCACTTATCACGTTTATCCAACTGGAGAACTTGCCATTTACTACCACTCTTTGCATTCTATATTTCAGCCAATTTCCAATCCACACACAAACATTTTCCCCTAGGCCTATTTCATTCAATTTGTACAGTAACTTCTTGTGTGGAACCGTATCAAATGCCTTGGCAAAGTCTAAATAGATCACATCAACCGCCGCTCCCGCATCTATACTATTACTCAGTTTTTCATAAAATGAGATCAAGTTAGTTTGACAAGCCCTGTCTTTCACAAAGCCATGTTGACTCCTGCTAATAATATTCCTGTTCCAGCAGAATTCTTGAATATATTCCCTTAGCAAAGCTTTAAACAGCTTCCCTACCACAGACGTCAAGCTTACAGGTCTGTAATTTCCTGGCTGTGACTTTGATCCCTTTTAAATATGGGCACCACATCTGCTTTACGCCAATCCATGGGCACCATACCTGAAATAAAAGAATCCCTGAAAATCAAATATAACGGTCTGGCCAGGGCCTGGCTTAGCTCTTTAAGTACCCGTGGGTGTATACCATCTGGCCCCGGAGCTTTGTCTACCTTAACACCATTCAATTGTTTTAACACTTTTTCTTGTGTTAGCCAGTCCCATGTTTGCTGTGACTGTTCTGTAAAAGTAGTTTGCAAAGTCTTGTCCATTGGGTCTTCCTTGGTAAAAACAGAAGAAAGAAATTATTTAAAATATCTGCCTTCTCTCTGTCCCCCTTGACCATCTCACCCATTTCATATAACAAGCACCCAAAATTATCAGACTTTAATTTTTTGCCATTAATGTATTTAAAGAATTTTTTTGGGTTGCTCTTGCTCTCCCTAGCAATATTTTTTTCATTCTCTAGTCTAGCTAATTTAATAGCCTTTTTACAGGTTTTGTTGGCATTTTTGTATTCTGAAAATGCCTCTACTGATCCCTCAACTTTATAATGTTTAAATGCTGCTTTCTTGTTATTTATTTCATGAATTACTTTACTGGTTAGCCACATTGGTTTTAATTTGCTTCTTTTGTATTTGTTTCCAACAGGGATAAATTTATATGTGTATTTTTGCAATGTTATTTTGAAGGCATTCCACTTACCTTCTGTGTTTTTTCCTGAAAATATTTTATCCCAGTCAACAAGACCAAGGGATGAATTAAACCTGCTAAAGTTGGCCTTTTTAAAATTTAGTGTTTTGGTGGAACCCATACCAAATTGCTTTTTTGAATTAATCTCAAACGATACCATGTTATGGTCACTATTCCCCAAGTGCTCCCTAACTTGGATGTTAGAGATAAGTTCTTCATTGTCAGTTATTACCAGATCCAGACACGCATCCCCTCTGGTTGAGGTCTGCACTAGTTGAGACAAAAAATTGTTATTCAACAAGTTCAGAAACTTACTACTTTTAGCAGAATTCGCTGTTCCATTTTTCCAGTCTATTTCTGGATAATTAAAATCCCCCATAATTATAGTTCTCCCTATTTGAGAAGCCTTTTCTATTTTCATTAATAGCTGTGATTCTTCAAGGTCACCAATGTTTGGTGGTTTATAACAAATACCCACTAATATTTTCTGGGCAGTTTTACCCCCAGTGACTATTTCAACCCACAGGGATTCTACATGTTCACTACTGTCATCACATATATCGTCCCGCAAATGAGGCAATAATACTGGTTTTATATTTTTTTATGTTTCTATGGAATTATGTTTTCTTTTACTCTTCTTCAGATTGTATCTATCATTCTTTTGTAACAGAAAATAAACATTATTTTTGTAAATAGCTGAGGAACAAGTGAGATCTCATGTGGAAGCTATACTTTCATCAAGAACATTGAATTTTTACTTTAACTCTCACTTTATCATCCTTCTTATTAAATAATCCAACAAATAAAACATTTTAAATGGTAAATATCATTCAATAATTTAATGGATCATGTTATCTATGTTAAGAACAATTTAAATGATGATCATTTTTATCATTAACAGTTCCTAAAGTGCTGATAGGTTTTTCTCAGTGCATTGATAAGAAGCATCAAAGCGACTGAACACAGCATTGAGAGGACATAATCTGGAGCTGGAGGAGTGAAAACTGAATGGAAATGGGGTAATGTACACATCCTAATGTCCAGCTCTATTCCTTATCAACACTGGTGTAAAATGCATTCAGCTGCACTTCAGGAAATATATTGGAGTAAACAGGCATGTGCACACATAGACACCAGGGGGGCTTGAGAACCTGCCCTTTTTGTCCAAAGTGCCCTTGTGCCCTTTTAACAAAAAAAAAAAAAAAATAATATTAATTATGAGAAGTGCCCATTTTTTCATTTGAGCCCCTGCCCCCCAAAATGTCCGTGCACGTCCCTGGGAGTAAATAACTGGAAGTCCCAAAAGCTACCCATAGAAACATGGACTAACAGTATTCCGATTTCATCTGGATAGTTAGTTCCCAGAAAGAAATAAATCACAGAGAAACATAAAAATGCTCTTAAACGTCTCCATTGTCCTTCCCTGGATGCAAGTGAATAAAGTGGAGAGTTTTCAATAGTAAATTTGCAAATAGGTGTTAGGCAGGATCAGCACTAAAATAACAGTTCCAGGCACTATGTTAGTGTAAAATTCTTCTGATAAATGAATAGTACTTTTGTAAAGGTAGAAAGTACTATGTGGACTTGTAGAATAAAAGTTCATCCTTCTACTGCAGTCCCACTATAAGGAACAGCGATTAAAGTCTGTCCAGTTGCCAATTTGTCCTATGTCATTTTGTCTACTTTTTCCAGTAAACTCTAGTACATCTCCCAGCACAAAAGGACGGCACTGAAAAGAACTATAGATAAAGAAATATAATAAATACTTGTTTTGTTTTTTTTCAAAAATGCAGGGAAATGAGATAATCACAATGGCTGTAAAACTATGTTTGACTGTCAAATTGAAAGTAAAGTAAATGTGCTGCCTCTAGATTACATTAGTTTGAGGAGCCATCTTTTTGGAAATCAGGATTGGCTAGAGCAGAAAAATGCATCACAGATACATTAGATGAGACTGTTCCTCCCCTTAAAGGGATAGTAATCTTTCATAATAAAAGCAGCTCTAATTAATCATCATAGTATTTGGGCCATGGAGAGTGTTATGTCAATTCTGTCAGAGTTGTAGTACAAGAGTAATTGAATGATAAAGTATCCCCCTCCCTCCCCTTTTACTGATGTAACACTGCTAAGCTTAAAGCAGCAGGGTGTGTCCAAATAGATTGCAGAGAGGGACAATCTGCAATTAAGATAAGGGAAAAACCTGAAAAACCAGTCAAGGGGGGTAGGGTTTTCATTGTTTTCTCAGTAAGAAGATTGTCCCCTGCTGTGAGCTGTCTGGTCTATGGACCAGATTCTGCATCTGAGGAGAGATGGCTTACACTAGATAAAAGGGGTGGGAGGGGGAAACTTTATCATTCAATTACTCTTGAACCTCAATTCTCACAGTATTGAAACAGCACTCTCTATGGCCCAAATGATATGAAGATTAATTGGAGCTGCTGTTTTTGTGAAACATTACTATCCCTTTAATGGCAGGATTGTATTGGCAAGTCTGGTTATTAATTAGTTCTGCCCTCTACCCCCCTACACACAGTCCCCCTCCCATTGAAAGCAATTGTAAGTGTGTGTGTATGTGTGTGTGTATGAAGAAACAGCAGGATTTCAGAAAGAATGAAAATCAAAAGTGAGCAAAAGGTCCTGTCAAGTTCTGACAAAAGAATCACTGAAAACCACGTGGTTGTCCACTTTTTTCAGGCGAAAATCTCCTTTAAATAAAACTGTTAAAATTTTGTCCCGTTGGCAAAAATGTTTGCTATTTTTTCACTGGCTAGAAAGTTTTCCCCCATTTAGTCACATGTTTTTCACCTTTTCTCAGTAAAAATGTGCTGTTTTCCAGGAAGTGAAACACAATACAAGCAGCTACAGATGGAGTGAGAGGCTGTTCTGCTGTGAGTTATTAGCAAAATTGAGGCAGGAGAAGCTCATAGTGACTGCTATCACTATGAGTAAGTTTAATAGCAATAAAAGGAGGATCTGAAAGGACCTTTATGCATCCAGTGAGTCTGAGAAGGAGGAAATGACCACTACCACCAACATGAAGGGGTCTGGATGCCCTGGTTCCCCAAACCCAATGCTGGCCAGTCCCCCTATATCACCATTAGAAATACTGGGGGCATTTTTGTTAAGGGAACAGGAAGTAGAGGGTAATAGAGTAAGCAGGGCAGGTCAGCTACCTGTGCCTTCTGCCAGTGCTGCCCCTGCTTCCAGCGCTGAACCTGCTGCCAATGTGTCTTATAATTCTCAGGAGGAGGGTGGAAGATATGATACTAAGAGTGACAGCAGGGGACACTAAGTCAAACTTGCCATCCCCAAGCAGTCCCACCACTAGTACTACTACTACTAAGACGGTCCAGAAGCTTGTATAGAGTGTTAGGAGTGAAGGAGCGGTAATCATTAGCTTAACTTGTCAATGCATTTGTTGTTGTAAAAAAACTCACACACATTCATATTTGACAAAAACAAGGGAATTATGAAATTCCTATTACAGGTTGAGCACCCCTAAACTAAAATTCTCCAAAATCCAAAACTTTTCGAGCGCCGTCATGACACATACTTTCTGATGGTTCAATGTACACAAACTTTGTATAATGCACAAAATTATTAAAAATATTGTATAAAATTACCTTCAGGCAATGTGTATAATATGTATATGAAACATAAATGAATTACGTGTTTAGACTTGGGTCCCAACTCCAAGACATCTCGTTATGTATATGCAAATATTCCAAAATTTGAAAAAATCTGAAATCCAAATCACTTCTGGTCCCAAGCATTTTGGATAAGGGATACTCAGTCTGTATATATAAATATGTTATTTACATTTGTTAAAATATGTTATAGATCTAGTCTTAGCATATACTATTGGTATAAACATTTATCTAATATAAATTTATTTGAAGCTGATTTAATTGTAGAAATTGAATAAAAATCTAACTGCACCACAGGATGCATATAAAAGTTCTCAAAATGACAATTTATTTAAGTTCACTGAATAATAAAGAAGACTCTAAAGCACTGAAAATTCTCATTTAACTCATAATACATTTTCATTTCTCCCCTCTGATGTAGTTGTTTTGTTCCAGAACTGATCATCTTCTCCAGTAGGGCCCTTGATCTGAATGATGACCCACATCTGCTCATAAGTCCGCCCTTGCTACTGGCAGTAATTTGATATTGGCATGGGCGGATTGTCCTATCAGGGGATAGGGCATCCCCCGGTGGGCCGTTAGATCATGGGCCTGTGGGAGAGATCAGAGGATCTCACCTCACCGTCCCACGATATTTTGAAGGAGAGGTCTGTTTTGCCACCGGCACAGGCACTCTCTGTGACAGCCTTCGCGTTCCTTGTTAATGCAGAGTGCCAGGATATGACATAATATCCTGGTGCCTGCTCTCCCATGCCGCACAGGGACCACAAGTGGGCGTCAATAAAAACACCAGCTAGCGGGCTGCTTTAAAAAAAAAAATGCCTGGGCTGAGATTCCCCTACAATCCGCCCCTGGACACTGGATAGAAGGAAGCCAGGTAGAAGTTCCAGAATACTTGGTGAGGCAAAGTCCAAGGCAGTGAGGAATGTAGTCCCACCCTCTGTGCATTTTAAGTGCTAGTCACTTTATACTGTTCATGTGAAACACCTACACTGCTTCCTACAATGGATTTCATACAGAATCAAAGATGGGTGTCTGGGCAGCTGTTCGGACACAGAGATTAAAGGGAGAATAATATTTCAAAATACAAGCAGCTCCAATTAATATTTGGACCAGGGAGAGTGTTATTTCAATACTGTCAGAGTTGTAGTACAAGAGTAATTGAATGATAAAGTGTCTCACACTCTACATGGCCCAAATATTAATTGGATGTGCTTTTATTTTGAAACATAACTATCCCTTTAAGGACCCAGCTCTTAACTAAATACTTTGAGGATTATGGTGACAGCTCTTTTTTGTGCTTGCTCATTATATTTTGTAAGTTCATATTTTTCTTTTTATATATATTACCTTGTTAGGGCATTATAAATTATATTAAGCTCAAAAGTATATTATTGTTTATTCTTAATATTCTCTCAAAATATTTTCTCAGAATGGATGCCAGGAACCAATCCATTATAACTGAAATTGTTCTCTTGGGATTCTCTAGTTATCTGCCAAAAAATATTGCACTGTTCTTGCTGTTTTCTGTTATATATACAGCGTCAGTTATTGGAAATGGTCTTATCATATGCGTAGTTATATTAACCCCACAATTACACAGTACGATGTACTTTCTTATCTGCAATTTATCTTTTCTGGACTTGTGTTATTCATCAACAGCTGTACCCAGGTTATTGACTGACATCTTTTCTGCTCAGAGAATCATTTCACTTTCTGATTGTGCGATACAAGTATATCTCAGTTTGCTCCTGGGAACAGCTGAGGGTCTTCTTCTTGCAGTGATGGCTTATGATCGATATGCTGCTATTTGCCATGCATTATATTATCCAATTCTTATGAGCTGGAGGATTTGTTTCAAATTGACTGTCTTTGTATGGATGGGGAGCTTTATGATGTCAGTTGTTCCATCGCTTGCAACACCTACCAGATTTTGTTCTCCTAATAAGGTCAACCATTTTATGTGTGACGTTCAAGTAGTCCTGACGTTGGCATGTGAAGATACACATTTCAGTGAGCTGACAATGCTCTGTGTCTGTTTTTTTTCTCTCCTACTTCCTTTTGGAATCATCATAGTATCCTATATTTGTATTATTACTTCCGTGCTTAAAATTCATTCTGTAGAACGAGCTAAAGCTTTTTCTACATGCACCTCCCATATTACTGTGGTGATTTTGTGTTATGGAAGTGCAATGGTTATGTACTTTGGGCCTTCATCCAACTACTCATCGAATCAAAAGAAGTATGTTTCTGTCCTTCATGTAATCATATCTCCAGTGCTCAACCCTCTTATTTATAGTCTGAAGAACAGAGACATCAATGAAGCATTAAGAAAATTAAGACACAAAATTGCTGTATCTAACTTGATATGTCTTTTATGAAATTTATCATGAGAAAGCCCAAGGTATTGAATAGATTTAATGTAATGCTTTGGATAGATTTAGTGCTATGCTTTGGATAGATTTAGTGCAATGCTTTGGATAGATTTAATGTAATGCTTTGGATAGATTTAGTGCAATGCTTTGGATAGATTTAGTGCAATGCTTTGGATAGATTTAGTGCAATGCTTTGGATTGATTTAGTGCAATGCTTTGGATAGATTTAGTGCAATGCTTTGGATAGATTTAGTGTAATGCTTTGGATAGATTTAGTGCAATGCTTTGGATAGATTTAGTGCAATGCTTTGGATAGATTTAGTGCAATGCTTTGGATAGATTTAATGTAATGCTTTGGATAGATTTAGTGTAATGCTTTGGATAGATTTAATGTAATGCTTTGGATAGATTTAGTGCTATGCTTTAGATACATTTAGTGCAATGCTTTAGATAGATTTAGTGCAATGCTTTGGATAGATTTAGTGCAATGCTTTGGATAGATTTAGTGCTATGCTTTGGATAGATTTAGTGCTATGCTTTGGATAGATTTAGTGCAATGCTTTAGATAGATTTAATGTAATGCTTTGGACTGATTTAGTGCAATGCTTTGGATAGATTTAGTGCTATGCTTTGGATAGATTTAGTGCAATGCTTTGGATAGATTTAGTGCAATTCTTGGATAGATTTAGTGCTATGCTTTGGATAGATTTAGTGCTATGCTTTGGATAGATTTAGTGCTATGCTTTGGATAGATTTAGTGCAATGCTTTGGATAGATTTAGTGCAATGCTTTGGATAGATTTAGTGCTATGCTTTGGATAGATTTAGTGCAATGCTTTGGATAGATTTAGTGCAATGCTTTGGATAGATTTAGTGCTATGCTTTGGGTAGATTTAGTGCAATGCTTTGGATAGATTTAGTGCTATGCTTTGGATAGATTTAGTGCTATGCTTTGGATAGATTTAGTGCAATGCTTTAGATAGATTTAATGTAATGCTTTGGACTGATTTAGTGCTATGCTTTGGATAGATTTAGTGCAATGCTTTGGATAGATTTAGTGCAATGCTTTGGATAGATTTAGTGCAATGCTTTGGATAGATTTAGTGCTATGCTTTGGATAGATTTAGTGCAATGCTTTGGATAGATTTAGTGCAATGCTTTAGATAGATTTAATGTAATGCTTTGGATAGATTTAGTGCAATGCTTTGGATAGATTTAGTGCTATGCTTTGGATAGATTTAGTGCTATGCTTTTGATAGATTTAGTGCAATGCTTTGGATAGATTTAGTGCTATGCTTTGGATAGATTTAGTGCTATGCTTTGGATAGATTTAGTGCAATGCTTTGGATAGATTTAGTGCAATGCTTTAGATAGATTTAATGTAATGCTTTGGACTGATTTAGTGTAATGCTTTGGATAGATTTAGTGCTATGCTTTGGATAGATTTAGTGCAATGCTTTAGATAGATTTAATGTAATGCTTTGGATAGATTTAGTGCAATGCTTTGGATAGATTTAGTGCTATGCTTTGGATAGATTTAGTGCTATGCTTTGGATAGATTTAGTGCAATGCTTTAGATAGATTTAATGTAATGCTTTGGACTGATTTAGTGCAATGCTTTGGATAGATTTAGTGCTATGCTTTGGATAGATTTAGTGCAATGCTTTGGATAGATTTAGTGCAATTCTTGGATAGATTTAGTGCTATGCTTTGGATAGATTTAGTGCTATGCTTTGGATAGATTTAGTGCTATGCTTTGGATAGATTTAGTGCAATGCTTTGGATAGATTTAATGTAATGCTTTGGATAGATTTAGTGCAATGCTTTGGATAGATTTAGTGCTATGCTTTGGATAGATTTAGTGCTATGCTTTGGATAGATTTAGTGCTATGCTTTGGATAGATTTAGTGCAATGCTTTGGATAGATTTAGTGCAATGCTTTGGATAGATTTAGTGCTATGCTTTGGATAGATTTAGTGCAATGCTTTGGATAGATTTAGTGCAATGCTTTGGATAGATTTAGTGCTATGCTTTGGGTAGATTTAGTGCAATGCTTTGGATAGATTTAGTGCTATGCTTTGGATAGATTTAGTGCTATGCTTTGGATAGATTTAGTGCAATGCTTTAGATAGATTTAATGTAATGCTTTGGACTGATTTAGTGCTATGCTTTGGATAGATTTAGTGCAATGCTTTGGATAGATTTAGTGCAATGCTTTGGATAGATTTAGTGCAATGCTTTGGATAGATTTAGTGCTATGCTTTGGATAGATTTAGTGCAATGCTTTGGATAGATTTAGTGCAATGCTTTAGATAGATTTAATGTAATGCTTTGGATAGATTTAGTGCAATGCTTTGGATAGATTTAGTGCTATGCTTTGGATAGATTTAGTGCTATGCTTTTGATAGATTTAGTGCAATGCTTTGGATAGATTTAGTGCTATGCTTTGGATAGATTTAGTGCTATGCTTTGGATAGATTTAGTGCAATGCTTTGGATAGATTTAGTGCAATGCTTTAGATAGATTTAATGTAATGCTTTGGACTGATTTAGTGTAATGCTTTGGATAGATTTAGTGCTATGCTTTGGATAGATTTAGTGCAATGCTTTAGATAGATTTAATGTAATGCTTTGGATAGATTTAGTGCAATGCTTTGGATAGATTTAGTGCTATGCTTTGGATAGATTTAGTGCTATGCTTTGGATAGATTTAGTGCAATGCTTTGGATAGATTTAGTGCTATGCTTTGGATAGATTTAGTGCTATGCTTTGGATAGATTTAGTGCAATGCTTTGGATAGATTTAGTGCAATGCTTTAGATAGATTTAATGTAATGCTTTGGACTGATTTAGTGTAATGCTTTGGATAGATTTAGTGCAATGCTTTGGATAGATTTAGTGCTATGCTTTGGATAGATTTAGTGCAATGCTTTGGATAGATTTAATGTAATGCTTTGGATAGATTTAGTGCAATGCTTTGGATAGATTTAGTGCTATGCTTTGGATAGATTTAGTGCAATGCTTTGGATAGATTTAGTGCTATGCTTTGGATAGATTTAGTGCAATGCTTTGGATAGATTTAGTGCAATGCTTTGGATAGATTTAGTGCTATGCTTTGGATAGATTTAGTGCAATGCTTTGGATAGATTTAGTGCTATGCTTTGGATAGATTTAGTGCAATGCTTTGGATAGATTTAGTGCTATGCTTTGGATAGATTTAGTGCAATGCTTTGGATAGATTTAATGTAATGATTTGGATAGATTTAGTGCAATGCTTTGGATAGATTTAGTGCTATGCTTTGGATAGATTTAGTGCAATGCTTTGGATAGATTTAGTGCTATGCTTTGGATAGATTTAGTGCTATGCTTTGGATAGATTTAATGTAATGCTTTGGATAGATTTAGTGTAATGCTTTGGATAGATTTAGTGCAATGCTTTGGATAGATTTAATGTAATGCTTTGGATTGATTTAGTGCAATGCTTTGGATAGATTTAGTGCTATGCTTTGGATAGATTTAGTGTAATGCTTTGGATAGATTTAATGTAATGCTTTGGATTGATTTAGTGCAATGCTTTGGATAGATTTAATGTAATGCTTTGGATTGATTTAGTGCAATGCTTTTTATTTATAAAAACATGGATTTAAAAGCACTCTAACACCTTAAATGTACTTGGTTTTATTTACTTGATTACCTCATATTCATTGCTTGCATCTGGAAAACTTGTTTGTTTTCTAAGATATAAATCTGTTTGTACATGTGCAAGGAAGCTTCCATTGTGCTGCACAGCATAGGAGATTTTAGAGAAACATATAATTTCCATCCCACTCATTATCAAATTGCGTCTGCAGGTGACCCCCATGATTGTATGTATACAACTTCCTTTGCACACTTATCACAGACCCAAATTGTTTAACCATTTGACTCAAATGCATTGCCTGATAAGAGAGACTTTTACACACCTAAAATTAACTCAAAGTATTTTGAGTAATTTTTTTTTTGGTTTGTTTTCCCTACCATTTATTCCACTACTCCTATATTGTACGATTATTATTCTTTTACTAAAATGGCTGCTGTAATCCATTTGGCAGGTGATGTGTTAAATAAATTATTGCAGTGACTGCTCTGTTCCAGGAGTCAGCAGCAGGTCACTTTAGTCTGTCCTGTATATTATTGATGAGCATTTTAGTGATACACGTTTTTGAATTAAAAATGTTGCAGTTTATACATGAAATGGTAAAATCAGTAATATAACAAATGTCATAGTCACTGTTGCACATAAGAACATCTTCAGATTCTCTTGCCCCTTTGAGTTTCAGAGAGGTAAGAAATGTGTTGGACCCACCATCAGTCTAGGGGAAAAATAAATATGTATGTGAGTGTGTGTGTGTGTGTGTTGAGCCCTTGGGGAAGATTGGGGAAGCATTCTTCCCGATAGATCAGCAGTAAAGCCACGTGTACACACAGGAAGAGGAAACTGTGGGGAAACCCTCTATTCCTGAATCAGTTGCTAAATCTTTTAATATTTTGGGTGCCAAAAAGATTGAAAACCGCATTGAGAACAGTGTTAGCCAGAGAAAAAGCAGCAGACTGGTAGAGTAAAACTGATACCTTTATTGGCTAACTGAATAGCTGTACTAAGATTCATCAATCATGCACCTCAGTTTTTCCTGCTATAAATATATATCAGTGTCAGAATCTCACTAATTCCTGGTCTCCTCAAAAGGTTTCCGCATCTCACATACCTGCTATTGACCAGGTGATAAAGATTCCCCCTCTATCACGTATAATGTGGAATTCCTTCTGGTAGTGATCTTAATTTTCAGCTGGTGATGGGTCAGGTTATTTTATAGAATATGATGCATTTCAGTCACTGTAGGAGAGGCTAAAATGGAGACATATTTTGTGGGTGATATTAGGTTTTTTATTCTGCAAAGGATCTGGACCTCGATTCTATTACCAGCGCTAAAAAAAAAACAGGAGTTGTGTTTTTTAAGTCAGGTTTTAGTATCTTATTACCCGACTTGTGAAAACGAAATCAGGAGTAATTATACACACCGCCAGTAAAAAAAAAAAGCCCATAGGTGTCACAGTGCCAGCGGATAGGAAGGCCAGAGAAGGAAGGAGTACCTAGTAGCTCCTGCAGTAGCTCCAGAAAAATGGCCTCCTCAAAAGATGCTTCCTGTCATTTTCTATATACTGGCCTTAATCTTTTCTGTCATGAACAATGTGGAATTCCTCCTTCATTTTCATCTGGTGATGGGGCAGATTATTTTATGATTATATAACATATTTCAAGCACTGTAGGAGAGGCTAAAATGGGCACAGATTTTGTGGTTGATATTAGCATCTCTCCGAGGACATGGACAAAGTAGGGTACATGCGCCATATCACCTATTCTCAAGGCAGCTGATAGTTTGGAGACATTGTCAGCAGACACAAAACAAGCTTTCAAAGAGTGGGATATAAGCCATTCCTCTATTACTTGCTCTAGTTTCTTTAACACATGTATGACTTTGTAGGATTATCTCTCAAAACTCTGCACTCTGCATGAGTGCAGATGTCATGGACTATTCTCATTCTTATGCCAAATCCCAACCTTATAAATTCATCCTATCTTGTTTTAAAGGGATAGTAATACTTCGTTTTAACTTTATTTTATTTTGTAGGCATTAAAAAAACATGAAGAATGATATATCTTATCTCTCAAACCTTTATAGTTTGAGAGATATTCACAAGCAAAGTTTCCCCTCCTGTCCCTTTTTCCTAGTGTAATCCATCTCTTCTCAGATGTGAATCTGGTTGTAAGACAGATAACAGAAGGGGACAATCTTCTTCCTATGAGAACAATGAAAGCCCTTCCCCCCTTGACAAGCTTTTCAGCTTTTTCCCTTATCTTAATTGAAGATTGTCCCTCTCTGCAGTCTACCTGGGCACCTCCCTTCTGATCTGGCTGAACGGGGGGGGGATACTTTGCTTGCTAATATCTCTTAAACCATAAAGGTTTGAGAGATAAGACTTATATCGTTCTTCATGTTTTTTTAATGCCTACAAAATAAAATAAAGATAAAATGAAGTATTACTATCCCTTTAACACAGCTCTAACCCAGTCTAAACAACACTAATTTTCTAACATAATCACCACTCACAAATCTAACCTACATTACCTCTTTAAGATCTATGAGTCCCTCCTCAAAGTCCCAGACATAAACTGTTCATCGTTCTCCAACACTCCACATAAATTTGCTGACCTTTTTAATGATATGGTACAGTTAACCCTTTGAGTGTCAGATGGGGATGCAACACATTGCTTTGCAATGTATTGTGTACCCCTCATGCACTCAATGGTTAATTCTCCAAATCATACCCTAAACATCCTCTCCTAGCCCATGAATTCTAACCCACTTTGAGCCACCCCCAGGTCCTTCATCCCTGTTATAGAGAAGGAATTACCTTTGTTACTATCCTGCTCTCTGCCCACTATGTGCCCCCTGGATCTCATGCCGTCTCATATCATCAGTTTTCTTGCAAGCCTCACCAATATATTTAATTCCTTTCTTTGTACTGGAACCTTTCTTTCATGATTCAAACATGCAACAGTTACACATGTAATCATAAACCCTCCCTTATCCCACCTGCATTTAAAGGGATAGTATTACTTCAAAATTACTATCCCTCATATTGTAGCCCTTAATAAACTGAGTTAAATGACACCAGTGGCATCTCTCAGACCTTTATGGTGTAAGAGATAGCCGCTTTCAAAGTTTCCTCTCTCCTGCTGTCAGCGTTCTGCTGCCAGCAGGGGAATCCGGTCTCTGAATCAAGCTGAGGCTCTTCAGCAGAGCTGATATCTCGTTATGGAAGGAAAAATTATTAATTGAAACAGTCTTCTACATGTGCTTGGGGAGAAGAAACTTTGAAATTGGCTATCTCTTAAACCATAAAGGTTTGAGAGATGCCGCTGGTGTCATTTAACTCAGTTTATTAAGGGATAGCAACACTTAGTTTTATCTTTATTTTATTTTGTAGGCATTAAAAAAACATGAAGAATGATATAAGTCTTATCTCTCAAACCTTTATGGTTTAAGAGATATTCACAAGCAAAGTATCCCCCCCAGCCAGATCAGAAGGGAGGTGCCCAGGTAGACTGCAGAGAGGGACAATCTTCAATTAAGATAAGGGAAAAAGCTGAAATACTTGTCAAGGGTGGAAGGGCTTTCATTGTTTTTATACAAAGAAGATTGTCCCCTTCTGTTATCTGTCTGGTCTTACAACCACATTCACATCTGAGAAGAGATGGCTTACACTAAAAGGGGCGGGAGGGGGAAACTTTGCTTGTGAATATCTCATAAACCATAAAGGTTTGAGAGAGAAGACATATCGGTCTTCATGTTTTTTTAATGCCTACAAAATAAAATAAAGATAAAACGAAGTATTACTATCCCTTTAAGCACCAGCCCACTCACAGTGAGAGTCCTACAGTCCTTTTCAGCAACTCTACAGGCATGCTTTGGACTCCAATAAAATGAAGTATTACTATCCCTTTAATCTATTTATGACAATCTGCAGGGTTTGAAGGTAAAGTAGTGCAAAGACGTTGAGTTGGGTAGGATGGTTGGCTCGTTCTCTAAGCCCCCCTTTCTCTAGCTTAAATGTCTCCTCCTTGGGCTTCGTGCCCATGAAGGAGTTGGTTTAATTTAATTTAATAGACCATCTGTCACACCCAAGAGAGATTCTATCAATTATGGGATTGATAGAGATGATTGCAGGGTGTGTTATACTTCATTTGTTAGGGCCCCTGGGTGTATTAGGGAGGCTGGGCATTGTTACCTAAGACGGATATTCAATCAGTTTTTCAGCTGTTATCGGTGCATCATTTATTTCACCATTACGATATTTGCTTGCCAAACGGAGTGCTTTAAAGGGATGGTATTACTTCAAAATTACTATGCCTCATATTGTAGCCCTTAATAAACTGAGTTAAATGACACCAGTGGCATCTCTCAGACCTTTATGGTGTAAGAGATAGCCGCTTTCAAAGTTTCCTCTCTCCTGCTGTCAGCGTTCTGCTGCCAGCAGGGGAATCCGGTCTCTGAATCAAGAGGAGGCTCTTCAGCACAGCCGATATCTTGTTATGGAAGGAAAAATGATGAATTGAAACAGTCTTCTACATGTGCTTGGTTTCAATGAACCATTTTTCCTTCCATAACGAGATATCGGCTCTGTTTAAGAGCCTCCGCCTGTCCCGGGACCAGATTCTGACAGCAGGGGAGAGGAAACTGAAAGCGGCTATCTCTTAAACCATAAAGGTCTGAGAGATGCCGCTGGTGTCATTTAACTCAGTTTATTAAGGGCTACAATATGAGGTATAGTAATTTTGAAGTAATACTATCCCTTTAAAGATTCTCTCCTTCCTTTTGAATCTAAGAACCTAGAATTCCTTGTATTTTCACACTTACTATTTTCCTCAGTTCCAACTCGCTTCTTGACCCTTTACAGTCAGGTTTCAATTCCAACTACTCCAAAAGGAAGAGTCCTAACAAAAGGTATTAATGACCTACACATAGAAAAGGACAAGGACCAGTACAGTAAATTAACCCTACTAAACCTCTCAGCTAGTGATGGGTTAAAATATTCACATCAAACTGAAATCGGTGAATAATAGCACTTTCTGCTTGGTGAATAATTTCCCATGAAAAGTACTGTTTTTCCACTCTTTTCACTTTTTTTCTATCTCATTGCTTTGAAAATCAATGGGAAGAAATTTTTTTCCAAAACAAAAAATAAAAATGAACAGGACCTAGATGGGCACTCAACCTACATTCATAAATAATAAACACCATTTAAAAAAGTACAAAATATTTGTTAGTAACATCAGATGATATCATCTGTAAAAAAACGAAGTTGCGAATCACAACCTCTCAGAACCTCATGGATTTACTAAAAAGTCTGCAACAAACATGGCCCAAACTAAATCTACCCATCTAACCCACTTAAAAACAAATTAACACTGGTGCCACTGTATTGGAATGGAAAAAGGATGAAAAAAACTCAAAAATGAAAATGGAGGATAGAAAAATTACACAAATTTGATGGAATGATAATGATGACCCCATCCGTTCATATCCATATTCATAGTTCCTCTCTTAAAGTACTAGGGTAAAGCCTGATTCTGTATATATCAAGGGATAACAGTCACACATCAACTGCACATGAATAATGAGTCTACACTCTAGTTTTAACCCCTTAGCGACCGGCAGTCCTGGGACGTCCTGCACACCAACGCCGGTACACAGGACCTGTTGCGTGCATCAGCGCGTCACTTTTGGGCCTGATAGAGATCGCTCCAATCTTGGAGCAGTCAATTTCAGACCCTATATTTACTTACAGCGCTCCAGGTAGAGCGCTGTAAGTAAAAAGTACGTGACGTACTATGACCATCATCGGTCCTTAAATATTTCAAGGACCATGACGGTCACAGTACGTCACATGGCGTTAAGGGGTTAAACTCTGTCAAGTGTCTGAAATGAATATGAGGATGACAAGATGATGATGATGATGATAAGATTGTATAGATATGATATGATATGATAGAATTGCCTTGAGAAAGCCAATGGTAACGTGGACAGCACATGTTGGCGCTTATATGTGTATCTATGTGAACAAGGTCAGGAAAAGGATGGATCAAAGCGGATAATAATAAGTGAGCATGATGTGTTAACAACAGGGGATGGTGGAGTTCTGTTCGTAAAGTGAAAAGTGATAAAGGTGTCAGTTTGCAAGTTGTGAGTGGCTGTAAGTTCAGAGGACGGAGCCAAAAAGTACCTGAGATTGAGATCCCATTAGATGGAATGGGTATGAAACATGTAGTGATATTGTTATGTCTATACCATATATATATTTCCTGCCAGACTCAGTTGCTTTGGTACCATCATATGTACAGTGAGGGAAAAAATTATTTGATGCCCTGCGATTTTGTACGTTTGCCCAATGACAAGGAAATGATCAGTCTATAATTTTAATGGTAGGTTTATTTCAACAGTGAGAGACAGAATAACAACAGAAAAATACAGAAAAACGCATTTCATAAAAGTTATAAATTGATTTGCATTTTACTGAGTGAAATAAGTATTTGACCCCTTATCAATCAGCAAGATTTCTGTCTCCCAGGTGTATTTTATACAGGTAACAAGCTGAGATTAGGAACACTCTCTTAAAGGGAGTGCTTCTAATCTCAGCTTGTTACCTGTATAAAAGACACCTGTCCACAGAAGCAATCAATCAGTCAGATTCCAAACTCTCCACCATGACCAAGACCAAAGAACTATCCAAGGACGTCAGGGACAAGACTGTAGACCTACACAAGGCTAGAATGGGCTACAAGACCATCGCCAAGCAGCTTGGTGAGAAGGTGACAACAGTTGCTGCGATTATTCGCAAATGGAAGAAGCACAAAATAATTGTCAATCTCCCTCAGTCTGGGGCTTCATGCAAGATCTCACCTTGTGGAGTTTCAATGTCAATGAGAAGGGTGAGGAATTAGTCCACAACAACACAGGAGGATCTTGTCAGTGATCTCAAGGCAGCTGAGACCATAGTCACCATGAAAACAATTGGTAACACACTACTCAGTGAAAGACTGAAATCCTGCAGCGCTCGCAAGGGCCCCCTGTTCCAGAAAGTACATGTACAGGCCTGTCTGAAGTTTGCCAGTGAACATCTGAATGATTCAGAGGAGAACAGAGTGAAAGTGTTGTGGTCAGATGAAACCAAAATCGAGCTCTTTGGCATCAACTCATCTCGCCGTGTTTGGAGGAGGAGGAATTCTGCCTATGACCCTAAGAACACCATCCCTGCCTCAAACATGGAGGTGGAAACATTATGCTTTAGGGGTGTTTTTCTGATAAGGGGACAGGACAATTCACTGCATCAAAGGGACAATGGACGAGGCCATGTACCATCAACTCTTGGGTGAGAACCTCCTTCCCTCAGCCAGGGCATTGGAAATGGGTCTTGGATGGGTATTCCAGCATGACAATGACCCAAAATGCATGGCCACAGCAACAAAGGAGTGGCTCAAGAAGAAGCACATTATTGTCCTGGAGTGGCCTAGCCAGTCTTCAGACCTAAATCCCATAGACTATCTGTGGAGGGAGCTGAAGGTTCGAGTTGCCAAACGTCAGCCTCGAAACCTTAATGACTTGGAGAGGATCTGCAAAGAGAAGTGGAACAAAATACCTCCTGAGATGTCTGCAAACCTGGTGGCCAACTACAAGAAATGCCTGACCTCTGTGATTGCCAACAGGGGTTTTGCACCAAGTACTAAGTCATGTTTTGCAAAGGGGTCAAATACTTATTTCACTCAGTAAAATGCAAATCAATTTAAAACTGTTTTGAAATGTGTTTTTCTGGATTTTTGTTGTTATTCTCTCTCTCACTGTTCAAATAAACCTAACATTAAAATTATAGACTCATCATTTCTTTGCCAGTGGGCAAACGGACAAAATCAGCAGGGGATCAAATAATTTTTCCCTAATTGTATACCCTCTCATCATCATCATCTTGTCATCCTCATGTTCATTTCAGACACTTGAAGGCTTTTAAAACTAGATAGATTGTAGACTCATTATTCAAATATAGTTGATGTTAACCCTTGATACATACAGACTTTACCCTGGTACTATGAGAGGTGAGATACAGCCAAACAGACCCTGAAGAAGAAGTAGTGGGCTTTGAAATGCGTTGAGCATTTTGGCTGTTATTACTACATTGTATTGTTCTTAAAATAATTTTTAGGAAATACATTTTGCATTTTTAAACGAGTGGACTGATTGGATTCAGTGGAGGTAGAACTCCGAGCAGGGTGGATAGTTAATCCCTGCATGCCATTATTACTGGTTCTATGTGCATAGGAAGGCGGGATTTGTCTTGTGAGTATCATTTCACATTTTATTTGATATTATTGTGGATTGCGCCCCTTCTGGCTGTTGTTTTCGTTTTACCAGGTGAAAATGGAGGTCCCAACCAGGTGGAATTCCAAAATGTACATGCTAGAGCATTTGTACGAGCAGACAAAGGCCATTTTTGAGTACACCATGCAAAACTGGAAGGCTTTGGAGGGAGCCTCTTTGTCCCCTGGCCAATGACAACTAATGTGCAATGTTTGTGAGCTGCTGAAACCCTTTGAGGAGGCAACCATGCTGGTGAGTCGCATTGGGGCAGGAATTAGTGAAATTCTATCACTGATATATTAAGTGCAGAAAAAAATGAGGGGCATGGCTCAGGAGTCTTAACATAATAACAACACAGACATTCACCAGCTGCTAAAGGACATGTTAGACACTATGCGAGGATCTTGTTCAAAGCACGCTATTAAAAGCAGTGATGAATACATTCTTGCCACTTTGCTGGACCACCACTTCAAACACAAAATTTCAGAATTTCTGCCAAAGAGCCATAAGCAGTTTGTCACAACAAGGAGTCATGATGATAAGCAGCAACTCTCTTAGGAATCGGATTCTGTCAAGGAATATCGAGATATGCTTATTGATCGAGTGAAGGGTTGCATTGTGGAGAATGAGAGGGAGAAATTGAGGGCACAAAAAACATCTAGACAGCATAGTGAAAAGGAAGGCAGCAAAGCATTTCAATCAGCAGAAGTATCTACATCATCAACCAGAATATCCCATTCTGAACACATGGGTCTCAGCAGGGGTGACAAAAAAACCTAACATTTGTGTTGTGAGTGGTGGTGGAGGCATATGTCTTTGGGACTTTCTCCCTGAGTATAGATTGGTAACTGACACACAGGAACACCATGTCCATCCTAGAAGTGGTCCCACTGCATATGAGATGGTTTCTGCATACTTGCAGGATAGCTATGTTTTAGGCAGAAACAATGACCCCATGAACTACTGGAAAACAAAACAGTGTGTGTGTGTCCAGCATTGACACGTACTGCAGAGTAAACGCTTAGTTGTCCTTCAGAAAGCATTGAATCTGAGAGGGTTTTCAGTGGTGCTGGTTATATTGTCAGTGACCGCAGGATGCGGCTATCAAGCAGCAATGTTGAGAGACTAACATTATTAAAAATGAACCAACATTTATACCACCTGAGTATCACGTAGCAGAAACCAGACATGACACAGAAAGCCAGGACAAATATATAAAAAGCAGCACAGATAAGGAGGAGGAGGGATGTGAAGAATGGTTGCTACCATTTACCCCACTTGGAACTACTGCTATGACCAGTAAGTAATGTGTGTCGATAATCTGAGGAGGATAACGATTTGACACAAACATGACAATGGTAAAAAATGCTGTATATACATACACAAATCAATTACACCATGCCAGTCCCCCACCACCACCGCTACAATACACATCTGCCACATTGTAGGTTGCACTTTATTTTTTTATTACTTGACATCATCATGAATATGTACCAGTGTCATTTAAGCAGGAAGTTAGTGTTGTGAGCAAAGGACAAATGCAGTCTGCATGCTCTAACATTTTTCAAGGCATATGTTGCAGTAGGACTCACATATTTGACTTTCAGCCACTTATTTCTCCACTACAGTCCTCAGAAGAAGTAATATTGCAGTGGGAAAAGTAGTACCCATAGGAAATGTAGACAAAAAATGTTAAAATAGGTGAAAAGGAGAAAAGTCATGCAGAAAAGTCATGCAGGAAATGTTTCCCACCTCTACTTTCTGCCTCTTTTGACACAGTTGATCATACACTCCTATTAGACACACGACACATATTTGGCATCTGTGACACAGTCCTAGACTGGTTTGCCACCTATCTCTTCTTCATACTTTCAGGGTTTATTCTGCTAATATATTCTCTTCTCCCTATGATCTCTCAGTGGATATTACCCAGGCATCAATCCTGGGACCATTTCTCTTTTCTCTCTATAACCTCTCACTTATTGACCATATTTCATTACTTGGCTTTATTTACCATTTCTATGCAGATGACACAAAAGTCTACCTCTCTTCCCCTGATTTCACTCCAGGTTTAGACTCACCTTGGTCAATTCTTCACTGCAGTCTCATCATGGATAAATTCAACATGGCTAACACACAACTTGCTATATTTCCATTTAAATTCTTCCCCCACATCCAAGCTGTCTCTAAAACCTGCTGATTCCTTCTTAAATATATTGCCAAAATACGGAGCTTCCTTTGTGTGTCAGCAGCCAAAGCTCTCACCTGACCCTCATTCTCTGTACAGTAGATTCCTTAAACATTCTACTCTCTTGTCTTGCTGTCTCTCATCTTTCTCCACTTCAGTCTATTCTTAATGTAGCTGTGATATAAATTACCCTTGCTCCCAGATAATTTTCCTTTCATTTACTTCTGAAATCCCTCTCTTGGCTACCAGTAGTATCCCGTATTACTTAACAAAATTATTTTCATTGACTTCAAGTTATTCTCTTCTTTGGCACCCTCTGACATTTCTGCTTTTATATCTCCGTTCACCCCTTCCTACCACCTGCATTGTTCTCAAGCATTCTTTCTATCCACTCCTTACACAACTCAAGCCATCTCTCAGCTGCAATAATTTTCATTGTCTTCTCTTTGACTTTGAATTGCCTTCCCTACCCCCATTTTCTAGTGGTCTACACTCATCACTTTCAAGCATGCAATAAAGACCAACACTGACATAAACATCCATCATTCTGTACTTCCCTTTTAAAAGCCCTTAAAGCACCCTTATTATAGTCCTCCTACTGTTTCTGTAATTACAAATTAGATTGTAAGCTCTTTGTGGCAGTGTCTCTTTCCCAGTGTATGATTCACTTTGCTACAGTTTTTCCCTGCTAATAAGGTACTCTGTACATCTATGGAGATATATAAAGATACATGCATGCATACATACAAGTATTTCAGGAAATGCTCATCTGAATGATGGGATCCTTTAAAATACAAACATAGACTTTGATGGCATATAATTACACATCACTTCATCCAGTCTGCCATATCCATTTCTGCATAAACTGCCCAATTGCACTTAGTTCTTATGTCTATCCCAGGCTCTTTTGAACCCCTTTACTGTATTAGATCCAAACACTTCCACTGAGAAATAATTTCATCACCCTTTTTGTACAGTAGAATTTACTCACATTACTTAAAGTGATAGTAATGTAGTACTAACGTGCATTACTTAATAATCTTTCACTCTGTAATTTAAGGTCATGACCTCTTCTTCTAGAATTCTTCTTTTGCTGAAAAATACTTCCCTCCAGAATGTTATAAAATCCATCAAAATATCTATGCCATTGGAAAAAAGAAACCATAAATTTTCACTCTATCATAAAAATCAATCTTAAAGGGATAGTAATACTTAGTTTTAACTTTATTTTATTTTGTAGGCATTAAAAAAACATGAAGAATGATATAAGTCTTATCTCTCAAACCTTTATGGTTTATGAGATATTCACAAGCAAAGTTTCCCCCTCCCGCCCCTTTTACCTAGTGTAAGTCATCTCTTCTCAGATGTGGAATGCAGTCCATAGACCAGACAGATAACAGAAGTGGACAATCTTCTTCCTATGAGAACAATGAAAGCCCTGCCCCCCTTGACAAGTTTTTCAGGTTTTTCCCTTATCTTAATTGAAGATTGTCCCTCTCTGCAGTCTACCTGGGCACCTCCCTTCTGTCCTGGCTGAAAAGTGTTACATCAGTAAAAGGGGCGGGAGGGGGACACTTTGCTTGTGAATATCTCTTGTTTTTTTAATGTCTACAAAATAAAATAAAGTTAAAATGAAGTATTACTATCCCTTTAAGAGAGAAAGCTGGGATTAGAAAAAAAATCACCTGGGGGGATACAAAGCAGTGAGCGCAATCCAAAGCCCACTGAGGGACAAAGACTCTTGCTCTCCTACTGGACAAGAAAAAAGTATTTGTGGTTCAGACACAGGATTGTACAATTGCCTGAAACATCTCTTCAGACCTCACTGGTAGGGATGGGCAAAATATTTACAATAGAGAAATGGCACTTTTTGTCAAGCATGAAATATTTCACGAAAAGTGCAGTTTTTTTGCTTCTTTTATCTAGCCCATTGCATTGAACTCAATGTAAAGACAGAATTTCCCCCCACCACATAGCAAACTTCTCTTCTTTTCGTGCAAAAGGGTGACAGGTTCTCACAGCATTCCATTCTGTGTTTGTGAGAGGAAGTGAAAGCAGCACTTTTTTTTTTTAATAATTAAATCTTTATTGGAATAAGAATAATGACAAAAGAAGAAAGCATATCATTGACAAGATAGGAAGAACATCAATGCAGTTAGAGGAAAATTGAGAAGCAGAAGCAGATCAAGCAGAAGCAGGTCGAGCACTCTGGTGAGCAGGCAGGCAGCACCCAATGATAATAAATTCATCAACTATATAAAAATAAAGAATAAAAAGGAAAAGAAATTATAAAGTGCTAATGAGATTAATTAATAAAAATGTGTAATGATATATAATTATATTCAGTTTTGTTCATTTAAAGTGTAAAATTATACGGTATTAAAAAACTCAATGAAACAATAAAATATTATTAAATTAAGTGAAATTAAAAAAAATAACTTTTTCTAAATATTTACTTATTTGATATTATAAATACATATTTATGTGTGTCATAGTTTGTAAGTGAAAAATCCAATAGGCCTCATGGTGATTAATTGTATTTAAATTGCCAGATTTGCCAAATATTTATCACCCTCTCAATCAGAGTTACCCTAAGACAAGCAGGATTCTTCTCATGCATCAACAAACAATGACAGGACACATGATGTAATGCAACAACTCTTTCAACATTCCATCTCTGTTGGCCAAATCTTACACAAAGTGTCTGCGAGGTCCTTCCCATATATAGGACCCCACTACTACAGTCTATTAAATATACTACATATAAACCACAATTTAAAAAATAATTTACCCTAAATTTCTCATTAGAATTTACCCTAAATTCCTCATTAGATCTAATGGTTTGTTTCATAATTGTCCATTTCTTTTAAAGGGATAGTAATGTTTCACAAAAAAAAGCAACTCCAATTAATCTTCATAGTATTTGAGCCTTGGAGAGTGTTATTTCAATACTGTCAGAGTTGTATTTCAGGAGTAATTGAATGATAAGTATCCCCCTCCCGCCCCTTTTACTGTTGTAACACTGCTCAGGCCCAGATAAGGACAGTACCTTGGTAGTTCCCAAATCTGGCACAGGTCAGGATGAACAGAATAAATATGCAAGAACAATATAACAGGAACTAGGTAGGCTTGATCCGTCAACTGGATACTGGAACAGAATAAACCACAACAGTACCAAACCGTGAAAGACACAACAAGAATAGCGGCAGGTAACTGAAGGGCAAAGGATAGCGGAGGCAATACAGATAGGACACTGGCAAGTGGCCGATTCCCTAGAATGCTAGGGATAGCGGAGGCAACCCAGATAGGATACTGGCAAGTGACAGAGTCCCTAGAATGCTAGGGATAGCGGAGGCAACACAGATAGGATACTGGCAAGTAACTGGAGCTACTCCCAACTCAGTCTCCCAGATGATCTAAGGAGTGACAGGCCAAGCCGCTGAGTAACAAGAGCGAGAGTAACGGCTCAGGGTACGCACACAGAAGGGTCAGAAGCCAGAATGCCAGATCGGTACACACGGAGGTAGTAGCCAGTCCTAGACAGCAACAGAAGCGGGTTCTCAGCCAAAGCCAGGTCATTACACATGGAGGTAGTCAGCCAGTCCTAGTCAGCAAGGAAGCGGGTTCTCAGCCAAAGCCAGATCGGTACACACGGAGGTAGTCAGCCAGTCCTAGTCAGCAACAGAAGTGGGTTCTCTGCCAAAGCCATGTCGGTAAACATGGAGGTAGTCAGCCAGTCCTAGTCAGCAACGGGAAACAAAACTCAGGAGCGATAGGAGCGAAGTCAGGTGAGCCGGGTCATACACGGAGCAGGAACATGCAGCAACTCAAATGCTATGTACAGGTATACCACGAAAGGGCGCTGAAAGAATGACAGGACCCAGTATAGAAAGGCTAGCCCTGGGCAGAGCCAGAACCGAATGGCCAAGAGGAATCGAGCCGGATGAAACCCAGAAGTAGCAATGTCACCCTGCAGCTAAGATCACGGGCACCATGATAGTACTCCCCTCTAGTGTTGAGCGAGCATGCTCGGCCGATGCTCGGATCGGCTCGAGCATCGCTCTGCTCGGCACATGGCGGTACTCGTACGAGTACCGCATGTGCTCGCCCGCCATGTTCGGGTATCCTCCCCGCACGTTTTGCGGCTGCTGCGCAGCCAATAAACGTGCAGGGAGGCTCTGACATCGGTGTAATGCCAGCAGCCATGTTGGCTGCTGGCATTACACTGATTGGCTGGCCAGAACCCGTGGTCGGGTGCTGTATAGCACCTGACCATCGAGTTCGGCTCAGTCTTAGCCAGGGAGAGCTGAGGATAGGAAGGGAAAGTCAGTGTAGGGAGGAAAAAAAGCAAAATTGTGAAAAAAAAAGAACCAAAAGTCCTTTTTAGGACTACTGTGTGTGGGGGCAGCAGGTTATTTTGTGTGGGGGGGGGGAAAAAAAAAAAAAAAAAAAAAAATATATATTCTGTTTAGTGTGCAAAGTTGCAGATTAGAGCACATTCTGTTTAGTGTGCACAGTTGCAGATTAGAGCACATTCTGTTTAGTGTGCAAAGTTGCAGATTAGAGCACATTCTGTTTAGTGTGCAAAGTTGCAGATTAGAGCACATTCTGTTTAGTGTGCAAAGTTGCAGATTAGAGCACATTCTGTTAAGTCTTCAAACTAAAATATCAAAGTCACATATTCCATTCATTGTGCGTCGCCGCAGTTTAGCAGCACATTCTGTGTACTGTGCAGAGTTGCAGAATAGGAAGAAATACTGTTAAGTCTTCAAACTAAAATATCAAAGTCACATATTCCATTCAGTGTGCTTCGCCGCAGTTTAGCAGCACATTCTGTGTACTGTGCAGAGTTGCAGAATAGGAAGAAATACTGTTAAGTCTTCAAACTAAAATATCAAAGTCACATATTCCATTCAGTGTGCTTCGCCGCAGTTTAGCAGCACATTCTGTGTACTGTGCAGAGTTGCAGAATAGGAAGAAATACTGTTAAGTCTTCAAACTAAAATATCAAAGTCACATATTCCATTCAGTGTGCTTCGCCGCAGTGTAGCAGGACATTCTGTGTACTGTGCAGAGTTGCAGAATAGGAAGAAATACTGTTAAGTCTTCAAACTAAAATATCAAAGTCACATATTCCATTCAGTGTGCTTCGCCGCAGTGTAGCAGCACATTCTGTGTACTGTGCAGAGTTGCAGAATAGGAAGAAATACTGTTAAGTCTTCAAACTAAAATATCAAAGTCACATATTCCATTCAGTGTGCTTCGCCGCAGTGTAGCAGCACATTCTGTGTACTCTGCACAGTTGCAGAATAGGAAGAAATACTGTTAAGTTTTCAAACTCAAATATTAAAGTCACATATTCCATTCTGTGTTCGTCACCGCAGTTTAGCAGCCTATTCTGTGTACTCTGCACAGTTGCAGACTAGGAAGAAATACTGTTAAGTTTTCAAACTCAAATATTAAAGTCACATATTCCATTCAGTGTGTGTCACCGCAGTTTAGCAGCCTATTCTGTGTACTCTGCACAGTTGCAGAATAGGAAGAAATACTGTTAAGTTTTCAAACTCAAATATTAAAGTCACATATTCCATTCTGTGTTCGTCACCGCAGTTTAGCAGCCTATTCTGTGTACTCTGCACAGTTGCAGAATAGGAAGAAATACTGTTAAGTTTTCAAACTCAAATATTAAAGTCACATATTCCATTCTGTGTTCGTCACCGCAGTTTAGCAGCCTATTCTGTGTACTCTGCACAGTTGCAGACTAGGAAGAAATACTGTTAAGTTTTCAAACTCAAATATTAAAGTCACATATTCCATTCAGTGTGTGTCACCGCAGTTTAGCAGCCTATTCTGTGTACTCTGCACAGTTGCAGAATAGGAAGAAATACTGTTAAGTTTTCAAACTCAAATATTAAAGTCACATATTCCATTCTGTGTTCGTCACCGCAGTTTAGCAGCCTATTCTGTGTACTCTGCACAGTTGCAGACTAGGAAGAAATACTGTTAAGTTTTCAAACTCAAATATTAAAGTCACATATTCCATTCTGTGTTCGTCACCGCAGTTTAGCAGCCTATTCTGTGTACTCTGCACAGTTGCAGACTAGGAAGAAATACTGTTAAGTTTTCAAACTCAAATATTAAAGTCACATATTCCATTCAGTGTGTGTCACCGCAGTTTAGCAGCCTATTCTGTGTACTCTGCACAGTTGCAGACTAGGAAGAAATACTGTTAAGTTTTCAAACTCAAATATTAAAGTCACATATTCCATTCAGTGTGTGTCACCGCAGTTTAGCAGCCTATTCTGTGTACTCTGCACAGTTGCAGAATAGGAAGAAATACTGTTAAGTTTTCAAACTCAAATATTAAAGTCACATATTCCATTCTGTGTTCGTCACCGCAGTTTAGCAGCCTATTCTGTGTACTCTGCACAGTTGCAGACTAGGAAGAAATACTGTTAAGTTTTCAAACTCAAATATTAAAGTCACATATTCCATTCTGTGTTCGTCACCGCAGTTTAGCAGCCTATTCTGTGTACTCTGCACAGTTGCAGACTAGGAAGAAATACTGTTAAGTTTTCAAACTCAAATATTAAAGTCACATATTCCATTCAGTGTGTGTCACCGCAGTTTAGCAGCCTATTCTGTGTACTCTGCACAGTTGCAGACTAGGAAGAAATACTGTTAAGTTTTCAAACTCAAATATTAAAGTCACATATTCCATTCAGTGTGTGTCACCGCAGTTTAGCAGCCTATTCTGTGTACTCTGCACAGTTGCAGACTAGGAAGAAATACTGTTAAGTTTTCAAACTCAAATATTAAAGTCACATATTCCATTCAGTGTGTGTCACCGCAGTTTAGCAGCCTATTCTGTGTACTCTGCACAGTTGCAGAATAGGAAGAAATACTGTTAAGTTTTCAAACTCAAATATTAAAGTCACATATTCCGTGTAAGATGAAGAAGGCGGGTAAAAAGGGACGGGGAAGTGGACGTGATCCTGATAGTTCAGGGCGCGGGTCAGGACGCGGAGAAACTGTGCCTGGTGCCAGAGCACAAGAAAGAAAGACATCCACCATACCTAGCTTCATGTCTAATTTTACAGGGCGTTGCAGGACATCACTCTCGAGGTCCGACCACTGCGAACAGGTGGTCGGTTGGATGACAGCTGATACTGCTTCCAGTCGGTTAAGCACCACCCTGTCTTCCACCAAGTCCACTCTCAGTAGCCAAGAGTCTGGTCAACATAATCCTCACTCTGATCATCCTTCCTCCCACCATACACGGTCTGGTCAAAGAAGTGATCCCACACTGGGATATAGTGAGGAGCTCGTCTCATCACCAATACTTCATTTGACCCTCTCTCCAAGCACGCTTGCAGAGGAACATGACATCTTGTGCCCTGATTCACAACCTCTAGAGGGTACCCAATCACAAGAAGATGACAGATGTGAACGGCATTTAAGGTCAAAGGAAGTAGTGGATGATGATGATGATGATGAGACACAGTTGCCATTAAATCAACCACTATTTCCGTCTCAAGACCTTGTTGAGGAGAATGTTATACAGTTGTCAATGACTGAGTATGTGGTGGGATCAAGACATGAGGAGGATGATCAGAGTGAGGAAGTGGAGGAGGACTTGGTGGACGATGAGGTGACTGACCCCACCTGGGAAGGTGTAGAGCCGAGCGATGACAGCAGTCCTGAGGGTGAGCCATCTGCAGCACCGCAACAGGCTGGAAGAGGCAGTGGTGTGGCTACAGAAAGAAGGCGGACCGCACCAAACTGGCCCGCAAATGTTCCACGGAGCACCCCCTTGCGTAAATCTACCTTGCCAAAGGGTAGGTGTTCCGTGGTATGGCGTTTTTTTAAGGAAAGTGCGGACGATAAAAGAATTGTAGTTTGCAACCTGTGCCACACCAGAATGAGCCGAGGCATGAACACTAGAAACCTCACCACCACCAGCATGATCCGACACATGGCATCCAAGCACCGTAATAAGTGGGAGGAACGCCTGGATCGCCCATCTGTGTCTGCAGGCCACACCACTGCCTCCTCTTCCCGTGTTTTCGGTGCCGGCCAATCGCCTGTCGAAGGCGCAGGCCCGCATACCTCCCGCCCTGCACCTGTACCATCTGAAGCACCATCAGCGACCACATCCACTTCCCTGTCCCAGCACAGCGTCCAAATGTCGTTACCCCAGGCATTTGAGCGCAAGAGAAAATACCCAGCCACCCACCCACAGGCCACAGCACTAACCTCACACCTTTCCAAATTACTGGCCATCGAAATGCTGCCATTTAGGCTTGTGGACACTGAGTCCTTCCGCAGCCTGATGGCAGCAGCTGTCCCTCGGTACGCGGTCCCCAGCCGCCACTACTTTTCCCGGTGTGCCATCCCCGCATTACACCACCATGTGTCCCGTAACATCACCCGTGCCCTGACCAACGCAGTTACTGGGAAGGTCCACTTAACGACTGACACATGGACAAGTGCTTGTGGCCAGGGACGCTACATTTCCCTGACGGCACACTGGGTGAATGTCGTGGAGGCTGGGAGCGACTCGGACCCTGGGATGGCACGGGTGCTACCCACGCCGAGGATTGCGGGCCCTACCTCCATCAGGGTTTCCGCCAGCACCTACGTTATTGGCTCCTCCTCCTCCGTTTCCACCTCCGAATTCTCTACACGCAGCGCCACTCCCCCATCAGCCAGTAGCTGGAAGCAGTGTAGCACTGCAGTGGGGAAGCGTCAACAGGCCGTGCTGAAGCTGATCTGCCTTGGGGACAAACAGCACACGGCCTCAGAGCTGTTGCAGGGGATTAGTCACCAGACCGAGCAGTGGCTCTCGCCACTCAACCTGCAACCAGGCATGGTTGTGTGTGATAATGGGCGTAACTTGGTGGCGGCTTTGGAGCTCGGCAAGCTCACACACGTACCATGCCTAGCGCATGTATTTAATTTAGTGGTTCAGCGATTTCTAAAAACCTACCCCAATGTGCATGATCTCTTGACCAAGGTGCGCCGCGTGTGTGCACATTTCCGTAAGTCATCTACAGCTTCGGCCGGCCTGTTGAAGCTGCAGCAGCGCTTACAATTGCCAGCTCACCGGCTGCTGTGTGACGTGAGCACGCGCTGGAACTCCACCTTCCACATGTTGGCCCGGCTTTGTGAGCAGCAGAGGGCAGTAGTGGAGTACCAGCTGTTACACGGTCGTCGCCTCTCCGTTCAACTTCCTGTAATCAGAAGTGAGGAGTGGGAATGGATGTCAGACCTCTGCGAGGTTTTACGCAATTTTGAGGAATCGACACAGATGGTGAGCGGCGATAACGCTATTATCAGTGTAACCATCCCACTTCTCTGTCTACTGAAACGCTCGCTACTCACAATTAAAACCGACGCTTTGCATGTGGAAGAGGTGGAAATGGGGGAGGAAGAGCTTACACAAGGTGATAGCCAGAGCACCCTCACTTCGTCTTCTCAGCGACAATTGGAGGAGGCGGAGGAGGAGGAGGAGGAGGAGGAGGAAGACACGGTTGCCTCCGCTACAGAGGGTAGCCATGGAACTTTAGTTCCATCTCTTCAGCGTGGGTGGGCAGAAGAGGAGGAAGAGGATGAGGATATTGAGAGTCATCCTCCTGGTGAGGACAGCGAAATCTTGACTGTTGGTACTCTGGCACACATGGCTGACTTTATGTTAGGCTGCCTTTCCCGTGACCCACGCGTTGTACGCATTTTAGACAACACGGATTACTGGGTGTTCACCCTTCTGGACCCCCGCTACAAAGAGAATTTCTCATCTCTCATTCCTCCGGTGGAGAGGACAAGCAAAATGGTGCAATACCAGAAGGTTCTTGTTGAAAAATTGCTCCAAAATTTTCCATCTGACAACGCTGGCGGCAGAGTACGTGCTACCTTGGCCAACCGAGAAGGGGAGAAAAGGGGAGCACACAGCAGTTCCGAGAAAGGCAGGGCAACACTCTCCAAGGCGTGGGACACCTTCATGACACCCCGCCAGCACCCTCACCCTGATGCGCAGCCTAGTGTCACAAGGAGGGAAAAGTTTTGGAAGATGGTGAAGGAGTACGTAGCAGACCGTGTCAGCGTCCTCACTGATCCCTCTGTGCCTTACAACTACTGGGTGTCCAAGCTGGACACGTGGTATGAACTGGCACTCTACGCCTTGGAGGTGCTGGCCTGCCCTGCTGCCAGCGTTCTGTCTGAGCGGGTATTTAGTGCTGCTGGTGGCATCATAACAGATAAGCGTATCCGCCTTTCCACCGACAATGCTGATAGGTTGACACTTATAAAAATGAACAAGGCCTGGATTTCCCCTGACTTCTCCACTCCACTGGAGGAAAGCCCCGGGGGAACATAAACTCACTTTACATATATTATTTACAATGATGGGAATACTCTGTATTCCCATTCACCCCTTCCACCCAAAAAACGGGTATATGGTTGACTCTTAATCTTCTCATCCTCCTCCTCCTCTTCCATATGCCCTGTGCTATAATTTTTATATAGGGCCAGCTCACCAGCGGGCCCTGTGATATAATTTTTATATAGGGCCAGCTCACCAGCGGGCCCTGTTTGACAATTTTTATATAGGTCAGCTCACCAGCGGGCCTTCTCATATAATGTTTTATTGGGTCAGCTCTCTAGCGGGCCCTCTCATATAATGTTTTATAGCGTCAGCTCATTAGCGGGCCTTCGCATATAATGTTTTATAGCGTCAGCTCACTAGCGGGCCTTCGCATATAATGTTTTATAGCGTCAGCTCACTAGCGGGCCTTCGCATATAATGTTTAGGATGGTCAGCTCTGCAGCAGACCCTCACCCATAATGTTTTAGATGGTCAGCTCAGCGCACGTTTCCCTCTTAATCATGGCCTCAGTTCAATAAAATCAAGGAAATTTTTGGGAGAATTTGCCTCTGCGCACGTTTCCCTCTTAATCATGGCCCCAGTTCAGAAAATCAAGGAAATTTTTGGGAGAATTTGCCTCTGCGCACGTTTCCCTCTTAATCATGGCCCCAGTTCAGAAAATCAAGGAAATTTTTGGGAGAATTTGCCTCTGCGCACGTTTCCCTCTTAATCATGGCCTCAGTTCAGAAAATCAAGAAAATTTTTGGGAGAATTTGCCTCTGCGCACGTTTCCCTCTAAATCATGGCCTCACTTCAGAAAATCAAGGAAATTTTTGGGAGAATTTGCAGATGATATACAAGTAAATATACAGCAAATATTGTTTGGTAACAATTTTTCGCCTAAAGTCATTTTTATTTTCCTTTTTGTGTGTTTTACGGTCAGTCTGTAAAAATGGCGTACTACCGGCGAAAGATCGTTCCCAGCAGCGATGTTGGAGTCCAAGATGCATCCAGACATCCTCCCTATGCTGTCCCTGAACCATTTCTGTGGTGTTTCCATCCTTTTCTGCCCTTTTCCTATGGACCAGGCACCCTCCCCTCATCAGAGCAGGGGGTGCCTGGTGTAATGCTCGAGTCCTCCCATTGACTTCAATGGGGCTCGGGTGCTCGGCCGAGCACTCGAGCCTCAGGGGGTGCTCGGTCAGAGCACCCGAACACCTGAGCATTGGGGTGCTCGCTCATCACTACTCCCCTCTCAATGACCCCCTCCCCGACAGGAGGACCAGGTTTCAGGGGGAACTTAGCATGGAATCTGCGCAACAGGAGCGGAGCATGGATGTCAGAGTGGTTCACACATGAGCGTTCCTCTGGGCCATATCCCTTCCAGTGCAACAAGTATTGGATCTTCCCACGGAATCTACGTGAATCCAGGATACTCAGAACTTAGTACTCATCATGGTCTGGAATATGAACTGGACCACGGACTGCAGTAGTGGATGTGTATCCATTACATACCAAAGGTTTGAGTAGAGATCCGTGGAACATGTTGTGTATACACATAGATGCAGGAAGTTCTAGAGCATAGGAAACAGGGTTAACTCGACAGAGTACCCAGAGCAGACCCACGAATCGGGGAGCAAACTTATTGCATGCAACTTGTAACTTGAGGTTCCTGGAGGATAACCATACCCGGTCCCCCACCTGGAATACAGGAGTAGGCAGCCTCCTGCTATTGGCATGCCACTGATACCGTTGAAAGGAGTCACGTAGGGAATTCTGGACTTGTGTCCAAGTGGAGCAAAGTTGCCTAATGTGCTCATCCAGAGCCGGAATCTGCTGTGCTTGGAAAGTATCTGGGAGCAAGAATGGTTGGAACCCATAGTTGATAAGAAAGGGTGAGCTCCCGGAAGAGGTGTTAATTGCACAATTCCTGGCAAACTCTGCCCACAGCAACAAGTCAGCCCAGTTGTCGTGATGATTGGAAATGAAACATTGTAGAAATTGCTCCAGCCCCTGGTTGGAGCGTTCAGCGGCCCCGTTGGTCTGGGGGTAGTATGCAGACGAGAAGGATAATTGAATACCCATTTGGTCACAGAATGCCCTCCAGAACATAGACACAAATTGGCTCCTGCAATCGGAGACCAGGACCTTGGGGACTCCATGGAGCCGAAACACTGCCTTAGCGAACACCATAGCCAAAACCTTAGCCGATGACAAGCCAGGGAGCGGCACAAACTGGGCCATTTTCGAAAATCTATCCACCACCATTAGTATAACTGTGTAGCCATTAGAGACAGGCAGTTCTCTCATGAAATCAATAGATACATGTGACCATGGGTGGTCACCACTGGGAACAGCTTTTAGTAGCCCAACTGGAAGGTGCCTTGGGGACTTGGGGCAAGCACAAGTGGTACAAGTTATAGTAAAAGCAGCACAGTCCGCCCTCAGCGTAGGCCACCAGAACTTTTGGGACAAGGACCAAATCAATTGATTTCTACCTACGTGACCGGCTGCACGAGAGGCATGGTAGGTCTCCATTAACCTGGCCCGCAATGGTTCCACCACGAAACACTTGCCCATGGGTTTCTCTGGAGGTGCATTGGCCTGGGATTCCAAGATCTCCTCGCCCAATGGGGATGTGATACTAGTGTGTAATGTGGCTAGGATAAGATCAGGAGGTATAATTGGTACTGGCACAGTATCGGAATCCAGATCAGGGCCATATTGTCTGGACAGGTCATCAGTCCACACATTCTTTGTCCCTGGTAAGTAGGAAACAATGAAATTGAAATGTGATAGGAGTAGGGCCCATCTGGCTTGTCTGGGAGACAATCTTTTTGCCTCTGAGAGGTATGTAAGATTCTTATGGTCAGTAAGAATCAAAATCGGCATCCTGGTACCATCCAGCAAATGGCGCCACTCATGTAGTGCCAAGTTGACAGCCAGTAGTTCGCAATCCCCAATGTCATAGACGCTTTGGGCTTTAGTCATCTTTTTCGAGAAAAATCTGCATGGCGTTAATGTTTTACCGGGCCCAAGCCTTTGTGACAACACTGACCCTACACCTGTCTCTGAGGCGTCCACCAAAGTAAATGGCAAACCTGGTTTGGGATGAGACAGTACTGGGGCAGTGGAAAATGCAAATTTTAAAGACTCAAACACCCTTTCAGCCTCTGGAGACCACACAGAGGCATTGACCCCTTTATGTGTCATGTCTGTTAAAGGCTTAACAATTCTGGAATAGTCACAAATAAATTTCCTATAATAATTTGCAAAGCCCAAAAAACGCTGTAACTGTTTGAGACCAATGGGACCCGGCCATTGCAACACTGTGGAAAGTTTGTCTTTATTCATCATGATGCCTTCATTGGAAATGACATAGCCAAGGAACGGCACCCTGGACTTATGAAAGTCACACTTCTGAAGCTTGCAAAAAAGTTTATTCTCTCTCAGCTTCTGAAGGACCTCGGTGACATGCATCTCCAAATCAGGAGAATAAATCAAAATGTCATCCAGGCTGACCACTACGCAAAACTGTAACATGTCCCTAAGGACATTGTTTATGAACTTCTGAAATATTGCCGGAGCATTGCATAACCCAAAGGGCATCACTAAATACTTGTAGTGACCTGTCCGAGTATTGAAAGCGGATTTCCACTCATCACCCTCCTTGATCCTTATTAGATTATATGCTGTCCTTAAATCCAATTTCGTGAAAATGGAAGCTCCCTTCAGTCGATCAAACAACTCGGTGATGAGTGGAATGGGGTAAGCGTTTTTAATCATTATCTTATTAAGACCCCTATAATCGATACAGGGTCTGAGTTTCCCATTTTTCTTTTTGACGAAAAAGAATCCAGCCCCTGTGGGCGAGGAAGACTTACGAATTATACCACAAGCCAGAGCATTAGAGATGTACTCCTCCCTAGCCCAATTCTCCTCACAAGACAATGAATAGGTTCTGCCCTTAGGAGGCGTGGTGCCAGGCATAATATTAATAGCACAGTCATATGGCCAATGTTGTGGCAAAGTGCTAGCCTCTCCCTTACTGAACACATTATTGAATGACTGATATTCAAGCGGCATTAAAGGAGAGATACACAAAATCTTGGTAGGCTGCCGTATGCAGCGTTCCTTACAGTAATCAACCAAGCCAGAATCTCGCAAGACCTCCAGTCCACTCTGGGAATATGTGTATGCAGCCATGGAAATCCCAGAATGACTGCATAATGAGGAGACTGAATGATCTGGAACCTCAAAGTCTCTGTGTGAAGAGCTCCGATATGGATCAACAACGGGCATGTCTCCTGAGTAACCTGGGGAGGCACAAAAGGTCTTCCATCAATGGCCTCAATGTCCAGCGGGGATTCTCGATCGACCAACGAAATATTATGCAGGACAGCAAACTCCTTGTCCATAAAATAACCGGCCGCTCTGGAATCGATCAAGGCAGGAGCAGCAAAGGAAGAATCTGCTCAGGATGCCACAACATCCACCACGGGTTTACGTTGCGTGACCTCTGGGGACTGATATACTCCACCTAGGAGCTATCCCCCACTGGATCCTAGGCCCTTACAAACTCAGCAAAGTTTGTGGTATTTGGTTTGTCCGTCTACCAGATCGGATTAGCCCAGGCCAGCACTCTGCCTGTCAACAAGGATATCATGAACACTACCTTGCTTCTTTCACTCGGAAAAGCCTGTGTTACCAGTTCCAAAAAAAATTCTAGCTGGTTCAGGAAACCATGGCATAAGATAGGTTCCCCATCATCTCTCAATGGGAGTGGATCAGGTGCGGACAACCCTCTACATGGATTACTCAGAGCCAGAATTTGTGCCATCGGTGCCAAAACTGGGGTGGCCACAGCTGCTTGCGCTGGTTTGTCAAGATGTGTGGTACGCTCCAGAATAGTCTGCATGGCCAGTGACAACTGATCCAACGTTGCTCATGTGAATCCATTCTCCAAAGGATATTTTGAGAGCTCCCTTCACCTGTACTGTCTGAGGTCATGGCCCTACTGTCACGGTTTTATAAGAACACTCAGGCAATTTAGGTAAGGTTAAGATCAGCTTTATTAAAAATAAATAATCAGCAATGAAAGATCACCCCCACTCAGGCCCAGGTAAGGACAGTACCATGGTAGTGCCCAAATCTGGCACAGTTCAGGATGAACAGAATAAATATGCAAGAACAATACAACAGGAACTAAGTAAGCTTGATCCGTAAACTGGATACTGGAACAGAGTAAACCACAACAGTACCAAACTGCGAAAGGAACAACAAGAATAGCGGCAGGTAACTGCAGGGCAAATCCCTAGAACGCTAGGGATAGCGGAGGCAACACAGATAGGACACTGGCAAGTGACCGATTCCCTAGGATGCTAGGGATAGCGGAGGCAACACGGATAGGACACTGGCAAGTGACAGAGTCCCTAAAACACTAGGGATAGCGGAGGCAACAATGATGGGATACTGGCAAGAGACTGAGTCCCTATAATGCTAGGGATAGTGGAGGCAACCCAGATAGGATATTGGCAAGTGACAGAGTCCCTAGAATGCTAAGGATAGCGGAGGCAACACAGATAGAATACTGTCAAGTGACCGGAGCTACTCGCAACTTAGTCTCCCAGATGATCTAAGGAGTGACAGGCCAAGCAGGCACTGTAGCAGAAGTCGCTAAGTAACGAGAGCAAGAGTAATGGCTCAGGGTACGCACACAGAAGGGTCAGAAGGCAGAATGCCAGATTGGTACACATGGATGTAGTAGCCAGTCCTAGTCAGCAATGGAAGAGGGTTCTCAGCCAAAGCCAGGTCGGTACACACAGAGGTAGTCAACCAGTCCTAGTCAGTAATGGGAAGCAAAACTCAGGAGTGACAGGAGCGAAGTCAGGCGAGCAGTATCATACACGGAGCAGAAAAATGCAGCAACTCAAACGCTAGGTACAGGTACACCACAAAAGGGCACGGAAAGAATGACAGGACCTGGTATAAAAAGACTATCCCTGGGCGGAGCCAGAACCAAATGGCCAATAAGAATTGAGCCGGGTGAAACCCGGAAGCAGCAATGTTGCCCTGCAGCTAAGATCACTGGCACTGTGATATCACCTCAGAGCAGCAGGACTGTCCAGATGGATCGAAGAGAGGGACAATCTTCAGTGAGAATAAGGAAAAAACTGTCAAGAGGGGCAGGGATTTCCTTATGTTCACAGCAAGAAGATTGTCTCTTGCTGTGATCTGTCCGGTCAAGTGACCAGATTCTACGTCTGAGGGGAGATGGCTTACACTATGACAGTATTGAAATAACACTCTCCATGGTCCAAATACAATGAATATTAATTGTAGCTGTTTTTTTGTGAAACATTTCTATCCCTTTAACTTAGTTTTAAAGAGTTAAAATGTACTGTCCATTTGAGGACAGGGAACAGAACTTGAGGCCCTTGAACTGGTTCAATTGGTAACTTAAAATCAAACCATAGTATCATGTACTAAATGTTAAAATAATGTATCATAAAAAATTATACAATTAATTTTACCTTAGTAGTCCCTTGTTTAAAATTATTATATTTGTTTTTGTGTGTATGTGAAAAAAATAATTAATCTCATGGGTTTTTAAATTACGAACGCGTGCTTATAAGGTCACCTTCCATGTTTTATATCCACTAGCCAAACTGTAACTGAACACGTTCTCATTCCAGTCATGTAACTCTATAATTTTGTATTTTTTTTATGTTTCTATGGAATTATGTTTGTTTTTAGTCTTCTTCAGATTGTGTCTATCATTCTTTTGTAACAGAAAATAAATAATTTGTATTCATGTAAAAAGCTAAGGGACAACTGAGATCTCATATGGAAGGTATGATTTTTGAACATTGAATTTTTACTTTAATTCTCACCTTATCTTCCTTCTTATTCAAGAATACAACAAAGAAAACATTTTAAATGGTAAATATAATTCATTAATTCAATGGATCATGCTATTTATGTTAAGAACAATTTAAATGATGAAAATTTTTATCATTAACAATAGCTAAAGTTCTGATTTTTTTTCTCTCAGTGCATTGATAAGAAGCAACAAAGTGACATCCAAGAATGGACTGAACACAGCATTGAGAGGACATGATCTGAAGCTGGAGAGGTGAAAACTGAATGTAAATGGGGTAATGTACACATCCTACTGCCCAGCTCAATTCCTTATCAACACTGGCGTAAAATGCATTCAGTTGTACTTCAGGGTATATAAGGGAGTAAATAACTGCAAGCCCCAAAAGCTAGCCATAGGAACATGGACTAACTGTATTCCAATTTCATCTGCATAGTTAGTTCCCCGAAAGAAACAAATCACAGAGAAACATAAAAATGCTCTTAAACGTCTCCATTGTCCTTCCCTGGATGCAAGTGAATAAAGTGGAGAATTTTCAATAGTAAATTTGCAAATCGGTGTTAGACAGGTTCGGCACTAAAGAAACAGTTCTAGGCACTATTTTAGTGTAAAATTGTATTAGAACTGTCCCATAATTAAAATAATTACTTTGTGACTAAGACAGCAAAGGACTAGAATAATTTTAGACGTGGTATAGGATACTATAGAAATGGAATCTAAATATTAATGTGATAATCTTGCAAGGTTATTTTAATGACTGATTAAATGTGAAGTTCTTAACCGAGTAGGAAAATGGGTAAATTAGATTAGTCATTTGCTTCTTACCTGCAACCTAATTCTATGTTTCTATACATCTGACATGTGGTGTTGAAAACAATGTAAATGGCTGTTTTTAAGTTAAATGGTATGAATTAAAACACTCAATTTGAACTGGATAATAAAACCTACATTTTAATGGTGAATGCTTTTAATGAAGTATTACGTGCACAGTTTATAAAGAACATTTGAAGTGGTAACTTTTGAAGTTTGAGAAGGTCTTTACTTTCTGAAGAACTCCTATGTTAATCCATTACAGCGTGTTTTATCAATTGTAGGACTTCTATTTGTTGAGGACTGCAACACCCATCAACCCCAAACAAACTTTGGTTATTGGAGATGATGTGAGTTGTGGTTCCAAAACCTGGTGGTCCAACAATATTCTACACCTGCACTAGAAATTGCAACAATGTATCTATATCAAGGTTTGTTTGCACAGGAGCAATTGATCATCAGGATTATGTACAGTTATCTGTAATGTTGAGCTGTCAGTTTGACAATAGATATTCCTAGATAAATATGGTCTTCTGATTGTCATCTGTATGAAAAAATTTGAGTGATCTAAATGTGAATTACTAAAATGTTCAGATCAATAGCAAACTAATAGATTTGCTAAACTTATATCTATTAGAGTTGTGCACAGCCAGAAAAATGTAATATTGGTTCTTCCATTCCCAGATAAACTGCCAAGATTAGATTATTATTAGTCAGTCACTAACAGAGCAAAACAAATTGTCACAGGAAGGTCAGCAGTAAAGCGCCGGGATGGACTAGATCGTGGACATTATGGACAGTCAACTATGGATTGGACAGCACATTTTGATTTGGGTACTACATAGTAAATTAGGTTGAATAAAGACACAAGTCCATCAAGTTCAACCTTTTCCTCATACCCCAGTTGACTGAGAATTTTACAGCTTTCCTGCTCCGTTTTCCTTTTTCTGTTGCTCTCTAGTTCTAGTATATCCTTTTTCAGGACTGGTTCCCAAAACTGCATTGCATACTCAAGGTGAGGTCTTACCAATGATTTGTACAATGGCAAAATAATGTTATCCACTCTTGCTTCAATACCTCTTTTTATACAAGACAGGATTTTGTTTGCATTTGCTACTGCTATTTGACACTGGGCACTGTTTCCAAGTTTGTAGTTGACAAGGATACCCTGATCTTTCTTTAGCAATGAGTTCACTAAAATGATTTGATTAAGTTCATAAGTAGCCTTGGGATTATTTCCTTCCAAATGCATGACTTTACACTTCCCCACATTAAACTTCATATTCCATTTGTTTGCCCAATCTGCCATTTTATATAAATCCCTGTATAGAAAGCAATTATCCTGTTCTGAAATAATTAACCTGCATAATTTAGTGTCATCTGAAAATATTGATATTTTGCTTTCTATATTTATTTCTAGGTCATTTATAAATATGTTAAAAAGTAGCGGGCCTAATACTGAACCCTGAGATACTCCACTCTCCACTTTAACTGTATTGGAGAATTGTCCATTTACAACAACACACTGTTCCCTATGCTTCAACTAGTTTTGTATCCAATTGCAAAGGTAATCTCCTAGCCCCAATTTCCTTATTTTATACACCAGCTTTCTGTGTGGCACTGTATCAAATGCCTTTGCAAAGTCTAGATATACTACATCAACTGCCTTGCCTTTATCAAGGTTGCTGCTTACTTCCTCATAGAAGCTGAAAAGGCTAGTTTGGCATGATCTATTCTTCATAAAGCCATGTTGATTCGTGCTAATGATCTTATTTTTTGTGTTGTAATCCTGAATATAGTCACTTATTATCCCTTCTAGCAGTTTTCCCACTACAGAGGTCAAACTCACTGGTCTACAATTTCCAGGTATTGTTTTAGTTCCCTTATTAAACAGAGGCACTACATTGGCTCTTTGCCAATCTTGTGGCACTGAGCCGGTGGTGAGAGAATCTTTAATGAGTAAATATAGGGTTTTGCTAGCATTGAGCTGAGTTCCTTAAGAACCCTTGGATGTATACCATCAGGACCCAGTGTTTTGTCCGTCTTAATTCAGTCTACCCATGCATCTTCTTGAGTTAACCCAATATCTGATAATTGTATTGTTTTATTTGTTACTTGTCGAGGCTCTTCTACCATTCTGGGCTCCCTTGTATATACTGATGCAAAGCAGGTGTTTAGAAAATCTGCCTTTTCCTTATCTTCACTAATAAACTCACCCATCTCATTTTTGAAAGGTCCAATACACTCCCTCTTAAGTTTTTTTTGCTGTTTATATATTTGAAAATTTTTTTTGGATTAGTCTTGCTTTCCCTTGCAATTCGAGTTTCATTTTCTCTTTTTACTACCCTAATTGCCTTTTTACAATCATTGTTGCACTCCCTGTATTTTATGAAAGAATGTTCAGTTCCTTCAGACTTAAATAGTTCGAATACTTTTTTTTCCTTGCCATTTCCTTCTTTACATGTGCAGTTAACCACATTGGCTGTGACTTACTTCTTTTGCATTTGTTCCCCATTGGAATAAACTGTTGAGTATTTTTCTGCAACATAAATTTGAATTCAGACCATTTATCCTCAGTATTTTTGTCTTTAAATAATGTATCCCAGTCTACGTGTTGCATTGAAGCCCATAACAATTTGGAGTTAGTTTTTTTTTAATTAAAAGTTTTCGTCAAACCTATACAGTTTTGCTTTACCAGACTGATCTCAAATGTATCCATGTTGTGATCACTGTTTCCCAAATGTTCACTTCCCTTAATACTGGATACCATTTATGAGTTATTCATTATCACTAGGTCTAACACATTGTTATTTCTTGTCGGCACTTCCACCATTTGTAACAGGTAGCTTTCCTTAAGCATGCTCACAAACCTGCTACCCTTAGTACTCTGACAGGTCTCATTTTTCCAGTTGATATCTGGTTAGTTAAAATCTCCCATAATTATAATACGGCCAATCTGGGCAGCTTTTCTCATTTGCAATAGCAGTTGGCCCTGAACATTGTCACCAGTATTTGGATGTTTGTAGCATATACCCACCAACACCTTTTTACCTTTTACACCACATTTAGTCTCATTTTCTACCCACAAGGACTCCACATCTTGGCCAGTTTCCTTGCTAATATAACCCCTTAAAATTGGATTTAGCTCTGGTTTCTATTAATCCTGTCTCTCCTAAACAGGGAATAGCCCTCTATATTTACAGCCCAATCATGTGCATCATTCCACCATCTTTCTGTTATACCAATTATGTCCAATTGCTCATTTACCAGCAGCAATTCTAGTTCTCCTATTTTATCTACCATACTTCTTGCATTTGCTAGCATACAATTAATTTCGAAGTCTTTACATATATTACTCCCTCCATGCATTTTTTCTACATCTTTATTTACTAAGATGTTCTGCCTATTTACTACATTTATCCTCACCTTTTCTCCATCCCCTGATCATTTACTTGGACCCGGTTCCTATCTGCACTATATACCCCATTTTTGCTATCTATACCCTGCCTCCCTTTCCTAGTTTAAAAGCTCCTCCAAGCTTCTTAGCATTCTCTCCCCTAACACAGAGGCTCCTCTACCATTTAGGTGCAAACTATCACTTCCATATAGATTGTATCGAAGAGCAAAATCAGCCCAGTGCTCTAAAAACAAAAAACCCCTCCTTCCTCCTCCTACACCAATGCTTGAGCCATGCATTAAGCTCCCTGAGCTCCCTCTGCCTACCTGCACTGGCGTATGGCACAAGTAGTATTTCAGAAAATACTACCTTAGAGGTCCTTGCCTTGAGCTTGCACCCTAAATCCCTCAAATCATTCTTTAGGGACCTCCATCTTCCTCCTACTTTGTCATGAATGATGCTCCATTTGGTTGCCAAATAGAGGGCATAAATATAGAAAGCATCATAGGCTTCAAGAGGGAACAAATAAATCCCCCAAAAAGACAAGCTCATAAATGAGGCACACACCCCAAATAAATATATCTAAAAAGCATTTTTATTATACATTTGAAGAGGAATATATATGGTGACTCAATAAAAACAATTAAAACACATCTTAGAGGACATATAGTGCCAAATAACATAGGTAAACCATAAGTGAAAAACAAATATATTTCAATCATACAATCAATCATCACAGGGTACAAGATCACAATAAGATGTGGCCTCATCCAATTCACCCCTCAGAACCCGTATCCATCCTAACAGGTGTCGCCTAAACTGACTTTGTCAGGGGATATAGGACTTAGATAAAAAGACAACTTGTTATGTATGGCAAAGACCAATCTAAACCTCAGTGACATGTGATAAAGCCCCGGTGAAGTGAGGTGTATCCAAGATATACAGAGAAAAAAGAGGAACAAAAAATTGAATTGGAAAAAATGAAATAAATCTAGAAAAAATCAAGTACATAGAAACATATTATATGTCCCAAAAATAAAAATAAAATAATCACCATAAAGGAACATACATACTTACTTATTCCGATACTTCATATCCTGTCCCAAGATTTATATGCCCCCGTGGATGGGGCCACATCTCACTGTGATCTTGTACCTTTTAGCTGATAAATATTGACTGTGTGATTGGAATATTTTTGTTTTTCACTTAGCATTTGTTTATGATTGCATTGCTATCACTTTATTATAAGGCCTATATATAGAGATGGGCCTCATTTTTCACTAGCACTTTTTTGGTCTTTGGACTATATATTTTCAGGATCTGCTTCTCAGTATGTATTACTGCTTCTAGTGAGATGTTATACCAATAGCTGCCTTTATTGTAGTAATTGTACTAATACTTATTGGTAAACATGTTATCCAGCCCTATATGTCCCCCTCAGGTGTGTTTTTAATTCTTTATATTGGGTCACCATATATATTCCTTTTGATATGTATAATAAAAAATGCTTATTTTTATATATTTATTTGGGGTTCTGTGCCTCATTTCTGAGCTTGTCTTGTTTTTGGGATTTCTTTTTTCCCTCTTGCAGCCAAATAGAGGGCAACATTTCAATAGGATACATCCGTGACGCCTATTCCCTAGATATTAATTATTTACTAGCTAACCTAACTCCAGCTTCTGATAAATGAAGATAACTTTTGTAAAGGTATAAACAAGACAGTACTATCTGCACATGAATTAATAAAAGTTCAGCCTTCTACTGGAGCCCCATAAGAGGAACCAAGATTGAAGTCTGTCCAGTTGCCAAATTGTCCTGTGTCATTTTGTCTCGTTTTTCCAGTAAACTCTAGTACATCTTCCAACACAAAAGGATGGCACTGAAAAGAACTATAGATAGAGAATACTTTTTTTTTGTGAAAGTATTTTACCAGGAAGAATACATTGAGATTGTCTCTCATTTTCAAGTATGTCCTGGACTCACTTTATATACCTTAAAAAGGCGAAAGGCTGTACTGACCTTGCCGGGACTAGAACCTGCAACCTCACGGTCTTAGCAGATTCTACAGATGGTGCCTTAACCAACTGAGCCATCTTGTTTTTTTTTGTTGTTTTTTGTTTTTTTGAAAAATGCAGGGAAATGATATCAGTACATATAGGGAAAGCGGAAACAATAATGAAAATAAATACCATCTATTAGAACAGCTCCTAGCACTGCTCTACAATCTACAGCAACACAGAGTGAGAATTTTACCTTTAATGTAACAATAGATCAATAAAAATATGTATAAAATGCACTTAGTAGAAATACATAATATTCAATACACATCCATATATATTGACTAATACATTGTTTAAAATAGGTGGTACCACTTGTATAAAGAATATTTTGAGTAAAAAATAATATACGTATTTTATATTTTGCTTTCAATCCTGGCGCCCAGGCTAGATGTTATAAAGTTCAGTGAAGGGTGTCCGATTTACCTCTTTCAATATGTGATGGCTGTTTCCTCCAAACACCTTGTTTCCCCGTCTGTTGTGCTATGACCACTGCCCCAAGTAAACTGAACTAATCAATCGCTATGGGATGCCCCTCCGGTGGCGGTCGCTGTTATAGATGCACAATACAGCTCTCCATTCTCACCGGGTATGTGTCCTAGAGCTCCCTGTTCGGTTTGGACGTGAAAGATCTCGGGCAGAGCGTGATGCGGCTCCAGTCAAATTCTGTAAATACTGATTGGTTTACAGCTCATCTGTGTGTTAGCAAATTGTTACTATATTTCTGAGGCTCCATTCTCTTTCACTCAGACAGCTCTTTTCAACACCAGGGACTCCGTTAGAATACTATAACGAGTGGCAATCATCCAAAACGTTTCCTGCCTCCTGGGCACTTAATCAGGTATACATTTCCACCCAGAATCCATACAGGATTCCTCTTTGATGGGACAATCTATACAGATATATACAGAACATTCACATTAACATTGATAAAACAATTTATTTTTATTCTCATTTTTGTTTTTTGTTCTATTTAATCTCATCATTCCCTACTATTGCTGTATATTTCATGTCTCTCCAAATGCAGCATTGACAAACCCACCCCTCCCATACTTATGTTGACCACTGCACTTAAAGAGACATGACTAGAAACCCTTGAAGTTAATAGTGCACTGCTATTACCTATTGGCTATCTAAACTATAAATAGACAAAACTATGAATATCCATGTGGCCCATATTATATAAATGTATGTGTATCTAGATTATCATTGTGCCCATTGGGTTTCAAGATATCACACCTGAAAATCCAATAAGACTCCCTGTTACATAGAGTCATAAATCTACCCCCCCTAAAATATTGGGGGCTATACATTCCAAGGGCACAATGAAAGTAGACCCCAATTCTTGATTATGTATTTCCCTGTAATGTTTACTCAGAGGATATCTAACATCTACCCTCACTATACTCCTCCTATGCTCCAGAAACTTATCTTTCAATTGTTTTTTGGTCCTACCTACGTAGCATATTCTACATGGACATGTGATACTATATATCACATAGGTAGTATTACACGTAATATGATAATTGATATCATGACTATTGCCCTTACTATCTCTGAATTCCTCAATGAAATGTACTATATAATTACAGATTATATATAATTTTTAGAGAAATGACTGTAAAACTAGGTTTGACTGCCAGATTGAAAGTAAAGAAAATGTGCTACGTCCAGATTACATTAGTTTGAGGGGCCATCATTATGGAAATCAGGATTTTCTAAAGTATAAATGCATCACAGATACATTAGATAACAAAGGATATTGTTCCTCCCCATAATGGCAGGATTATTGTATTAGTAAGTCTGTGTATCAATCACTTTTGCCCTCTGCCCTCCTTCACAGAATACCTTCTTACTTCCCCACTTAAAGCACTTGTAAGGGTGTGTGTGTATTTGTGCGTGTGTGTGAAGAAACAGCAGCAGGATTTGTGAAAGAATAAAAATCAAAAATATCAAAAAAGACCAAAATGTTGACAATAAAATGTAGATTTTAATCTTTTCACAAATCCTGTGAATGCTGCTGTTTCTTTATACTATCAATCTTTATCATGCTGTTATGGACCAGGAACCAGACAGGACACAAGAAGGTAAAATTCAAAACATCTTTATTAAAGAAACAAAAAATAAACAGAATCATAATCAGGAGCAAAAACTAAATGACAAGCCAGATTCAGGACAAGTAATCAGCCAAGCCGGAGTCAGAAGCACAGAAGCCCGCAATGTCATGAACAAGACAGAGGTCAGAAGCACAGAAGTCGGCAAAGTCTGGAACAAGCCAAGGGTCTGGAACACAGCAAATAGTAGCGCAGGAAAATACACAGCAGCCAGCAGCAACAGGTCAGCAAACATACACAAGGACAATGGGGAAGTGAGTCAAGCTGCTATAAATACCCTGGGAGGGTTGGCTGATAACAGTCAGATGAGCAATCAGAGAGGTCAGCTGATCAGCCTGAGCCGGAAACTCAGAAGACAGCAGCAGTGGATAGACGAGCACTTGATTAGCTCAGACAACAGAGTCAATAGGCAGAATAGGACTGCTCAGCAAAACCTTGACACATGTATGCTGCACTCAGGTACTTATCTCAGCTTAACATGCTAATGCATAGGTTGTAAAAAAAACACCACACACATGAATATTTGACAAAAACAAAGGTATTATCAAGTTTCTGCCAGAGGTTGAGCATCCCTAATCCAAAACTCCTAAATCCGAAATGCTCCAAAATCAGAAACCTTTTGAGTGATGGCATGACACATGCTTTCTGATGGTTCAATGTACACAAACTTTGTTTCATGCACAAAATTCTTAAAAATACTGTATAAAATTACCTCCAAGCTATGTGTATAATATGTATATGAAGCATAAATGAATTTCGTGTTTAGACTTGGGCCCCAACTCCAAGATATCTCATAATGTATATTCAAATATTCTAAAATCCAGAAAAATCCAGAATCTGAAAACCTTGTCCCAAAAATTTCTGATAAGGGACGCACAACCTGTATTTGTAAATATGTTAATTACATTTGTTAAAATACATTATAGGTCTAGCCTTAGCATATGCTATTGGTATGAACATTTAGTTAATATAAATGTATTTGAAGCTGATTTAATTTTAGAAATTGAAAAAAACATCTAACTGCACAGCAGGATACATATAACAGTTCTCAAAATTACAATTTATTTAAGGCCACTGAATGATAGAAAAGACCCTAAAACACTGAAAATTCTCATTTAACTCATAACAAATGTTCATTTCTCACCTCTGATGTAGTTGTTTTGTTCCAGAATTAATCATCTTCTCCAATAGGGCCCTTGATCTGAATGATGACCCACATCTGCTAATATGTCCACCCTTGTTACTGACGGTAATTTGATATTGGCTAGAAGGAAGCCAGCTAGAAGTTCCAGGATACTTGGTAAGACAGAGTCCAAAGCAGTGAGGAATGTAGGTCCACCTTCCGGGCATCTTAAGTGCTAGTCACTTTATACTGTTGATGTCAGACACCTTCACTTATGGTGTGAGTTCTTTTTGTGCTTGGTCATTTTCTTTTTATATATATTACCTTGTTAGGGTATTATAAATTATATCAAGTTCATAAGTATATTACTATGCATCCTTATTATTCTCTCAAAATAATTTCTCAGAATGGATACCAGGAACCAATCCATTATAACTGAAATTGTTCTCTTGGGATTTCCTAGTTATCTGCCAAATAATATTGCACTGTTCTTGCTGTTTTCTGTCATATATATAGTGTCATTTACTGGAAATGGTCTTATCATATGCCTAGTTATATTCACCCCACAATTACATAATACAATGTACTTTCTTATCTGCAATTTATCTTTTCTGGACTTGTGTTATTCATCAACAGCTGTACCCAGGTTACTGGCTGACATCTTTTCTACTCAGAGAATCATTTCACTTTCTGATTGTGTTATGCAAGTATATCTCAGTTTGCTCCTGGGAACAGCAGAGGGTCTTCTTCTTGCAGTGATGGCGTATGATCGCTATGCTGCTATTTGTCATGCATTATATTATCCAATTCTTATGAGCTGGAGGATTTGTTTCAAATTGACTGTCTTTGTATGGATGGGGAGCTTTATGATATCAGTTGTTCCATCGCTTGCAACACCTACCAGATTTTGTTCACCTAATATGGTCAACCATTTTATGTGTGACGTTCAAGTAGTCCTGACGTTGGCATGTGAAGATACACATTTCAGTGAGCTGACAATTCTTTGTATCTGTTTTTTCTCTCTCCTACTTCCTTTTGGAATCATCATAGTATCCTATATTTGCATTATTTCCTCCATGTTTAAAATGCATTCTGTAGAACGAGCTAAAGCTTTTTCTACATGCTCCTCCCATATTACTGTGATACTTATATGTTTCGGAAGTGCAATGGTTATGTACTTTGGTCCTTCATCCAACTACTCATCGAATCAAAAGAAATATGTTTCTGTCCTTCTTGTAATCATATCTCCGGCGCTCAACCCTCTTATTTATAGTCTGAAGAACAGAGACGTCAATCAAGCATTAAGAAAATTAAGACACAAAATTTCTGTATCTAAATTGATATGTCTTTTATAAAATTTATAATTAGAAAGCCCAAAGTATTGAATTGTCTAAAAAAAATCACTTTTTGTTTATAAAAACATGGATTTAAAAGAACTCTAGTACCTTAAATGTACTTGGTTTTGTTTACTTAATTACCCCGTATTCATTGCTTGCATCTGGAAAACTCCTTGCGTTGTATAAATCTGTTTATACACGTGCTCCTTGCGTTGTATAAATCTGTTTAAACGTGTGCTCCTTGCGTTGTATAAATCTGTTTATACTTGTGCTCCTTGCATTGTATAAATCTGTTTATACGTGTGCTCCTTGCAATGTATAAATCTGTTTAAACATGTGCTCCTTGCATTGTATAAATCTGTTTATACATGTGCTCCTTGCATCGTATAAATCTGTTTATACACGTGCTCCTTGCATTGTATAAATCTGTTTATACACGTGCTCCTTGCGTTGTATAAATCTGTTTATACGTGTGGTCCTTGAATTGTGCTGCGCAGCATAGGCGATAGCAGCACTGATTTTTAGAGAAACGTATTTTTTTCCTCTATCTAATTATCAAATTGTGTCTGGAGGTGACCTTATTTTAGTTAACAGCACGATTGCCACAGAGGTATATAACTTGCCCTGCACGCTTAACTGACACCTGAATGGTCCAACCATTTGACTCAAAAGTATCGCATGAAAAGAGATGTTTGTACACACCTAGAACTCACTCAAAGGATTTAACCCTTGATGTATCTAACTTGTCATTTTAAAACAAAAATAAGTCAAACATTATAACACGTGTATATAACTTTTTTGGTTTTCCCTACCATTTCTTTTATTAACACTTCCACTACTCTCATACTGAGCAATTATTATTATTCCAGGAGTCAGCAGCAGGTCACTTTAGTCTGTCCTGTATATTACTGATGAGCATTTTAGTGACATAAGTTTTTTATTGAAAAATGTTGCAGTTTATACATGAAATGGGGAAATCAGTAATATAGCAAATGTCATAGTCACTGTTGCACATAAGATCATCTTCAGATTCTCTTAACCCTTTGAGTTTCAGGGAGGTAAGAAATGTGTTGCACCCACCAGCAATCTAGGGGTTAAAGAAATATATTTTTGTGGGTGTACATGTGTGTGTATGTTGAGCCCTTGGGGAAGATTGGGGAACCATTCTTCCCCATAGATCAGCAGTAAAACCACGTGTACACACAGGAAAAGGATTTGGGGAATCGTCTCCTCCAGGATCACTTGCTAAATCTTTTACTCTTTTGGGTGTCAAAGAGATGGAAAAATATATTGCATGTTTTATAGGAAAAAGGTAGAACAGTGTTAGACACAGAAAGCTCAGTAGACTGGTAGAGTAAAACTGATACCTTTATTGGCTAACTGAATAGCTCTATGTAAAATAACAAACAAAATAAGTATCTTGTAATACCTTTTTTATTGGACTAACAGAATTTTGGATTGACAAGCTTTCGGGAGAACCTCCCTTTCTCAAGTCTAAGTCAGAAATGCTTTAGACTTGAGAAAGGGAGGTTCTCCTGAAAGCCTGTCAATCCAAAATTCTGTTAGTCCAATAAAAAAGGTATTACTAGATACTTATTTTGTTTGTTATTTTACATCTGCATCACTGGACTAATACGGCTACAATCTCCACTCTGAATAGCTCTAGAAAGATTCATCAGTCATGCACTTCGGTTTTTCCTGCAGTAAATATATCAGTGTCAGAATCTCACTAATTCCTGCCCCTGCACAACTAACCAGAAAAATGGCCTCCTCAAAAGGTTTCAGCATCTCACATAGCTGCTATTGACCAGGTGACAAAGATGCCCCCTTCAAAACCTTCCAGTTTGTCCTTATATACTGACCTTATTCTTCTCTATCACGTACAATATGGAATTCCTTCTGGTAGCGACCTGAATATTCAGCTGGTGATGGGGCAGGTTATGTTATGGAATATGATGCATTTCAATCACTGTAGGAGAGGCTAACATGGGCACAGATTTTTTGGATGATATTAGCATCTCTGCAAGGGATCTGGGACTCAATTCTATTACCACCGCTAAAAAAAAAACAGGAGTTGTGTTTTTTAAGTCAGGATTTAGTATCCTATTACCCGACTTGTGAAAACAAAATCAGCAGTAATTATACACACCGCCAGTAAAAAAAAAAAAAAAAAGCCCGTAGGTGTCACAGTACCCACGGATAGGAAGGTCAGGAGAAGGAAGGAGTACCTAGTTGGAGGAACAGGGTACTCCTCCAAAAAGAGATTACTGAGCAAGAGGCTAGGGTGCAAAGCTTGGGAACGGTGCTGGGGAGAATAGGTTGTCTAGGCCGGAGCTGTGCTGCGGCTAAGCCACCTATAGATGCTGGCCGCGAAGCAAGATGTTGTGGTCCCCAGCAGAGGAGCCGCTGTGTGTCCCAAGATAACCCAAACCTAGACAAACTATACTGAGCAATCCCCAGGGAGAATAGACAAACACTCCATACAGGAACAGAGGTACTCACTCAGGACTCTGGAGCAGGTAGGTCCCCCACAGCAGGAGCAACAGGTTTCATACGCAGGGGCAGACTGAGGCAAGGATGGTAATGGTCAGGGTTATACATAGGAAGGCAGGAGACACAGGAACAGGCAGAGGCTGGGTCAAATGGTCCGGGTCATACACGGGAGGGCAGGCAACACAGGAGCAGGAAGAGGCTGGGTCAACCAGTCTGGGTCATACACAGGAAGGCAGGCAACACAGGAGGCAGAGTGGCAGAACTGAAGAAGGCAGAAGCAGGGTCTACACTGTCTGAGACATTGCCATGGTAGGGATGAAATGGTTAATTTTTCTTTTAAACTTAGTTCTCTAAAAATCTGTGTTTTAAAATGAGTTAAAATTACCTCATGTTTGACAACTATTGCCACTCCTAGCATGGTTTTTCTTTCTGAGGCAGCTGTCCGCTGGTCTCCTGTTTCCCTTCCCACTTCTCCCCCCCCTACTCCTTACCCCCTCCTATTCTATGATTTGCTTGGCTGTCTCCCTCTCCTTTTATGGTGATGGATAGTGAATTGCAGACAACCACAATATCAAGCAGTATTATTATCTTATGAGAAAATCTCAAAAGTCTAAAACAGAGACAGACTCCCCTATGAGAACATCTGAGAGGATGTCAGGTTTATATGATGTAATGATCTGTTACATACATCACTGATGTCATAAAAATTGATTATATGTACAATTTTAATGTAGAGTAAGAGTGCCATCTACGGGTTTATTGTGATATCATAGTATAATCTGGTATATAGATTGTCCAATCAGATAATACTGGTGATGTCACTGTATAATGAGATGGTCCTTTAACCCTTTGAGTGCCAGAGTTGTACACTGTGTTGCATACCACTCTGACACTCAAAGGGTTAACCAATCAGAGCAGATTTTGATACGGGGGAATTCATTATGATAAATATGCAAGTTTAGAGAGAAAAGGGGCCTTTTCCTCTGGACTCTTGCTTCCTGGCTCTTCAATTCCTGCTCTGTGTACCTAACTGAGAGATACAAAGAAACACTAAGTGGACTGGTAACTATATATCTTTACTTTTTTAAACTCTGCAAAATTCAGAATCAAATATTTATTTCTTCTATATTTGAAGAAACTTAATTTTCTTATAATTGTCTTACTTGGACTGGCCAACCATTTAGGATCAATTATAATAAGCTCTATTAGCTCTAGAAACTCTGAAATTAAGCAGAATGTTTTTATTATTGGTAAATTGCTATATTTTGCCAGATAAGTGTAACATATTTAAATAGCTTGGTTTATATGTTAGTTAATATAAATTCTTGATATTTCTAGAATAATATTTTGTGGTTCTGAAATATATATCTTTTAATCTGAGGAATTCTTTCAATTCATTTATTAACACTTTAACCGTTATTTGTCTATTTATTTGTGCTGTTTGTTTTGAGTTCTTTGTGTGTGTACTAGGCCTAACTCTTGTAAAGTGAAGGTTTCTTTTAAACTTTCACTAGACAAAAGAAGCAGCCATCTGGGTGTGGCACCTAATTTTACTAGTGCATTAACCCTTGAAGTACCTTATAGGTTTTACATAATATTGCTCTAGTCATAGTTGTGATATTTGTTGGACAAAGTTTAATACACTGTCTAGACATATATTATTGGGTTGATTCCAAGTATATTCTTGGTATAATCTATGATTGACTATATTAGTTGCAACTTATGTTTTATTCAGAAGGTATGCAATATTTGTAATCGGTAAATAATTAAATTATAGTGATCTCTATCTGGGATTCTATTCCTGTTAGTCTCTAAATTTCATTATTATATATGGTATAAGTAAAATTGTCAGAGGACCTGGATTCATATTAAAGTTGACTCATCTGACAATATACCTTAAACCTCAATTAGCATAGTTTATACAGTTTCTGGGGCAGAAGGTATTCATATACACTGCTGCCAACTGTATTTTATTAATTGTAAGGATCAATTATCCTTTTCTATGCTGCTGAGTGCAATTATTGTTATCTAATACCTCTGAATATACCTATGTGTGATTAACCCTGTAATTGCTGGTAATCCTCATGGTGATAATTGTGGTTTGGGTTACTATATGTCTGTTGCAATTGCTGTTCACTCATTTATATCATTGTTGATTACACTTTATATATTGTATTTAATAAATGATATATATTTTTGCACTAATATGCGGGATTGATTATTTTAATCAATTATTTACTGTGAAGTAGAGTGTCAATACCTAATATAGAGTAAAGTTCTCAAAATTATTTATTATTGTCATTTATCTATTTATGTGAAGATATCCAACCTGATTGGTTCTCTTGTTTTAACCCCTTGGATACCTTCATCATAATTAGTTCGACATCATTGGAGGTACTGCTGAGATCTAGACACAGGGTTGACACATTTGTCAAATAATTTTATTGGCAGATATACTACATCCTATATAATAATTCGCTAAGTTGTGTGTAACGCCCGACATGCGCAGTAGACACTGCTGCTCGTGCGGCAGCCATGCGCAGTAGAGACTGCCCGCGCCGCGGCTGATACAGAGCTGGGAGCTCCAAAGGAGCATCCAGCTCTGTATCAGCCGAGGCGCGGGCAGTCTCCACTGCGTGTGACTGCCCCGCGACCGGCTGCCAGAGACACTGTGGCCCGTGTAACAGGCTGTTCAACTAGTAGTAATATATTTGTGCATAAACATGTCTCAGTCAAGTTCTTCTGTATCTGATCCAATGGATCAGATCTCAAGAGAAGAAAAAAAAAGTCTACTCAGCACCAAACCTAATCCTGTAAGACATGAGATGGGAATACCATTTATAAAGGATGTAGAATCGAAACCTTAATTGGTGACAAGCACCCAGAAAAATCATAAAACTTAACTTTTATTAACACTTTAAAAAAACGGACGAATAAAAAACAAATGAGAATCCTCCCCAATCTAGCATCCTATGGAGTGGTTCTCTAATACATTTAGATGTTTAAATGAATCCGAGTCCACCTTCTTCATAGCTGGTAAGTTCACAGTTTTGCTATATATTTACTGCTATTAAATAAACGTATAGCAGCAAAATTAGATGATAATGAGGCTTCAATATTCAGTAAATACATGTGGGAAATCAGAGACACGCAGGATATCTATATTACGTGTCTCTTAGTAGAGATAACAGTTAGCTAGGAGGAGAATTACTAGCCGACTAGATATGACTAGGCATACTAACGAAGACAGCAATAGGGCACTAAAAGTATCTGAAATAGATGGGTGTGCTAGTGACTCAGTTTATACATACTTATAACCTATGCTAGCAGAAATTGAGGGAGTCCTGATGTACCAATACTTAGGATCATACACACATACCTTTCAGTTAATTTATTGATTGAAATTGGGGTCTGCAATAATAAGCAGGTGAAGCCTCATTATCATCTAATTTCGCTGCTATACGTTTATTTAATAGCAGTTAATATATAGCAAAATTGTGAACTTACCAGCTACGAAGGAGGTGGACTCTGATTCATTTAAACATCTAAATGTATTAGATTAGGATGCTAGATTGGAGAGGATTCTCATTTGTTTTTAATTCATCCGTTTTTGTTAATTGATAAAAGTGTTAATAAAAGTGAAGTTTTATGATTTTTCTGGGTGCTTGTCACCTATTAAGGTCTCGATTCTACATCCCCTATAGATGGTATTCCCATCTCATATCTTACAGGATTAGGTTTGGTGCTGAATAGACTTTCTCTTTCCTTTTCTTTTGTTACATAATATATGGTCTAAGCACATCCCTTAGCCGCAATTCAGGCATCCTGAATACAATAAGGTGGAACATAACTTATATATTTTCAGGAGAAGACATGAAATGGTCTGTAGAAGGCAGGTTAATTTATGCCATCCATTTTCACCTAAAAACATAAAATTGATGCATAGCAATGGAGTGATGATATACAGCTAAAGGTAGAATCCCATTTTGATAACGTTTGGCAACCTGATAGCTTCTATTATAGAGCTTTAAATAGATGCATTGAACAAACTAAGCCAAAGCAGTTGGATATACAGATTTTATTAATCGTGTCCGAACTGTTAAATATTATAGCATTCCATAGAAATAAATCAGAAGATAAGCACGATGATATAGAACCAATAAAACAAGCTCTGAAGGCTAAGATTGAAATAATCTCTAAGTTAGAGAAAGATATGTGTGACTACCACAATCTAGTACAAACACGGAAAGAAGAAATTCAGTATCTCCAGCACCAGGTAAATGGGCTAGAGAGCAGGTGAAAGATAATCTGGTGAAAGTGTGGTCTGCAAAAGAACAGCATTCTATCCTTAGTGCTGAAATGTTTAATTTAACATGTGAGAACCACAACTTGAGTGAGTTAAGCAACGCCAATCCCATATAGACAAGAGGGCTCATGAGAATGCCAAACTTCAGGAGCAAGTGTTGGTATACCGGTCCATTGATAGTGCCCCTAAAGGGGATATATCAATGGATCAATGGACGTTGGTTATCTTGTCCAGGCAGATTCAGGAATTGTCAGATAGAATGCAGGCATTTACTGCCTCTCCCCCTGACAATCCTCCTTCTTAGCAGGAACAAGGTATTGGACCTGATAGGAAAATCAGTTATCAGGATCACTCACCTGGGGAGGGAGGGGATGCTGGCCCTCATGATTCACACTTCATGCTGAACAGTGAGGATGAGGGTAGTGTCCCAGAACAATTCACCCACCATAGACCTCAGAGCCTCTTAACAAGTCACAGATTAACCTCTAACAGGAAGCCAGTGCTTAAACCTAACAGGAGGACAATGTACACTCTGAGTAGATTTGAACAAGAGGAAAGGTCACCCTTAGTGGGTGATAAAACCAAAATAATAAGGTTTATTAAGGACACTGTGCCAGTTTTTCAAAGAAAATCGAAAGTGTCTGTTGTTAACCATCTAGAGCGTTACGTGGAAACACTTGCATCTATAGGCCTTCATTCTGACCGTCATAAAATGTATTATGTGCCTTGGGTTTTTGATATTTCAGAGGGTTTCTTTTTAAGATCCCTGAGTGATATGGATATCACCACCTGGGAAGAAACTGTTGAGGAAATAATCCTAGCTTTTGGGTCCTATAAAACCCACCATGAGGCTAAATGTGCTATATATGCACTAAAATGTAGGCCAGACCAGGACCCCAGGCAATTCTTGTCAGAGCTTAAATGTGCCTATTTCCTAACAGATAAAGATGCAGACTCTTATGAGTTTAGGGAACTATTCTTTAATGCTCTGCCTAGGTACATGAAAACTAATCTAGCTAGGGATTATTCACCCATGTTGTCACTAGATTGGTTACTCACTCATGCTATTAAGCTATATAATGCCCAACAGAGTGAGAATACCCCAGCTAGGGACAAGAAGCCTGCCCCCCAGTGTGTAGCGGAAACATTGGGTGAGGAAAGCTTGCCATTTGAATCTGGCAAGAGAACCTATGCAGAGGTGTTAAAATCTCCACAGGTTCATAACCAGGCACCAAGACAGAATGGACCTGCCTCTGTTAGTTCCCAGGGGTCTAATAACTCAAATGGTAAGAAACCATTTTCAAATGGTTCCAGGGATACAATAAAAGCCAAAATAGATCCAAGCTTCCCAAGAGGTTCCAAAAGGGTAAAAACTCTAATAATAAGGGGTCCAAGTCCCAGCAAAATCAGCAAAACAATAAATCTGATTCTGGGAACTAAGGTCAGAAGCAGGTAAGTCTCAGGGCCCAGGTTAACAACCTAACAGACATGATGGCCAAAATGATGGCTAATGTGGCACAGATAGGCCAAAACCCTATTTCACAGCAGGGATCTAATCCTTTCTTAGGGACAGATCCAGGAGTGTCAGCTGCCACTCTTTAACAGAACAACAGGGTAATGGTAAGCAGGTCTTAGGGGAAAAGAATACTATTACTTTGCCCTATGTAAGTCCTACAATAACCAGTAATGTTTTAGCCAACAGTAATGCTAACACATTTTCTTTACAGGATGTAAGTGCTTTGTTTGACTCTAACATTTCTTCCTTATCTCACCCACAGCCAGGTACACATAAGTCCATCGCTGATGATGTCACTTCTTTTTCCTGCAATTCTTCAGAACAGGTAGAAGAAGGAGGAGGAGCGAAGGGGGATGCTGCAGCTGTACAAACTGACCAAGTGGTCAATCTGTTTTCTCCTATAATTACAGGAGTTAACCCTTGCAGGTAGGGGGAGAATTCTCATGCATCTGAAGGAAGATTTATTTACAGACTCTCAAGCAACGCTATTCAGTACCTCTTAGATACAGGGTCTAGCCCCCATTAGTATCACATTATGGAGTGTACTACAGTAAAGCAGGTGTTGTAAGCATTTTCATGGATCCCTAATAAGTATAGGAGGTAACCCCTTAAACGTATTGGGAACCACATGGTTAAAATTTAAGATTGGTAATAAATCCTTCACACATAGAGTCATAGTAATTGGGATCCCCTATAACAGGGTAATTATAGGTGCTGATTTACCACAGCGATTAAGTCCCATTATAGACTATGTGAATGTTATACAATTGTCTTTTGTCCAGATAAATCTGGAGAAAGCAGTGGTAAGAATTACGATGACCTAAAGACCACCAAAGGGAATCTGCCATCCCTAATAATGGTGAGACTATTGTGTGTTTGTCACCCTAAATCTCAGTTACAGATCATAGTAGGAGAAACTGAAGAAGAACAAGGATCCAAACTCAATCAGCGGATGGAAGAGTATTCTTTATTGTCCAAATGACATTGTCATGTTGAGTCCTATTGTCTTCTTTTGTTTCAGTGAAACGCTGCTATCTCTTTTGTGTCTCTGTGTGGCATGTATGTTCCTCACTAACATTGTAACATATCTTGTCAACAAATGAATTGCGGTGCAATGATTCTCTGAAAATGTTATACTAATTTTATTTTTCCTTCTGACTAGGTTTTGTTTGTAGCATACAGCTGAAGGTGATCCCTCTGTGAAAGGGGGAAGAGTAGAGACAGAGAGTGTTAGTTTATTATTGTTTAGCTTAAGGCTAGCAAGGGCCACAAGCAAACTGGCACAAAATAAATATACAGTAATCTTAAAGGGATAGTAATTTTATTATTACTATCCCCCATATTGTTCATATTTGTAAAATAATTGAATAGCCCCCAGGTTCATCTCTCAGACCTTTATGGTTTGAGAGATAACCGAAGGCAAAGTCCCCCTCCCTCCCCCTTCCCTGAAGTCAGCGTTGTGCTGACTGCAGGGATATCCGGACTTACATTCATCATGCGGCTCTGCAGCTGAGCCGCGATCACGTTTGTGACAAAGAATTATTTCACTGAAATGGTCTTCTACATGTGCTTGGTTTGAAAGCACATGTAGAAGACCATTCCAGTGAAATTATTCTTTGTCACTAACGCGATGGCGGCTCAGCTGCAGAGCCGCATGATGAATGTCAGACTGGATATCCCTGCAGTCAGCACAACGCTGACTTCAGGGAAGGGGGAGGGAGGGGGGAACTTTGCCTTCAGTTATCTCTCAAACCATAAAGATCTGAGAGATGAACCTGGGAGCTATTAAATTATTTTACAAATACCTACAATATGGGGGATAGTAATAATAAAGTATTACTATCCCTTCAAGAGTACCTAGGTCATAGGGATACTGATTGAAACTGTATTGTAATGTATGCATGCATGTAAAAATTGTTTCCTGAACAGATCAGGATACGCAGGAACATCGTCATTCAGGCCAGGTCATACACAAACAAAGCAGTAGCAGGAACTAGATCTAATAATTTTGACTTTATATCAGCTACTGTATGTATGAAAATCTACTAAGACTATGTCATGTTCTGCCCCTTTTCTTTGCTTTTTGTTTTTCCTTGTCTGGTTTTCCATTTGTTTTTCATTGTTATCCAGATCCTGGTTCCCCACTCTTGTCTCGTGGTTGGTCTAGGCCTTTATAGAGCCTCCTGAAATGGGACATTATTCAGACAAGAATGGTAATGATCCCTATAATAATTTAAAAAGCTTTAAAATCAACATCCATAAAATTAGCTCTAGATCCAAAAGAACCATCACCCTCAAAACATAACTCTGTATCATAAAAATTATTACTATTACTATTATCTCTGGATCTATTCAATTGTATCACGGTGCTTGTGATTCAGCGACATTTTGACATGTTTTCTTCCTGATGTCTTGTTATTGGCTGCGCTGTCTAGCTCCTCCCAGGAACAGCCTTTAAATACCTTGGGATGGCACTTAGGGGTTGCCCTTTTGTGGTGTATCTGTTGCCTAGCGCTAGTTCCGAATACTCTTATTGATACCAGTGTATGACCCGGACTGTTTTGACTACTCTGCCTGTTTACCGTTCCTGCTCTGTGTACCGACCCGGATTGGCTGACGTTCCTGCTTACTGTATTGACCCGGCCTGGCTGACGTTCCTGCTCTGTGTACCGACTCGGCTTGTCTGGTGAACCTGCTCCATTTACTGACCTGGCGTGATTGGCAATCCTGCTTGTGTACCGAATCGCCTTGGCTGACGTTCCTGCTCCATGTACCGACCCAGCTGGGTTGAAGTTCCTGCTCCAGTTCAGTTCCTGCTCGCTAGCCATTTCACTCTCGCTGTTGCTCACGCTCAGTGGCATTGCCAGAGCTCCGGTGGTCCAGTTCCGCATTGTAGTCCAGTCCTTGATCCGTTTATACAGTGTGCCCTGTGTGACCCTCCGGTAGATTCCGATTCGCACCACGATCGCTTGGTCTGTTTTCTGCCATTACTGAGGTTGGGTTCAGTTGGGCGCCTCAGGTTACTTCCTCATTGCAGACCGGAGCGTTCGTTAACACCTTCAGGGGCGGTACTGGGCATTTGTGTATGAGTCTGAAGTCTCAATTGGGCGCGTATTATCCTGCTGCACTAAACACTGACTCACGCTTGTTTGTATTCTCCGGTGGGCATTCACTATGGCAGCCTTCCTCCTGTGTTGCCTTAGCCAGATCTACGCTGGCTTAACCTGCTGAATACCTGTCAGTCACTGTTGTGACTCTCTGCGTAGAGAGTTACATTGGGCCGTCCAACATTAAGGTCAACTCAGTCATTGGCCTAATTTACTTCTCTAGGTCATATTTACACTGAATCAACTGTGATTTACCTGACCTGTGTCAGTACTATATATTTGTTCTACATACTGGACCCGTGTGGGTTAATCATGCAATTGTAACCTGTCCTGTGTCAGTTTACCATATTTCTGTATGCTGGACCCATGAGGGTTACTGTTATTCATTGTGCGCAAATAAAATTGTGTTTTTACCAAGACCTTCCTTTTCTGAGTGTACTGAACTTTAACAAATTGGTAAACTGAATCCCCATATTATTATTATTATTATTATTATTATTTATATATTACAAAAATTTACCAATATCTCATTCCAATCAACTCTCCAAATAATAATAATGTCATCAATAAAACATAGAGGACTAGCTTAACCCTAAAAGGGTTCATACTCCAGACATAAATCTCTTTGGATGGCCTAGGGCTGGATTCTATTGCAGGTGCTAAATGTTAACACCCGTTTTATCAAACATTTTCCTAAGAAAGTCTATGGGAAAAACTGGAGATAAAAGCAGTGATAAAATTAACACCTGTAATAGAATCCAGCCCCTGGATAGACAATCACACTTTTATAAATTTTGGGCAGATGATAAAACATTGCCACCTTTAAATTCTTTTTTTTTTTTTTACAAAAAAATCCCTCTCTGAATGAGTTAAAATAGAATCACCATATGCCAGTTCAACAAGATTACCAGTGGATCATTTTTGGGTGTCCTTCCTTGGTGGACCAAAGGAGTGTGGGGATTTGCTTGTAATACACTAACAGGTCACTTATTTAATCATAGCTTGATTAATTAATTGTTATATTATGTGTGTGTGAGTGTGTGTGTGTAAGTATGTATATATATATATATATATATATATATATATATATATATATATATATATACATTTTCCTCAGGACAATGGAAAAAGACCCCATCCCCCTGCTAAATATACAAAATTAAACAGAAAAAAATGCCAAAGTTCAGTTGTCGACGTCATTGATGACATAATAATTTGTGCTGAAGGAAAAAAACAGTCAATACTGTAGTCCCATCGAAATCCATAGTGTATATAAATACAACAGCGTTCTGTGTATAAATTATGAGATATCAAAATCACCATACTTAGCTGAGTGTGCACAGTGTCCGTGAATCAAGTTTATACAGAATCTCCCGTCTCTCAACATATGTGTGATTTCACCCGGTTTCCATTTGTTAATATTCTGGATTCTATATTTAGTTCCAGATATCATAGTAGATGCATTTGCTTACTCACATCTCATAAAATTACTCAGATCTGAGAGAAATACATTAGTCAACATAAGAGCCATACTCTCCTACTCGATCAAAGATGGAACTCCTGCAGATTACAAAGCATGTTGCGGTTCTTACATGGATAAGACAACAGAGCAGGACTGGGTATTAAGGCAAACAGTATATTAAAATAAAACTAAAGCATACTCAGATAGACAACTATGTGATGGTCAAAAAAGCAAATGTACGCAAGAAAAGCGTGTAATATCGAATCCGTATATCCGTATTATCTTGAGAAAGGTTCTTCTGGGACCTAAATATATTTATCTTCTATTTGACCTCTGAGTTTCTCTGTTTTAGCAGACATTTCTTGAGAAAGGGATGTTTGTCAAAAAATACATTGAACTTTACTGGTTTAAATATATATACCATTTTGTTAAATTTATTTAAAAAAGCATGGATTGTTTTTGATTAATAAAATTTTCATATATATATATATATATATATATATATATATATATATATATATAATTATCAGCAAATCTGGTACTGTCTAGTTACCGAGCAGGAGGATTTAAATACCCTGTATACTATACACCGGCGTTTGATGTCCCTTCAACCAATAACACTTGTGATTATGTGAGTAATCATATTTAATAAAAAGTGTGGACTGCACATTCATTCCATTGCTAATGTGGCTGGAAAGCATTGATTGAGAAGAACTCCAAAAAATTCTAGCAAAGAGAGATTAATCACAGGTCAAGTTCAGATAATGGGGGTGGGGTGGAGCACATTTTACTAGTTATGTGAAGGCCAGTTAAACCCTTTAGCGAGTTGGCAACACATTTGATAGCACTGTTTTATGACCTTATAACCACAATAGAGTGATTAAGGTGGGTGTTTGTATAAAGTGGATGCATTTGGTGGCATTAAGACAATTTGGTACACAGACTTTGGTTTCTGATCAGTATATTCCACAGCAGGACTGACAGGGAATAATGGGAGATGTAGTCCAGCAGCATCTGGAAGCCCCCATGTTGTCCACCCCAATTCTACAACTTTGAGTTATTAAAATAGAAATTGACTGATCAGGAGCAACAGTAGATTCTTAAACCAATATCACCTACAAAGTAATCGGTACAGTGACAGTTTACATACAGCTGAATGGTCTCTTCTTCAACCTGAGCTCCAGTCATAGTTCTGTGACCACAATGTGATGACTACAATTCAGCATCAAATCTTGAAGATATATATTTTACTGGAAATGTTTCTCCCTTTCACACCACCTCAATCACACCATATCCTTGAAACAATGTATTGGAGACATATTTTGCATTCAAGGGGTTAAAAACACCATTTAAATCAAAGATCATTTTGACAGTTTTTATTTGTGCCCTGTGGTGTGGTTGGTTTGTTCCATAATTGCCCATTTCTTCTAAAGGGATAGTAATGTTTCACAAAAAAAGCAGCTCCAATTAATCTTCATAGTATTTGGGCCATGGAGAGTGTTATTTCAATTCTGTCAGAGATGTAGTTCAGGAGTAATTGAATGATAAAGTATCCCCCCTCCTGCCCCTTTTACAGTTTTATAAGAACACTCAGGCAAGTTAGGTAAACTTAAGATCAGCTTTATTGAGAATAAATAATCAGCAAGGAAACATCAACCCACTCAGGCCCAGATAAGGACAGTACCGTGGTACTTCCCAAATCTGGCACAGGTCAGGATGAACAGAATAAATATGCAAGAACAATACAACAGGAACTAAGTAGGCTTGATCCGTTGACTGGATACTGGAACAGAGTAAACCACAACAGTACCAAACCGCGAAAGGCACAACCAGAATAGCAGCAGGTAACTGCTGTGAAATTTCCTAGAACACTAAGGATAGTGGAGGCAACACAGATAGGACACTGGCAAGTGACCGTGTCCCTAAAATGCAAGGGATAGCTGAGGCAACACAGATAGGATACTAGGAAGTGACCGTGTCCCTAAAATGCAAGGGATAGCTGAGGCAACACAGATAGGACACTGGCAAGGACTGATTCCCTAGAAAGCTACGGATATCGGCGACAACTCAAATAGGTCACTGGCAAGTGACTGGGTCCCTTGAACACTTGGGATAGTGGAGGCAACACAGATAGGACACTGGCAAGTGACCGAGTTCCTAGGATGCTAGGAATAGTGGAGGCAACTCAGATAGGACACTGGCAAGGACTGATTCCCTAGAAAGCTAGAGATATCGGCGACAACTCAAATAGGTCAGTGGCAAGTGACTGGGTCCCTTGAACACTTGGGATAGTGGAGGCAACACAGATAGGATACTAGGAAGTGACCGATTCCCTAGAACGCTAGGGATAGATGAGGAAACACAGATAGGACACTGGCAAGGACCGATTCCCTAGAATGGTAGGGATATCGGAGGCAACTCAATAGGACACTGGCAAGTGACCGGGTCCCTAGGACGCTAGGGATAGTGGAGGCAACTCAGATAGGACACTGGCAAGTGACCGATTCCCTACAATGCTAGGGATAGCGGAGGCAACACAGATAGGACACTGGCAAGTGACCGGGTCCCTAGAATGCTTGGGATATCAGAGGCAACACAGATAGGACACTGGCAAGTGACCGAGTCCCTATAATGCTAGGGATAGTGGAGGCAACCCAGATAGGATATTGGCAAGTGACTGAGTCCCTAGAATGCTAGGGATAGTGGAGACAACACAGATAGGATACTGGCAAGTGACCGGAGCTACTCCCAACTCAGTCTCCCAGATGATCTAAGGAGTGACAGGCCAAGCAGGCGCTGTAGCGTAAGTCGCTGAGTAAAGAGAGTGAGAGTAATGGCTCAGGGTACGCACATAGAAGGGTCAGAAGCCAGAATGCCAGATCAGTAAACATGGAGGTAGTAGCCAGGCCTAGTCAGCAATGGAAGCGGGTTCTCAGCCAAAGCCAGGTCAGTACACACGGAGATAGTCAGCCAGTCCTAGTCAGCAACGAAGCAGGCTCTCAGCCAAAGCCAGGTCGGTACACACGGAGGTAGTCAGCCAGTCCTAGTCAGCAATGGGAAGCAAAACTCAGGAGCAACAGGAGCGAAGTCAGGCGAGTCGGGTCATACACGGAGCAGGAACGTGCAGCAACTCAAACGCTAGGTACAGGTACACCATGAAAGGGCGCTGAAAGAATGACAGGACCCGGTATAAAAAGGCTAGCCCTGGGTGGAGCCAGAACCAAATGGCCGATAAGAATCAAGCCAGGTGAAACCCAGAAGTAGCAATGTCGCCCTGCAGCTAAGATCACTGGCACAGTGATATCACCTCAGAGCAACAAGACTGACCGGATGGATCGAAGAGAGAGACAATCTTCTGTGAGAATAAGGAAAAACCTGTCAAGAGGGGCAGGGTTTTCCTTATGGTCACAGTAAGAAGATTGTACCTTGCTGTGATCTGTTCGGTCAAGTGACCAGATTCTACATCTGAGGGAAGATGGCTTACACTATGAAAGTATTGAAATAACACTCTCCATGGTCCAAATACAATGAATATTAATTGTAGCTGTTTTTTGTGAAACATTTCTATCCCTTTAACTTAGTTTTAAAGAGTTAAAATGTACTGTCCATTTGAGGACAGGGAACAGAACTTGAGGCCCTTGAACTGGTTTAAATTGATAACTTAAAATCAAACCATCAGTATCATGTGTTAAATGTTAAAATAATGTATCATAAAACATAATACAATTAATTACCTTAATATTCCCTTGTTTAAAAATATTATATTTGTTTTTGTGTATGTGAAAACAATAATTAATCTCATGGGTTTTTAAATTACGAAAGCGTGCTTATAAAGTCACCTTCCATGTTTTATATCCACTAGCCAAACTGTAACTGAACACGTTCTCTTTCCAGTCATGTAACTTTATAATTTTGTATTTTTTTATGTTTCTATGGAATTATGTTTGTCTTTAGTCTTCTTCAGATTGTGTCTATCATTCTTTTGTAACAGAAAATAAATAATTTGTATCCATGTAAAAATCTAAGGGACAACTGAGCTCTCATATGGAAGGTATGATTTTTGAACATTGAATTTTTACTTTAATTCTCACCTTGTCTTCTTTCTTATTTAAGAATCCAACAAAGAAAAGATTTTAAATGGTAAATATCATTCAATAATTCAATGGATCATGCTATTTATGTTAAGAACAATTTTTATCATTAACAATAGCTAAAGTTGTGATTTTTTTTCTCTCAGTGCATTGATAAGAAGCAACAAAGTGACACAAAGGAAATCATTGAACAAAGCATTGAGAGGACATGATCTGGAGCTGGAGAGGTGAAAACTGAATGTAAATGGGGTAATGTACACATCCTACTGCCCAGCTCAATTCCTTATCAACACTGGTGTAAAATGCATTCAGTTGTACTTCAGGGAATATAAGGGAGTAAATAACTGGAAGTCCCAAAAGCTACCCATAGGAGCATGAACTAACTGTATTCCAGTTTCATCTGCATAGTTAGTTCCCAGAAAGAAATCACAGAGAAACATAAAAATGTTCTTAAACATCTCCATTGTCCTTTCCTGGATGCAATTGAATAAAGTGGAGAATTTTCAATAGTAAATTTGCAAATCGGTGTTAGACAGGTTCAGCACTAAAATAACAGTTCCAGGCACTATTTTAGTGTAAAATTGTATTAGATCTGTTCCATAATTAAAATAATTACTTTGTGACTAGGATAGTAAAGGACTAGAATATTTTTAGAAGTGGTAGAGGATACTGTAGAAATGGAATCAAAATATTAATGTGATAATCTTGCAAGGTTATTTTAGTGACTGATAAAATGTGAAGTTCTTAACTGAGTAGGGAAATGGTTAAACTAGATTAGTCAATTTCTTCTTACCTGCAACCAAATTCTATGTTTTTATTCATCTGACATGTGGTGTTGAAAACAATATAAATGGCTGTTTTTAAGTTAAAAGGTATGAATTAAAACACTTGATTTGAACTGGATAATAAAACCTACATTTTATGGGTGAATGTTTTTAATGAACCTATTATATGAAGAAGTATTAAGTGCACAGTTTATAAAGAGCAATTGAAGTGGTAACTTTTGAAATTTGAGAAGGTCTTTACTTTCTGAAGAACTCCTATGTTAATCCATTACAGCGTGTTTTATCAATTGTAGGACTTCTGTTTGTTGAGGACTGAAACACCCATCAACCCCAAACAACCTTTGGTTATTGGAGATGATGTGAGTTGTGGTTCCAAAACTTGGTGGTCCAACAATATTCTACACCTGCACTAGAAATTGCAACAATGTATCTATATCAAGGTTTGTTTGCACAAGAGCAATTGATCATCAGGATTATGTACAGTTATCTGTAATGTTGAGCTGTCAGTTTGACAATAGATTTTCCTAGATAAATACAAATTATGTATGAAAAAATGTGAGCGATCTAAATGTGAATTACTAAAATGTTCAAATCAACAGCAAACTAATAGCATTTGCTAAACTTATATCTATTAGAGTTGTGCACAGCCAGAAAAATGTAATATTGGTTCTTTCATTTCCAGTTAAACTGCCAAGATTAGATTATTATTAGTCAGTCGCTAACAGAGCAAAACAAATAGTCCGAGAAAGGTCAGCAGTAAAGCACCAGGATGGACTAGATCGTGGACAATCATCTATGGATTGGACAGCACATTTTGATTTGGGTACTACATAGTAACATAGTAAATAAGGTTGAAGAAAAACACAAGTCCATCAGGTTCAACCTTTTCCTCATACCCCACTTGACTAAGAATATTATAGCTTTCCTGCTACCAAATAAGTTAGTCTTTATCTGACCTTCCTGATCTGCCTACTAATAAACATTATAACTCTGTATGTTCCCTTTTGAAAGAAATGTATCTAATCTTCTCTTGAATATATCCATTGTATCTGCCGTAACCATCTCTTTGGGCAAGGAATTCCACAATTTAACAGACCTTACTGTAAAAAAAAAACCCTTCCACTGCTGAAGTCTAAACCTCCTTTCCTCTAATCTCAAGGGGTGTCCCCTGGTCACTTGATCAGGCCTTGGAATAAATAGCTCACCACAGAGATCCTTGTATTGACCTCTCATATACTTGTACAATGTAATAAGGTCTCCTCTCAGTCATCTTTTCTCGAGAGTAAATAAACCAAGTTTGTTTAGTCGTTCCTCATATGTCAAGTCCTCCATTCCCTTAATTAATTTTGTTGCTCTCCGCTGTACCTTCTCTAGCTCTAGTATATCCTTTTTCAGAACCGGTGCCCAAAATTGCACTGCATACTCAAGGTGAGGTCTTACCAATGATTTGTACAATGGCAAAATAATGTTATCCACTCTTGCTTCAATACCTCTTTTTATGAAAGACAAGGCTTTGTTTGCCTTTGCTACTGCTATTTGACACTGGTCACTGTTTCCAAGTTTGTAGTTGACAAGGATACCCAGGTTTAAGTTCATAAGTAGTCTTGCGATTGTTTCCTCCCAAATGCATGACTTTACACTTCCCCACATTAAACTTCATATTCCATTTGTTTGCCCAATCTGCCATTTTATATAAATCCTTCTATAGACAGCAATTATCCTGTTCTGAATTAATTAACTTGCATCATTTAGTGTCATCTGAAAATATTGATATTTTGCTTTCTAGGTCATTTATAAACATGTTAAAAAGTAGCGGACCTAATACTGAACCCTGAGGTACTCCACTCTCCACTTTAACTGCATTGGAGAATTGTCAGTTTACAACCACACACTGTTCCCTATGCTTCAACCCGTTTTGGTACCAATTGCAAAGGTTATCTCCTAACCACGATTTCCTTATTTTATACACCAGCCTTCTGTGTGGCACTGTACCAAATGCCTTTGCAAAGTCTAGATATACTACATCAACTGCCTTGTCATTATCAAGGTTGCTGCTTACCTCCTCATAGAAGCTGAAAAGGCTAGTTTGGCATGATCTATTCTTCATAAAGCCATGTTGATTCCTGCTAATGATCTTATTTTTTTTCCAGAATATAGTCCCTTATTATCCCTTCTAGCAGTTTTCCCACTACAGAGGTCAAACTCACAGGTCTACAATTTCCAGGTACTGTTTTAGTTCCCTTATTAAATACAGGCACTACATTGGCTCTTTGCCAATCTTGTGGCACTGAGCCTGTGGTGAGAGAATCTTTAATGTGTAAATATAGCGGTTTTGCTCCTTAAGAACCCTTGGATGTATACCATCAGGACCCAGTGCTTTGTCAGTCTTAATTCAGTCTACCCATGACATCTTCTTGAGTTAACCCAATATCTGATAATTGTATTGTTTTATTAGTTACTTGCTGAGGCTCTTCTACCATTTCTTGCTCCCGTATATATACTGATGCAAAGAAAGTGTTTAGAACATTGACATTTTCCTTATCCTCACTAAAAGACTCACCCGTCTCATTTCTGAGCTTGTCTTGTTTATGGGATTTCTTTTTTCCCTTTTGCAGCCAAATAGAGGGCAACATTTCAATAGGATACCTCCATGACGCCTATTCCCTAGATAGTAATTATTTACTAGCTAACCTAACTCCAGCTTCTGATAAATGACGAGTACTTTTGTAAAGGTATAAACAAGACAGTACTAGCTGCACATGAATTAATAAAAGTTCAGCCTTCTACTGGAGCCCCATAAGAGGAACCGAGATTGAAGTCTGTCCAGTTGCCAAATTGTCCTGTGTCATTTTGTCTCATTTTTCCAGTAAACTCTAGTACATCTTCCAGCACAAAAGGACGGCACTGAAAAGAATTATAGATAGAGAATACTTGTTTTTTTTTGTTTTGTTTTTTTCTGAAAAATACAGGGAAATGAGATCAGTACATATAGGGAGAGCGCTAACAATAATGAAAATAAATACCATATATTAGTAAATCTCCTAGCACTGCTCTACAATCTACAGCAACGCAGAGTGAGAATTTTACCTTTAATGTAACAATATATCAATAAAAATATGTATAAAATGCACTTAGTAGAAATCCATAATATTCAATACACATCCATATATATTGACTAATACATTGTTTAAAATAGGTGGTACCACTTGAATAAAGAATATTTTGAGTAAAAAATACTATACATATTTTATATTTTGCTTTCAATCCTGGGGCCCAGTTTAGATGTTATAAAGTTCAGTGAAGGGTGTCCAATTTACCTCTTTCAATATGCGATGGCTGTTTCCTCCAAACACCTTGTTTCCGCATCTGTTGTGCTATGACCACTGTCCCAAGTAAACTGAACTAATCAATCGCTATGGGATGCCCCTCCAGCGGCGGTCGCTGTTATAGATGCACAATACAGCTCTCCGTTCTCACCGGGTATGTGTCCTAGGGCTCCCTGTTCGGTTTGGACGTGAAAGATCTCGGGCAGAGCGTGATGTGGCTCCAATCAAATGCTGTTAATACTGATTGGTTTACAGCTCATCTTTGTGTTAGCAAATTGTTACTATATTTCTGAGGCTCCGTTCTCTCTGACTCAGACAGCTCTTTTCAACACCAGGGACTCCGTTAGAATACTATAACGAGTGGCAATCATCCAAAGCGTTTCCTGCCTCCTGGGCACTTAATCAGGGATACATTTCCACCCAGAATCCATACAGGATTCCTCTTTGATGGGACAATCTATACAGATATATACAGAACCTTCACATTAACATTGATAAAACAATTTATTTTTATTCTCATTTTTGTTTTTTGTTCTATTTAATCTCATCATTCCCTACTATTGCTGTATATTTCATGTCTCTCCAAATGCAGCATTGACAAACCCCCCCTCCCATACTTATGTTGACCACTGCACTTAAAGAGACATGACTAGAAACCCTAGAAGTTAATAGTGCACTGCTATTACCTATTGGCTATCTAAACTATAAATAGACAAAACTATGAATATCCATGTGGCCCATATTATATAAATGTATGTGTATCTAGCTTATCATTGTGCCCATTGGGTTTCAAGGTATCACACCTGAAAATCCAATAGGACTCCCTGTTACACAGAGTCCTAAATCTATCCCCCCTAAAATAGTGGGGGTGTACATTCCAAGGGCACAATGAAAGTAGAACCCAATTCTTGATTATGTATTTCCCTATAATGTTTACTCAGAGGATATCTAACATCTCCCCTCACTATACTCCTCCTATGCTCCAGAAACCTATCTTTCAATTGTCTTTTGGTCCTACCTATGTAGCATATTCCACATGGACATGTGATACTATATATCACATAGGTAGTATTACATGTAATATGATAATTGATATCACAACTATTGCCCTTACTGTCTCTGAATTCCTTCATGCAATGTACTATATAATTACAGATTATATATAATTATTAGGGAAATGAGATAATCACAATGACTGTAAAACTATGTTTGACTGCCAAATTAAAAGTAAAGAAAATGCGCTGCATCCAGATTACATTAGTTTGAGGGGCCATCTTTATGGAAATCAGGATTTTCTAAAGTATAAAATGCATCACAGATACATTAGATAACAAAGGATATTGTTCCTCCCCATAATGGCCGGATTATTGTATTAGTAAGTCTGTGTATCTATCACTTCTGCTTTCTGCCCTCCTTCACAGAGTACTTTCTTAGTTCCCCACTTAAAGCATTTGTGCGTGTGTGTGTGTGGTAAGAAACAGCAGCACTCACAGGATTTGTGAAAGAATGAAAATCAAAAAAGTCAAAAAAGACCAAAATGTTGACAATAAAATTTAGATTTTCTTCTTTTCACAAATCCTATGAATGCTGCTGTTTCTTTATACTTCTATCAATCTTTATCATGCTGTTTTGGACCAGGAACCAGACAAGTGTCACGTAGTGACTAAAGAAATAAAGACACTTGAGTACAAATAAAATTAAATAAAATAAATTTAAACACAATAGTAGCAGCAATGATAATGCACTTTCATAAGACCAGGGAAGAACAGTGCACAAGCTTTCTTCACCCTCCACTAGACAAGTGTGATATGACCCACCTCTGTACCCAAACGCTAGGGTAAACCCAGGCAACAGGAGTGAGGAACTCCAGAACACTGGAGCAACACTGTATTGACTCAAACTCCACCACCTTCTTGAGGCCAGGAGTGAGGACAGTGCAAGACACTTCCTCAACCCTTCACTAGGCAGGTGTAGCTAGTGTTTGGACGGCACTTAGTAACCTTCACAAGACTAGATAGGAGGACAGTGCACGGCACTTCCTCGATCTTTTACCAGGCAGGTTAAGAATAGTGCAACTATAACCTACCGCTAGGGTATACCAGAGGCAAGGTAAAACAATACCTAGAATGCAAGGTGAGGCAACAATCCAACCGGACTTAGACCACAGGAGTTCAGTGACACGAACTGACCGACAAGGACTGTTACGGGGTAGTGAGCGAGGTGATAATGGTAGGCCCCGGCAACAAGGATTTCATTAGCCGGGGCTGGGTAGCCGAGGCTAATAGTAAACAAGCCGGAGAGTAACAGAGGAAGAGTAGTCAGATGAAGCCAGGAGTCAGAGCGGGATCAGTAGACAGATAAAGCCAGGAGTCAGAGCTGGATCAGGTAGTCAGACGAAGCCAGGAGTCAGAGCTGGATCGAGTAGTCAGACAAAGCCAGGAGTCAGAGCCGGATCGGGTAGTTAGACAAAGCCAGGAGTCAGAGCTGGATCGGTAGTCAGACGAAGCCAGGAGTCAGAGCTGGATCGGGTAGTCAGGCGAAGCAGGAGTCATACACAGGAACAACAATGGACCAACCCAGCACTAGGCTCAGGTACACCACAAAAGAGCACTGGTAACTGGAAATGCTGAGGCCTTTAAGGCCTAGTAGGTGGGCTTAGTGATGACATCACTAAACCAGTGACCTATAGGAATAGAAACTTGCATAGAGCGACAGCCAGGAAGTATCAGGGTCACTGTTACAGCAACTAAACAATGGAGGCAATCACGGGCAACATGATAACAGGACACACAAAGGTAAAATGCAAAACACCTTTATTAAAGAAACGAAAAATAAACAGACAGAATCGTGATCAGGAGCAAAAACTAAATTACAAGCCAGGGTCGGGAACCAGGACAGGTAATCAGTCAAGCTGGAGTCTGAAGCACAGAAGTCGGCGATGACAGGAACAAGCTAGAGGTCAGAAGCACAGAAGTCCGCGAAGTCTGGAACAAGCCAAAGGCCTGGAACACAGCAAACAGTAGCACAGGAAAATCCACAGCAGCCAGCAGCAACAGGTCAGCAAACAAACACAAGGACAATGGTGAAGTGAGCCAAGCTGCTATAAGTACCCTGGGAGGATTGGCTGATAACAGTCAGGTGAATAATCAGAGAGGTCAGCTGATCAGCCTGAGCCGGAAACTCAGAAGACAGCAGCAGTGGATAGCCGAGCACTAGATTAGCTCAGACATCAGAATCAATAGGCAGAAAAGGACTGCTCAGCAAAACTTTGACACATGTATGCTGCACTCAGGTACTTAGCTCAGCTTAACTTGCTAATGCATAGGTTGTTGTAAAAAAACACACATATTATTTGACAAAAACAAAGACATTATCAAGTTTCTGCTACAGGCTGAGCATCCCTAATCCAAAACAGCTAAATTCGAAATGCTCCAAAATCAGAAACCTTTTGAGTGATGACATGACACATGCTTTCTGATGGTTCAATGAACACAAACTTTGTTTCATGCACAAAATTATTAAAAATACTGTATAAAATTACCTTCAAACTATATGTATAATATGTAAATGAAGCATAAATGAATTTCGTGTTTAGACTTGGGCCCCAGCTCCAAGATATCTCATTATGTATATTCAAATATTCTACAATCCAGAGAAATCCAAAATCCGAAAACCTTCTGGTCCCAAACATTTCTGATAAGGAATGCATAACCTGTGTTTATAAATATGTTATTTACATTTGTTAAAATACGTATCTACCCTTAGCATATGCTATTGGTATGAACATTTAGTTAATATAAATGTATTTAAAGATGATTTAATTATGGAAATTGAAAAAAAAATCTAACTGCACAGCAGGATACATATAACAATTCTCAAAATTACAATTTATTTAAGCCCACTGAATGACAGAAAAGACTCTAAAACACTGAAAATTCTCATTTAACTCATAACAAATGTTAATTTGTCACCTCTGATGTAGTTGTTTTGTTCCAGAATTAATCATCTTCTCCAATAGGGCCCTTGATCTGAATGATGACCCACATCTGCTAATATGTCCACCCTTGTTACTGTGGTAATTTGATATCGAATAGAAGGAAACCAGGTAGAAGTGAATATGACTTCCAGGATACTTGGTAAGAGACAGTTCAAAGCAGTGGGAAATGTAGGTCCACCCTCCGTGCATCTTAAGTGCTAGTAACTTTATACTGTTGATGTCAGACACCTTCACTGCTTCCAACAATGGATTTCATCCAGAATCAAAGATAGGTGTTTGAGCAGATGATGGCACACACAGAGATTAAGATCCCTGTTCTTAACTAAATAAAGTGAGGATTATGGTGCAAGTTCTTTTTGTGCTTGGTCATTTTTTTTTAATATATATTACCTTGTTAGGGTATTATAAATTATATCAAGTTCATAAGTATATTACTATGTATCCTTATTATTCTCTCAAAATATTTTCTCAGAATGGATACCAGGAACCAATCCATTATAACTGAAATTGTTCTCTTGGGATTCTCTAGTTATCTGCCAAAAAATATTGCACTGTTCTTGCTGTTTTCTGTTATATATACAGCGTCAGTTATTGGAAATGGCCTTATCATATGCGTAGTTATATTCATCCCACAATTACACAGTACAATGTACTTTCTTATCTGCAATTTATCTTTTCTGGACTTGTGTTATTCATCAACAGCTGTACCCAGGTTATTGACTGACATCTTTTCTACTCAGAGAATCATTTCAATTTCTGATTGTGCGATACAATTATATCTCAGTTTGCTCCTGGGAACAGCTGAGGGTCTTCTTCTTGCAGTGATGGCTTATGATCGCTATGCTGCTATTTGTCATGCATTATATTATCCAATTCTTATGAGCTGGAGGATTTGTTTCAAATTGACTGTCTTTGTATGGATGGGGAGCTTTATGATGTCAGTTGTTCCATCACTTGCAACACCTACCAGATTATGTTCTCCTAATAAGGTCAACCATTTTATGTGTGACGTTCAAGTAGTCCTGACGTTGGCATGTGAAGATACACATTTCAGTGAGCTGACAATGCTCTGTGTCTGTTTTTTCTCTCTCCTACTTCCTTTTGGAATAATCATTGTATCCTATATTTGCATTATTTCCTCCATGTTTAAAATGCATTCTGTAGAACGAGCTAAAGCTTTTTCTACATGCACCTCCCATATTACTGTGGTACTTATATGTTTCGGAAGTGCAATGGTTATGTACTTTGGTCCTTCATCCAACTACTCATCGAATCAAAAGAAATATGTTTCTGTCCTTCTTGTAATCATATCTCCGGCGCTCAACCCTCTTATTTATAGTCTGAAGAACAGAGACGTCAATCAAGCATTAAGAAAATTAAGACACAAAATTGCTGTATCTAAATTGATATGTCTTTTATAAAATTTATAATACGAAAGCCCGAACTATTGAATTGTCTAAAAGCACACTTTTTATTTATAAAAACATGGATTGAAAAGAACTGTATCACCTTAAATGTACTTGGTTTTATTTACTTAATTACCCCATATTCATTGCTAGCATCTGAAAAACTTGTTCGTTTCCAAGATATAAATCTGTTTATACGTGTTCTCCTTGGGGTATTTAAATCTGTTTATACATGTGCTCCTTGCATTCTATAAATCTGTTTATACACGTGCTCCTTGCGTTGTATAAATCTGTTTATACACGTGCTCCTTGCGTTGTATAAATCTGTTTATACGTGTGCTCCTTGCATTGTGCTGCGCAGCATAGGAGATAGCAGCACTGATTTTTAGAGAAACATATTTTTTTCCTCTCACTAATTATCAAATTGTGTCTGGAGGTGACCTTATTTTAGTTAACAGCACGATTGCCACAGAGGTATATAACTTGCCCTGCACGCTTAACTGACACCTGAATGGTTCAACCATTTGACTCAAAAGCATCTCATGAAAAGAGGTGTTTGTACACACCTAGAACTCACTCAAAGGATTTAACCCTTGATGTATCTAACTTGTCATTATAAAACAAAAATAAGTCAAACATTATAACACCTGTATATAACTTTTTTTTTGTTTTCCCCACCATTTCTTTTATTAACACTTCCACTACTCCCATATTGCGCAATTATTATTATTATTTTGCTAAAAATGGCTGCTGTAATCTGTTTAGCAGCTGGTGGGTTAAATAAGTGATTGCAGTGACTGCTCTGTTCCAGGAGTCAGCAGCAGGTCACTTTAGTCTGTCCTGTATATTATTGATGAGCATTTTACTTCTACACGTTCTTGATTGAAAAATGTTGCAGTTTGTACATGAAATGGGGAAATCAGTAATATAGCAAATGTCATAGTCACTGTTGCACAAAAGAACACCTTCAGATTCTCTTAACCCTTTGAGTTTCAGAGAGGTAAGAAATGTGTTGCATCCACCAGCAATCTAGGGGTTAAAGAAATATATTTTTGTGGGTGTATATGTGTGTGTATCTTGAGCCCTTGGGGAAGATTAGGGAACCATTTTTCTCCATAGATCAGCACTAAAGTCACGTGTACACACAGGAAAAGGATTTGGGGAATCGTCTCCTCCTGGATCACTTGCTAAATCTTTTACTCTTTTGGGTGTCAAAGAGATGGAAAAATATATTGCATGTTTTATAGGAAAAAGGTAGAACAGTGTTAGACACAGAAAACTCAGTAGACTGGTAGAGTAAAACTGATACCTTTGCTGGCTAACTGAATAGCTCTAGAAAGATTCATCAGTCATGCACCTCGGTTTTTCCTGCAGTAAATATATCAGTGTCAGAATCTCACTAATTCCTGCCCCTGCACAACTAACCAGAAAAATGGCCTCCTCAAAAGGTTTCAGCATCTCACATAGCTGCTATTGACCAGGTGATAAAGATGCCCCCTTCAAAACCTTCCAGTTTGTCTTTATATACTGATCTTATTCTTCTCTATCACGTACAATGTGGACTTCCTTCTGGTAATGACCTTCATTTTCAGCTGGTGATGGGGCAGGTTATTTTATGGAATATGATGCATTTAAATCACTGTAGGAGAGGCTAAAATGGAGACATATTTTGTGGGTGATATTAGGTTTTGGATTCTGCAAGGGATCTGGGCCTCGATTCTATTACCAGCGCTAAAAAAACCAGGAGTTGTGTTTTTTAAGTCAGGTTTTAGTATCCTATTACCCGACTTGTGAAAACAAAATCACAGTAATTATACACACCGCCAGTAAAAAAAAAAAGCCCATAGGTGTCACAGTACCAGGAAGGCCAGAGAAGGAAGGAGTACCTAGTTGGAGGAACAGGGAACTCCTCCAACAAGGGATTACTGAGCAAGAGGCTGGGGTGTGAAGCTTGGGAACGGTGCTGGGGAGAGTGGGTTGTCTAGGCCGGGGCTGTGTTGCGGCTAAGCCACCTATAGGTGCTGGCCGCGAAGCAAGATGTTGTGGTCCCCAGCAGAGGAGCCACTAGGTGACCCCGGATAACCCCAACCTAGACAAACTATACTGAGCAATCCCCATGGAGAATAGACAAAAACGCCATACAGGGACAGAGGTACTCACTCAGGACTCTGGAGCAGGTATGTCCCCCACAGCAGGAACAACAGGTTTCATACACGGGGCAGACTGAGGCAAGGACTGTAATGGTCAGGGTCATACGTAGGAAAGTAGGAGACACAGTAACAGGCAGATCCACAATAAAGTCCATGGCTAGTTGAGTCCATGGCAAGGAGTGAACAGGCAGTGGGTAGAGTAGCCCTAGAGGCCGAGCAAGGGGTCTTCATTTTAATGCAGACAGGACATGAGCTAACCAAGGCCTCAACGTCAGCGCGGGCACCAGGCCAGCGGAAATATCTGGATAGCAGATGATAGGTGCATTTGACCCCAGGGTGTCTAGCAAGAGGAGAGTGGTGCGCCCACAGAAGAGTCACTGTGCAATAGCAACTAGAGACAAACAGGGCTGGACATGGAACAGAAGAACACGCACAAGGAGCTTGTTGTTGGGTGTCTTTGATGGCCGATAAGGTGGTGGAGGAAAGGGTAGCCAGGACACAAGAAGGAGGGAGAAAAGTGTCAGCAGTGGGCGGTGTGATGAGAAATGGCTCGTGAAGACAAGACAAGGCATCCGCTTTAATATTCTTACTGCCAGGAATGAAGGATATTTTATAGTTGAATCTGGAGAAAAATAAGGACCAACGGGCCTGCCGGGGTTTAAGCCGTTTGGCTGAACCAGGTAAGCCAAGTTCTGGTGGTCGATGAGGATGGTGACCTTGTGGGGGGACACCTCCAGAAGGTAACGCCACTCCTCAAGGGCCAATTTTATAGCCAGGGGTTTGCGATTGCCCGTAATTTTGCTCTGAGAGGGAGAATCGCCGGGAGAAAAAGGAACACGGATGAGTCTTTCTGGTAAGAGAACACCGCTGGGACAGAACTGGAAACAGCGGCGATCTCCGAGGTGTCCACCTCCAGGATGAAGGGAAGAAGCGGATCTGGATAACGCAAGACCGGAGCCAAGAAGAAGGCCATCTTAAAAGTAGAAAAAGCCTCCAAAGCCTTGGCAGGCCAACAAGCAGTATTGGCTCCCTTTTTGGTGAGGGCCGTGATAGGGGCTATGATGTGGGAAAATCCTTTAATGGATTTTCTATAATGGTTAGAGAAACCAATGAATCTCTGAATAGCTTTGAGAGATATTGGTAAAGGCCACTCCAAAACAGCTCTGACCTTAGCTGGGTCCATGAGTAGACCAGAGAGAGAGACGACATACCCCAGAAAAGGCAGTGTGGTCTGGTCGAAGGAGCACTTCTCTAATTTAGTGTACAAACTATGAGCCCGCAATCTATCCAGAACCTCGCATACAGGTTTGCGATGCTTGGCTAGGGACGGAGAGAAGATGAGAATATCATCTAAGTAAACCACAACTGTGGTTAGAAGGAGGTCCCTGAAGATGTCATTAACAAATGCCTGGCAGACTGCTGGGGCATCATGAAGCCCAAAGGGCATTACGAGGTACTTGTAATGCCCAAACTGAGTGTTAAAGGCCATCTTCCATTCCTCGCCTTCGTGCATACGGACCAGGTTGTACGCACTCCGAAGGTCAAGTCTGGGGAAAACAGCTGAACCCCTAAGGCAGTTCAGGAGTTCGGAGATGAGGGGCAGCGGGTAGCAATTATGACATGTAATAGCATTCAGACCCCTGTAATCGATACAGGGCCTGAAAGAATCATCCTTTTTGGATACAAAAAAGAAACCTGCCCCGGCCGGAGAAGTGGACAGATGGATAAAACTGCGAGCCAGGCTCTCTCTGATATACTCCTCAAGACACCTGTTTTCAGGAATAGAAAGAGGGTAAGTACGGCTGCGAAAAGGAACAGTACTGGGAAGCAAGTCGATGACGCAGTCAAAGGGCCAGCGAGGAGGTAAGATCTCGGCTTTCTGCTTGCAAAAAACATCTGCATAGGCTTGGTAGGGCTCGGTGTCACGGTTTTGAAGAACACTCAGACAAATACTTGTAAGGTTAAAAGAACTTTATTGAAAATAAAGCAACAATCAGAAAATACTTTCCCAACCCACACAGGCCCAGATGGAGACAGTACAGGTACTTCCCACAACTTACACAGGTCAGGTAGGAACAGTATATCAAAACAACGTACAGACTGATAGACTGATAGCAGGTACCCTAGAGCGCTAGGGTGAGGTGGAGGCAGCGCCCTGCTGGTAGCGTCACTGGAGCCCTAGAACGCTAGGGTAGAATGGAGGCCTAAAACTCACAGCTACTGGCAGCAAGGACCCTAGAATGCTAGGGTTTTACGGAGGCTCTAGACACACGGATACTGGCAACAAGGACCCAAGAACGCTAGGGTTGTAAGGAGACATATGGACCATGGCTACTGGCAGCAAGGAGCCTAGAACGCTAGGGTAGTAAGGAGGCACAAGACTCACGGATACTGGCAGCAAGGACCCTAGAATGCTAGGGTTGAAAGGAGGCAACTAACCCACGGATATGGCAGCAGTGACCCTAGATACTAGGGTGAGATGATGGCAACAGAGCACGGAAGGCAACGGGTGTCCATTACGTCCGTTAAGTCCGCTGTACGTAAATGTACAGGAGAAGGACCACCACACTACAGCAGGTTCTTGAGCCCTAAGGCCACAGCGGTATGGTAAGGCAGGGCGAGATAGTGAACCGGACCTAGAACTCTATGGTGATAGAGAGGTTCAACAAGGGTGGTATAAAGCCCAGAGGATTGCCTCAAACTCCCAACCAGGAGTGAGCACAGCTAGTGAGAGTGGTAACAACGGACATGTCAGTAAGGGAACGAGTAACTCAGCTCAACTGTTGACATCACAGAAACCAGTACTCCATATGTGCACACCGCCAACAGGCGGTTGAAGCCAGTAAGCACGGCAACAGCAGCGGGTGCTCAGCCAAAGGTCAGCAACGTAAGCGGGTTCTCTGCCAATCCAGTCAGCAACTTAAACGGGTTCTCAGCCAGTCCAGTCAGCAACGTAAGAGAGTTCTCAGCCAGTCCGATCAGCAACGGATGCGGGTTCTCAGCCAGTCCAGTCAGCAACATAAGTGGGTTCTCAGCCAGTCCAGTCAGCAACATGAGCGGGTTCTCAGCCAGCCCGGTCAGCAACAGATGTGGGTTCTCAGCCAATCCAAACAGCAACTGATGCGGCAGAAGTACAGGATACACAGGAACGTTGTCAGGCAGGCTAAGTCATACACGAACAGAGAAACAGCAGTAACTAGCACTAGGTTCAGGTACACCACGAAAGGGTGCCCGAATAATGACATGACAGGGTATAAAAGGGCTGACCCTGGGTGGAGGCAGGTTCAGGGACCAATAAGAATCTAGCATAGTAAACAAGGAAGTAGGAATGTCGCCACGCAGCAGCTAGGATCACGGGCACCATGACAGTACCCCCCTTTTAACGATCTCCTCCCCACGGAGGAGGACCAGGCTTAGAAGGAAGCTTAGCATGAAACCTTCTTAATAACAATGGAGCATGGATATCAGAGAGTTTGACCCAAGAACGTTCCTTTGGCCCATAGCCCTTCCAATGCACTAGGTACTGAATTTGACCATGAACTTTACGTGAATCTAGGACACTTTGTACCTCATACTCATCGTGGTTCTGAACACGAACCTGACCGGGGACAACAGAAGCAGAAGTGTAGCGATTACACACCAGTGGTTTGAGTAATCACACATGAAATACATTGTGAATCCACATACTCGTGGGGAGTTCCAAGGCATAGGAAATGGGATTAACCCTGCGGATGACTCGAAATGGACCAACAAATCGTGGAGCAAACTTTTTGCATGGGGTTTGCAGATTCAAATTTCTGGATGATATCGACACACGGTCCCCAACCTGGAAGACAGGAGCTGGCAATCTCCTGTTGTTGCATTCCGTTGATACTGCTGAAACGACTCACGTAGAGAGGCTTGCACTTGCGCCCAAGTGGAGTGGAGCTGCCGAATATGTTAGTCTAGGGCTGGAATCTGCTGTGCCTGAAATGAATCCGGGAACAAGCATGGTTGGAACCCATAGTTGACAAGAAAAGGTGAGTTCCCGGACTAGGTGTTAATAGCACAGTTTCTGGCGAATTCTGCCCAAGGCAGCAAGTCGGCCCAGTTGTCACGATGATTAGACACAAAACAATGAAGGAATTGCTCCAGCCCTTGGTTAGAGCGCTCAGCGGCCCCATTGGTTTGTGGGTGATAAGAGGAAGAGTATGACAATTGAATGCCCATTTGGTCACAAAACGTCCTCCAGAATCTGGATACAAATTGGCTCCCATGGTCGGAAACAATCACCCTGGGAAGGCCGTGGAGCCGGAATACTTCTTTGGCGAACACCACAGCCTGCTCCTTCATGGAAGGTAGACCAGGGGGTGGCATGAAATGAGCCATCTTAGAGAACCTGTCAACCACCATCAAGATGAACGTGTAACCATTTGAAACAGGTAGATCTTCCATAAAATCAATGGACACATGTGACCATGGGTGATCAACACTGGGAACGGCCTGCAGAAGCCCAAAAGAAAGGTGCCTCGGAGACTTGGAACGAGCGCACACGATACAGATGGCAGTAAAATCGGCACAGTCTGCTCTTAGGATAGGCCACCAGAACATACAAGACAGAGACCAGAATAGTTGATCTCTGCCCACATGTCCTGCAGCACGTGAAGCGTGGTATGTCTCCAACAATCTAGTTCAAAAAGGCTCCACCACGAAACATTTTCCCATAGGCTTTTCTGGGATGTGGGATCTGCTTTTTTTACGAAAAAGAATCCAACCCCTGTGGTCGAGGATGATCTATGAATGATATCACGCTCCAAGGCATCTGAAATATACTTAGCATGGTGCCCGTGATCCCTTGTTTATATTTTTTCTGTCAGTCATCCTTGTTTGGCTCTCATTGGTTGCCCTGTGTTAAGCCCGCCCAGTATGGCCCTTAAATACTGGGCTCCTGCACCCACACATTGCCCTTTAGTGGTGTTCCTGTGCCAGTGCTACGTTTGCTCAAGAAGTTTCCAATGTACTGATTTGGCTTGCCTGACTACTCTCCAGTGCCTGCGCCTGTGTACCGACCCGGAATGCCTGACTATTCTTCAGTCTCCGCTCCTGTGTATTGACCCGGCCTGGCTTACGCTCCTGCTCCTGTGTACCGACCCGGACTGGCTGACGTTTCTGCTCCTGTGTTCTGATCCGGCCTGGCTGACGTTCCTGTCCCTGTGCTCCGACTCGGCTGTTCTCCGTTTTGGTCCTTGTCGCCTTGGCGACATTCTGATTTCCAGTGCCTTGATTGTCTGGCACCTCTGCACCCGCAGGCTTGCCAAGTGTTGTCCCATTTTTGGCTCTACAGAGCGCCTCTGGCCTAGTCCTCAGTTTCAGTTAACTGGTTGCAAGTGTTGCCTCCGTGATTGCACCGGTAAATTGCCATTAGCCACGTTCCATTCTGTCTAACCGGTTGCAAGTGTTGCCTCCGTGATTGCACTGGTACATTGCCATTAGCCACATTCCATTCTGTCTAACCGGTTGCAAATGTTGCCTCTGTGATCGCACCGGTACATTGTCTTTGGCTACGTTCCATTCAGCCTAACCGGTTGCAAGTGTTGCCTCCGTGATTGCTCCGGTACATTGCCTTTGGTTCACGTTCCACTCTGTCAAACCGGTTGTAAGTGTTGCCTCCGTGATAGCACCGGTACGTTGCCTCTGGCTTACGCTCCACTCAGTCAAACCGGTTGCAAGTGTTGCCTCCGTGATTGCACCAGTACACTGCCATTGGCTACGCTCCACTCTGTCAAAACAGTTGCCGTGTTGCCTCCGAGATTGCTCCGGTACATTGCCATTGGCTTACACTCCATTCTGTATAACCGGCTGCAAGTGTTGCCTCCGTGATTGCTCCGGTACATCGCCTTTGGCTTACGCTCCACTCTGTCAACCGTTTGCAAGTGTTGCCTCCGTGTCTGCACCGGTGCGCTCCCTTTACTTCAGTGGACTGGTAACTCTCAGTGGATGCAGACTTTGGCGTGTTTAAGAATCAGTTCAATACCTTCACATATGGGACTGTTTTCCTGCCTTGATGAACTTTAACGCCTACATTGCTGAAACCTGGAAACCTAATCCTCTGCCTGACCCGTGTCAGCATAAACTGTTTGTCTCCTATATTTATGCTGGACCTGTGTGGGCCTAAATATTACCTGTCGTGTGTCTGTACTATACGTTGTATATTACAGGACCTGTGAGGGTTCTTATTGTATTATTGTATTCAATAAAACTGTGTTTTTTATCCTAACTCTGTGTCTGTGAGTCAAATAAACTGTTACAGTACGAAAGGACCATGACCTCAGACAATAAGGGTGAAGGTAATACACAGAACATCCACTGGAGGATGGATGTACATGAGCAGCGTTTGGATCAGTTGGCATTGGCTATACAAACTATTCTCGAGCGTACAGTAGACTTGTGCACGGGCAAAATTTTCGGTAAAATTCGAATTCAGACAAATTTTTTTTTTTTCTAATTCGGATGATCCTAATTTCGGACCGGGCCTATTCGATTCGAACGAAATTCTGATCCATTCCGAATTATTCGGCCGAATTTAACATGGGTTAAATTATAGCAGTGCGCCTCCGTGCATGCTGCTATCATTCTTTGCAGACAGTGTGTGCATTTAGAAAAAGATCCATCACAAAAACGGACATTGTCGTACATTGCCAGTCTGTGCATGTCACCTCTACTCCAGCATAGCATGCCAGTCACAATGCAAACGTCGAACATCGAGAACCCATGCCTGTCATTCAATTTAGCATATGTTCGAACATCGAAACCCTATGTCTGTCCTTCAATATAGCATATGCTCGAACATCGAAAACCCATGCCTGTCACATCCTACTCAACATAAGTGGTCGACTCGAACATGGACAAATTACATGTCACATTCTATGTTAGTACATGGGTAAAGATTATGGTTTCATTTTCTGGTACCAGCCTCCTACCCTACTGTCCCTCTTTAGTACCCAAATTCCTCTCTCTCGTTTTCCTATCCTGATTTCCCCTCATATCAGATAAGTCTATGTGTATATACACTGTAGTGTTTCATACTACATCAAGAATAAACATCAATGATTGTAATGTGATAGATGTAATGTGCTAAAAATAAAAATTGAGACATTCTGTTGTGAGCAAACTGCAACACAGGAGAGAAATAAAAAAAAAATGCTTGACATCTATACTGAAGAGGGGTCCACAGCATTGTCTTAGTATAGCAATATCACCGTTTTCCGTGAGTGTGCAATACAGGGCTTTACTGTAATTGCTGGGCATTTCCCAACGTCATAATCAGGGGATGATAGGAGTTGTATTCTAACTACTGTTAGGAAACACATAAGTGATGCACATTCATCTCCCACCTAGAAATTATTTACACACGAGGCAACTCCCCCAAGTAATACCTAGCCCCTTTCTAAGTGAAAGGACTTCCAGAAAGGCTTCAGATCTCTTTGTGACTCAGCTGTTATTGCCAGTCAGCGGGACCCGGAGAGTAGGAGGGGGTGATGTTATGGCTGCAGATTAAGTCTGGCATGGTGCTCTTAGTTGGTCACTCGTCACAATGTTGAAGCTCAGCCTGGCCAGCACCTTCTGGGTGGAGACACCTCACAGCAATCCTGTTCAGGACACATCATGCACTGTCGTGCACTCATACTAGGGATCCCAAATGTTTAGACTCATTTCGTACAGGGGGCACCCTCCTGTATTTGTAAAACCTCTCTAGCAAATCTGGGATGGTAGACCTATTTACTCAAGTCTTGACTTTAGGTGGGCGATAAACAATACAAAATAGGCATAATGTTTGACTATCACATAATTCACGTCACTGAAGCAGCCAGCAGGCATCGACACTGAGTGAGCATAGGGCTGCCCGGCTGCTGACAGTCACACTGATGGGACACCCTGCAACACAGAACTGGCGGAAGCGCACAAAATAAACATGCTATGGGATGGCAAATTGCCGCCCCTGTCAAAGTGCCGCCTGGGTCCATGGACCCACTGGGATCCATGTAAGGGCCGGCCCTGTATTCGAACAAATACCTAATATTTTTTTATATTTTGCACAGGAACAAATATTATTTGCTCTTGTAGTGGCAATAACTGGAACTAATGCTGGCTGCCTACCTATGCCTAGCCTAATGCTACCTGCCTGCCTACACAACAACTGTACACTCTCTAATCTCTTCTCTCTCTGAGCTCCAACAACGCAATGAGGAAATGCAGGCTGTCTGTCTGTGTGTCTGTGTCATTAGTCCAACCCCCATCATGAAACGAAGAAGGCTATTCGAATACAGACAAAAGAGGGAAGTAGTGCATGAAACGGAGAATGGAATTGGACTAGAGACATGGAGGGAAAATTATAGAGGGAAAGTAATTGAGCGCGCACAGGAAGTACAAAAAAATCCTGGTCGAAAGTAGTCAAAACTTTTGGAAATTTGTTGATTGCCGAAACTTCCGAAAGTTTCGACGAATTTCAGTCCTGGGCTATTCGTAGTCGGATAATTTTTTCCGAATGACCCTTGAGTTTCGGATTGGCCGAATGTCTCCGAATTACCCCATTTTTGACGAAATCCAAATGTCTCTGAATGAATTCGCACAAGTCTAGCATACAGTGCACCTTGACAAGCCTGTCCCTAATCCGGTGGTCTCCTCAGTTTCGACACCGGAGAGTCAATCCGTGACTTCTGTGGTCTCAGTCAAAGGGTTAACCGCTTCTGCACCGTTGCCACTAAGCTATGATGGCGAACCCAGTCTATGTAGAGGGTTTATTAACCAACTTGAGATATTTCTATAATTAACCCCTCATGCATTCCTAATGACCGCAGTAAAGTTGGGTTTATGATATCTTTACTGACCGGCTATCACAGTGCCTGTGATCTAGCTGTCACTTTCTTCTATGGCCAAGGGTGATTTGTTCACTTAGTTTGGCCCGCCCCTTGGTTTCCTTTTTATACCTGGCTATTCCATCTGTCAGGTGCCCTTTCGTGGTGTTTCTGAGCCAGTTGTTCTGTTGCTACGTTTCTGATTCCTGTGTACCGATTTGGCTGGCCCTGACCATTCTCCAGTGTTCCTGCTTGTGTATGACCCGGCTCGTCTGACTATCTCCTCCGGATCTCGACTCTGCTTGGCTGACGTTCCTGCTTGTGTATGACCCGGCTTGTCTGACTATCTCCTCCTGATCTCGACTCTGCTTGGCTGACGTTCCTGCTTGTTTATGACCCGGCTGGTACGACTACCTCCTACGTGCTCCGATCCGGCCTTGATGACTTCCTCCCGCAAGATCAACCTACAGCGTGTTCCAGAGGACCTACGTTCCGGTTGTCGCTGTTGCGACATTATCATCCACTGTTCCAGTACTTGTGTGGCTGTCTTGCCTGGTGTTACTTCGTGCAGTGCAGTGTTACAATCGTGCAGAGCTGTGTACGCCTCACTCAGACAGCAGTGCTGTGCTACTGCAGAAAAGCCTTGTGTAAACGTGCCTTTTAACCCTACCAGTGCTGCCTCGGTCCCACTCTCCCTACTCCAGTGTGAGCCTCGTTCATAGTGAAACTCCTGCTGAGTTGGCCGCTCTCCGTCGGCAACTCGATACCATCCCAGTAGAGTGTTCACTTCTGATTAGGCCGGTTGGGCGCTTTGGCTCTCTATCTCTCTCGTTGTATACACTGGGCGATTCCGTTATACCGAGTGGTGACGGGCACAGGCTTCAGCACTAGCATTCCGGTACTACTTCTGTTGGGCTTTGGGCCCTGTCTCGTTATACTCAGTCCGGTAGAGTCTGAAGAGGCTTGGGAGCTCTTGCACTGCAGGCCGATTCGATACACGCCCGTGGGGCTAAGATCACTTGCACTAGCAGTAGCCATTCCAGTAGGTACGCCCGTGGGGGGCTATTGGGCTCTGCTTTACTACACACCGTGGCGAGACAGTCCTTATCCACTTGATGGTGAACATTTCTTCAGCACAGCTTATCCACACCTCGGGCGTGCCAAGCATCCACTTAAGAGACTGATCATAATCAAGGACTTAACCCTCTGTGGTTACCTTAAGCTCAGCTTACTTATACCCAGGGCCCAGGGCGTGCCAAACAGTTCCTTGTGAAACTGATATTTATCAAGGACTTAACCCTCTGGGGTTATATCCCTTCCTCTGTGGTAAATTTGTACTTGCATTCCGTTTGTGCATCTAACTTTGTATTTTCCAGTCACTATCATTTATGTACACCCAACCGCCACTAGAGGGCGACCTTATGTGTTATTATTGCTAAATAAAACTGTGTTTTATTTTACATACTGGTCTGAGTGTCTTTAAAAAACCGTGACAGTACAAAAGGGCCAATGACCTCAGACAGTAAGGGCGAAGGTAACACTCAAAACATCCACTGGAGAATGGATGCCCATGAGCAGCGCTTAGATCAATTGGCACTGGCTCTACAAACCCTGCTTGAGCGTACGATACACCTAGACAAGCCTAATCCGAATCCGGTGGTCTCCTCAGTCTTGACACCGGACAATCCGCCTCTAGCTCCTCCTACGGGCGTCAGGGGCTTAACGGCTACGGCGCCGTTACCGTTGAGATATGATGGCGAGCCTTCCCTATGCAGGGGCTTCATTAACCAGTTAGAGATCTATCTGGAATTAACGCCCCAGGCTTTTCCTAACGACCGGAGCAGGGTCGGTTTCATGATATCGCTACTAACTGGCAAGGCTTTGGCTTGGGCGAACCCCTTGTGGGAAGGTGCCAGACCTTGCACGCTGAACTTTAACGAATTTGTAAGAAAGTTCCGCCGTGTGTTTGAGGTGCCTGGTAGAGTGGCCTCCGCTGCCAAAAAGCTAATGGAGATACAGCAGGGCGAACATTCCTTGGGCAGTTATGCAATAGAATTTTGGACCCTGGCTGCAGAGGTGGGCTGGAACGATGAGGCATTATTGGCAGCCTTCGCTAAGGGGCTCTCCGAGACAATTAAAGATGAAATTGCTGCCCGGGATGTACCCGGTAACCTACATGAATTCATTGACTATGTAATGATCATTGACTCCCGTATCAGGGAGAGAAGGTTGGCACGAAAGGCAACCTCCAGGAAGCATGGGGTGAACTGCTTCTTTGACCCACCCTCTCCACCCTTTTCTCCTGAACGCAAGGGAGAGGCAGCCGAGCCAATGCAACTAGGTTTCACGAGACTCTCCAACGAGGAGAGGTCTTTTCGTAAAAAGCATGGTCTTTGTCTTTATTGTGGCAAACAGGGGCACCTTTTGCGCAATTGTCCGGTAAGGCCGGGAAACGCACGCACCTAGGGTACCTTGGGGGACAGGCCCTAGGTGGTGTACAACAGTCCCCAGCTCCGAACATTGATAAACCCACCATCCAGGTGACGTTCTTTTGGGCAGATAAGGGCGCAGACACCTTGGCACTAGTGGACTCTGGTGCAGCCGGACACTTTATGGACCAATCTTTCGCAGACTTGCACAATATTCCTCTATGCAAGAAGGAGTGTCCGTTGGCAGTAGAGGCCATTGATGGCAGACCATTGGAACCAGCCTTTATTACTATGGAAACTATTCCTATCTCTATGTCAGTTGGGGCTCTCCACAAAGAGGAGGTTCAGTTTCGGATTATCCGCTCTCCTCACCATGCAGTCATATTGGGGTTTCCATGGTTGCTTCGGCATAATCCTCAATTTGATTGGCAAACATGCGAAGTCAGTGCCTGGTCCAATTACTGTAAAGAAAACTGCCTATCTATCCCGGTGAAAATTATGTGTACCTCCCCTGCTATACCAGTTGAATATGGTGAATTCAGTGATGTATTCAGCAAGGGGGAGGCTAGCGCATTGCCCGAGCACAGACCCTACGATTGCGCTATTGATCTGCCTCCTGGTGTGTTTCCTCCAAGGGGTCGTACTTACCCACTGTCTTGCGAAGAGAACAGGGCTATGGAGGAGTACATTGAGGACACCCTTGGTAGAGGAATTATCCGCAAGTCTAACTCCCCGGCTGGTGCCGGATTCTTCTTTGTTAAGAAGAAAAATGGCGAACTTAGGCCTTGTATAGATTACCGGGGGCTTAATAAGCTGATGCCCAAGAATGCATACCCTATTACACTCATCACTGAGTTATTTGACAGATTGAAGGGCTCTTCTGTCTTCACCAAACTTGATTTACAGGCTGCTTACAATCTAGTAAGAATCAGAGAAGGCGATGAGTGGAAAACGGCATTTAATACCAGAACGGGACACTACGAATATCTGGTAATGCCATTTGGCTTATGTAATGCACCTGCGGTATTTCAGGAGCTGATCAATGACATCTTGCATGACATGCTTCAGTCCTGTGTGGTGGTATATCTGGACGATATATTGATTCACTCCTCTACGCTATCCCAGCATATTAAAGATGTCAAGCAAGTTTTGTCACTACTCAGGGCTAATAAGCTGTTTTGCAAGTTGGAAAAATGCGAGTTCCATGTGTCACAAGTACCATTCTTGGGGTTCATAATCTCGAAGGATGGAATCGCTATGGACCATGAGAAGTTGGCAGCGGTATTGCAGTGGCCTCGCCCTAAAGGGTTAAAAGCGATTCAGCACTTTTTAGGGTTTTCCAACTATTATAGGAAATTCATACGCAACTTTTCCAGTATTGTGAAATCCTTGTCTGACTTAACTCATAAAGGCGCTTCTCCCTCTCAGTGGTCCGAGGCCGCTGATAATGCGTTTGAGACCTTAAAATCTGCCTTTGCGTCTGCTCCAGTACTATCCCATCCCAACCCCTCCCTGCCTTTTACGTTGGAGGTCGACGCCTCTGAAGTTGGGGTTGGGGCAGTACTCTCCCAGCGTCCTGTGGGAGGTGGTAGCTTGAAACCTTGTGGGGTTTTTTCTAAGAAGTTGTCTCCCGCACAAAGTCACTACGAGATTGGTGACAGAGAGTTATTGGCTATTATTCTGGCATTGAAGGAGTGGCGCCACCTGTTGGAGGGTACTAAGAACCCAGTATTGATCCTGACCGATCACAAGAACTTGACATATCTCTCTGAAGCTAAGAGGTTGTCTTCTCATCAGGCCAGGTGGGCACTCTTTCTGTCCCGATTTAACTTCGTGGTATCATACCTTCCAGGGTCTAAGAATGTCAGGGCAGACGCATTGTCTCGTCAGTTTGCATCGGACACTGACAGGGAGGAGGAGCCGGTACCCATCATTCAGCCTGACCGTATTTTGGCTACCATCCGCACTAGTATAACCTCACCTCTGAGAGAGGAGATTCTGGGGTCTCAAGCTAGGGCTCCACCTGAGACTCCAGTTGGCAAATGCTTTGTGGAAGAGCCTTTCCGTACTCGCCTTTTGGAGACCTATCATTCCTCTAGGGCTGCCGGGCACATTGGCAGGGATCAACTGGTATGGTCTCTTTCGCAATTATTCTGGTGGCCGACACTCAGAGCCGATTGTTCCGCCTTTACTGCCGCCTGTGCCACATGTGCCCGTGCCAAGACCCCCAGGCATCTTCCAGTGGGTTTGCTCCAACCTGTGCCTAATGGGGAACGACCCTGGTCCCACATTTCTATTGATTTTATGGGAGAATTGCCTAATTCGAAGGGGTTTACTTTTATACTTATGGTGGTTGATCGGTTCTCCAAAATGGCTCATTTTGTGCCACTCAGAGGGCTTCCATCGGCTCAGGAACTAGCTAAAGTGTTTGCTAGTGAGGTGTTTAGTTTGCACGGGGTACCCAGAGTGGTGGTCTCTGACCGTGGGAGTCAATTCGTGTCCAGGTTCTGGAGGGCATTCTGTGGCATGATGGGCATTCAATTGTCCTTCTCTTCCGCCTACCATCCCCAGACCAACGGAGCCGCTGAGCGTGCCAACCAGGGATTGGAACAGTTGGAACAGTGGTGTCATCACTGATCATCATGACAATTGGGCCGACCTGTTGCCATGGGCGGAGTTTGCCAGGAACTGTGCAGTTAACTCATCGTCCGGGAGCTCCCCGTTCTTAATCAATTATGGGTTTCAGCCAAATTTGCTCCCGGATTCGTTTCAGTCTCAGCAGATTCCGGCTTTGGATGAGCATATGGAGCAGCTCCGTTCCACATGGGCACAGGTACAAAGGACCCTCAGTCAGTCCTTCCAGCGACATCAGAGGTATGCCAATCGTAGACGGCTGCCAGCGGTCTCTTTCCAGGTTGGGGATAGGGTATGGCTCTCCTCCAGAAACCTCAACCTGCAAGTCCCTTCGAATAAGTTGGCTCCCCGGTTTATTGGCCCATTTAAGATTATTCGCAAAATTAATCCTGTCTCCTATGCGTTGGAACTTCACCCGTCTATGCACATTCACAATGTGTTCCATGTGTCTTTGTTAAAACCCTTGGTTTGCAATCGTTACACGACCACTCCAGTGGTTCCTGGGCCGGTGGACGTCCAGGGGCAAGAGGAATATGAGGTTCAGAGCATTATTGATTCTAGGCGACTTAGAGGGAAGTTGCAATACTTGGTCCACTGGAAGGGCTATGGCCCGGAGGAGCGCTCTTGGATTGGCCAGAAGGACCTCCATGCGTCCAGACTTGTGCGCAATTTCCACTCCAAATACCCTCAGAAACCTAAGCCTCCAGCTGGGAGAGGGGGCCTTTGAGGGGGGGGGGTACCATCACAGTGCCTGTGATCTAGCTGTCACTCTCTTCTATGGCCAAGGGTGATTTGTTCACTTAGTTTGGCCCGCCCCTTGGTTTCCTTTTTATACCTGGCTATTCCATCTGTCAGGTGCCCTTTCGTGGTGTTTCTGAGCCAGTTGTTCTGTTGCTACATTTCTGATTCCTGTGTAACGATTTGGCTAGCCCTGACCATTCTCCAGTGTTCCTGCTTGTGTATGACCCGGCTCGTCTGACTATCTCCTCCGGATCTCGACTCTGCTTGGCTGACGTTCCTGCTTGTGTATGACCCGGCTCGTCTGACTATCTCCTCCGGATCTCGACTCTGCTTGGCTGACGTTCCTGCTTGTGTATGACCCGGCTGGTACGACTACCTCCTACGTGCTCCGATCCGGCCTTGCTGACTTCCTCCCGCAAGATCAACCTACAGCGTGTTCCAGAGGACCTACATTCCGGTTGTCGCCGTCGCGACATTATCATCCACTGTTCCAGTACTTGTGTGGCTGTCTTGCCTGGTGTTACTTCGTGCAGTGCAGTGTTACAATCGTGCAGAGCTGTGTACGCCTCACTCAGACAGCAGTGCTGTGCTACCGCAGAAAAGCCTTGTGTAAACGTGCCTTTTAACCCTACCAGTGCTGCCTCGGTCCCACTCTCCCTACTCCAGTGTGAGCCTCGTTCATAGTGAAACTCCTGCTGAGTTGGCCGCTCTCCGTCGGCAACTCGATACCATCCCAGTAGAGTGTTCACTTCCGATTAGGCCGGTTGGGCGCTTTGGCTCTCTATCTCTCTCGTTGTATACACTGGGCGATTCCGTTATACCGAGTGGTGACGGGCACAGGCTTCAGCACTAGCATTCCGGTACTACTTCTGTTGGGCTTTGGGCCCTGTCTCGTTATACTCAGTCCGGTAGAGTCTGAAGAGGCTTGGGAGCTCTTGCACTGCAGGCCGGTTTGATACACGCCCGTGGGGCTAAGATCACTTGCACTAGCAGTAGCCATTCCAGTAGGTACGCCCATGGGGGGCTATTGGGCTCTGCTTTACTACACACCGTGGCGAGACAGTCCTTATCCACTTGATGGTGAACATTTCTTCAGCACAGCTTATCCACACCTCGGGCGTGCCAAGCATCCACTTAAGAGACTGATCATAATCAAGGACTTAACCCTCTGTGGTTACCTTAAGCTCAACTTACTTATACCCAGGGCGTGCCAAACAGTTCCTTGTGAAACTGATATTTATCAAGGACTTAACCCTCTGGGGTTATATCCCTTCCTCTGTGGTAAATTTGTACTTGCAATCCGTTTGTGCATCTAACTTTGTATTTTCCAGTCACTATCATTTATGTACACCCAACCGCCACTAGAGGGCGACCTTATGTGTTATTATTGCTAAATAAAACTGTGTTTTATTTTACATACTGGTCTGAGTGTCTTTAAAAAACCGTGACACCGGCAGAGCCCTGGCATGGGCCAATCCCTTATGGGAAAATGTTAAACCTTGCACCAGGAATTTCAGGGAATGTGTGCAAGCATTTCGGAGAGTATTTGAAGTTCCTGGTAGAACCGCCTCTGCTGCTAAACGTCTGATGGAAATACAACAGGGCAGTCGGACGGTGGGCGACTACGCCATAGAATTCTACACAATAGCAGCAGAGGTAGGTTGGAATAATGAGGCATTGGTAGCAGCATTCGCCCAAGGTCTGGCCGACCATATCAAAGATGAGACTGCAGCTAGAGAATTGCCTAATAATTTGGACGAATATATTGATTATGCCATTGTGACTGACACTCGGATCCGTGAGAGACTTGTGGCTAAAGACCGTAGGCTACGGCCTAAAGGCAGTGGGCTCAGCAGTCCGTTGTGCCCACCCACCCCTCCCTCATTGCCTAAATCTCATGACCTTAAACAAGAATCCTGTGAACCTATGCAACTAGGGTTTACCAGGTTAACCAAGGAGGAACGGGCACACCGCAGGAGGCAGGGGTTATGTTTGTACTGTGGTAAAGCTGGGCATATGTTAGAAACCTGTCCCGTACGTCTGGGAAATGAACGCATCCAGGGTACCTTGGGGGGCAGGCCTAGGTGGTGGTCAATCGTCCCCAGATCCTATCTTGCAGAAACCCACAATCCAGGTGGTATTCTCGTGGGCAGATCACTCAGTGGAGGTTCTGGCCCTGATTGATTCCGGCGCAGCCTTTGCTGCGCTACACAAGATTCCGCTGGTTAAAAGGGAATCGCCTCTAGCCATTGAAGCCATTGATGGCAGACCATTAGATTCAGCTCAGATTACAATGGAAAACCATACTACTACCTATGACTATTGGGGTCCTTCATAGAGAGGGACAGCAGTTCCAAATAATCCATTCCCCTCACCATGCAGTCATTCTGGGGTTCCCTTGGTTGCATCTGCATAACCCCCAGTTTGATTGGCAGAATTGGGAGATTACTTCTTGGTCTCAATATTGTATGAAGCATTGTGTGTCCCATCCTGTTAAGATCCTGTGTGCTTCTCCCTCCTTGATAGTTGAATACCAACAATTCAGTGACGTTTTCAGTAAGGGAGAGGCTGGCACCCTGCCTCAACACAGGTCGTACGATTGTGCCATTGATTTGCCCCCGGGGGTGGTGCCCCCAAGGGGACATACGTACCCACTATCATGCGATGAAAATTGAGCTATGGAAGAATACATTGAGGATGACCTCAAGAGAGGGATCATTAGGAAATCTACCTCACCTGCTGGTGCTGGGTTCTTTTTTGTTAAAAAGAAGAATGGCGAATTAAGGCCGTGTATTGATTACCGTGGCCTAAATAAGTTAATGCCCAAGAATGTCTATCCGATACCACTCATCACCGAACTATTTGACAAGTTAAAAGGTTCCTCCATCTTTACGAAATTAGACCTATGTGCGGCCTATAACCTGATCAGGATAAAAGCTGGGGATGAGTGGAAAACAGCATTTAATACTAGATCCAGGCATTATGAATATCTAGTTATGCCATTTGGTCTCTGTAATGCACCTGCGGTTTTCCAAGAATTATATCCTCCGTGATATGCTACAGTCCTGTGTTGTTGTCTACCTTGATGATATACTCATACACTCAGCTAATTTGTCCCAACACATCAAGGATGTGTCCGAGGTGTTGCTCCGCTTCCGCAAAAATAAACTAATTTTGTAAAATGGAAAAATGAGAGTTTAACAGATCCAGAGTGCCCTTTTTGAGGTTCATGATCGCTAAGGAAGGTATCGCTATGGATCAGGAAAAACTCGCGGCAGTATTACAATGGCCACAGCCCAAAGGGTTAAAAGCGATCCAGCGCTTCTTGGGGTTCGCTAATTGTGGTGATCTGTCCACATGGTGAAAATGGATGGGGGTGTGTTTTGTGACATCATATCATTTAGCCAATAGGAAATAAGGGACAGGGCTAGGAAGTTGTTAAATGATAGAGCACACAGCTGCTCAAAGGGAGTTCTCTTCTGATCCTGTGAATTCCAGGCTGTGTCTGTCCTCCTGTGTCTTCTCCCCTCCCCCATTTCCTGCCTTCCCATCCCCTCTGTTTGGTGAACAGTTTGGAATATCAGGTAACATTGGGTTTGATTGTGGGTACTTGATGAAAGAAGGGGTTTGCCTAGTATAGTTTGAAGGAATTGCACTCTGAATGTAAATATCTGTGTTTTTACTTCTATAGTAAATAATGCTCATAAGAAAGGAACCGTGTATGTGTATTTATTATATATAGGTACATTTACATTAATTATTACCACATAATTGGCGACCGTGTATAGTGGACTTCTACAGGGCGCTATTTTAGAAGGCACAGGTTTTTAATTTCTAGAGTGCAAAACCTTTTTAAGGGAAATTGGAGTGAGATAAGGGAAAATTTGCATAAGGGTGTATTGTTTACAGTTTTCTGACGTTAAAGTGCATAGGATTGTGGGACTGATTTGGTTTTTGTTTTTATTATGTTGGAGGCTTAAATCCTAGCTGCATAGGGGGTAACAGATTTAAAATACATTACAGATTTGGGAGTGTTTCAGTGTCCTAGAATTCTGGGTTCAACTGTGTTGAAGGTATTCAGGTTTCTTTGTATCTGTACTTTTTTCTCTGCTTGTGGGGGAGGGCATACAGCAGCTTATGGTTTCTTAAAGTAGCCCTTTTCTCTTTGTTTGGATAGTTTTTCATTTGCATACTAAAAGCAGTTTGTAGGCCTGAATTGAGAGATCACGCTGAGGCCTAAGCCAGTGTCCCTGAAAAAAAAAAAAAAGCAGTGGCCATGTTGGATGGGCTGTGGTTTCAAAAGTTTTTTACTAACACTAGGTCTAAAAAATAAATGTTAACACTTTAGGTTGCCTCATAAGTACACTTTGGGTTTAAGCTTTGTTTGTGGTCTATGAAGGGTACTAAATAGTTTGCTTGTTTAAAAGTAGTTTATTTTTACTAACACAAACTGAATTTAACAGCATTTAAGTTGGTTTATTGTTGTGTTATAGTTTAACACACGTCCATTTTGGCCCCAAAGTACAAGGAATCAGGTTACTGCGTAAAGAACAGTTGGTTTTTAGCCATTTTTGTGCATTTTCATTTATTACATTTTTATTATTTGGTTTAAAAAGGGAAAAGTTGTATTAACATTTTCCTGTTAGCCATTTTTGCCTAGTTTAAATCTGTAGTTTAATTTAAAATTATAATCTTTGAGGGTCTACTGGATACATTCTTAGCTGTGCCTGGAGTTGGCTTCCCTCCATTGCTGCCATATTTGTTTCTAAAATAACATAGGCCCATTATTGGCTGAAAGGGTGTATCATTTGTTCTATTTACTAGAAGGGTTCATCGTAAAGAGAGCAAAATTTGTTTTATTCATTTATTTCTTTTGTGGGGTATATTGTGGGTCTGCTTGGGTAATTCTGTGGAGTGAAAGCCATTTTCAGAAGTAGACATTTTGTTATAACTGGTGTTGGTTTCTGCTTAAAAGGATAAATAGCTGTGTTTACCTGTGGGGGAAGTTACAGCAACCCTATTATTAAAGGAGGCCTCTTCTGTGTCTAGCGTTGATCATTTGCATGTGTAAAGCAGTTTCCAAGGGGCACACCCATATAGCTAATTCCTTGTAACTGATTATAAGTTTTTTTGTTTTGGGTTTTTGCCTTTAACTGTGTTTTCTGAGGCAGCAAATGTTATTTTTGTTAAAATACACCGTTGAATGGATAGATCACAACTGACCACATTTTGTTGTCTGATAGTTATACATTGGGTTTAAGACATAAATATTACTTTGTTAAAAGAAAAGTGTGAATGGGCAGTTTCTTGTTAAACATTGTTTGTTAATCGGTGGCCATTTTGGGTTTGTCTTGTGGCTCTTCAAGTGTGTTGGTAAATAGGTTGCTTGTTTAAGTATATTATTTTATTAACAAAGATTGTAGGAAATATCACAGGGTTTAAGATGTTTTTTCCAGGAGCAAACTATTTCTCCACTGAAGTACGTGATTATTTCAGGGATGATATCTTTAAACATAATGGCCCATATGTACTCCCTGATCCCATAGACCCAAAATGTGGCAAATTTGAGGGTTTTATAAATGTTCTGACTCAAGTGGTAACTAGTAAGGAGTATAATTCAAATAAGCGAAAAGCCATGGTGGGACAGGCAGTTGTTAAAGCTATTGCTGGCTTAGCGGATATGGTCCAAGAGTTAAGGGATATTAATATATATTTAACAGAGAAGTTATCTAACACCCATGAATATAATGATTTTCTGAAGTCAGCTGCCCTGGGAACAACTACTATGGTTGGCAACTTAAAAACTGAGTTGAAACAGATGGAAGAAAAATGTGATAAATATCAAGTTACAGTTAATGAACTACAGCATACTGTAACTGAATGCAGAAATAATAGAGTAGCGGAAGAACAGGAGGTGGTATGTTAGGACAGTCCAAAGCTGTACCCAGCTTTGAACTCATTGGGGGCAGAAGGTGAGGGACCATCAAGGGGTTTTAAGCAAGACAATATCCCAGCGGATACATGTTGTTTGCAGCAAGCACCTGTCATAATTTCTGAAATATTTAATGCAAGACAGATGTCCACAGGGGTTACCATGCAGACACGTCCCATGTCCATGGGGGACATGGACAACTTCCAAAAATGGTGGGGTGCTATGCCAACTTGTAACTTTAATGATTTTACCCGCTGGTTCCAGAGAGGGGTGGAAAGAGCCAAAAATGGAGGGCTCACCTTAGCAGAGTGGACTGAGCTGTTAGAACAGGCCCTGGGTCCTATGGCTAGCAGATTGCTAGGCTTCAATACAAGTGTGTCTGATCAGGCAGGAAGAATAACAGCGACTCATTTTTATATAAACAATATAGAAAAAGAGGTAAGTCAGATTACCATGATGCCAACAGAGGGACCTCGTGGGGTGGCACAAAGGGTTTTGTTCTGGTGCACCCTGCATCAGCCACAGCAATCAATGACACAGGGCTCATCTGCACACATAGCAAGAGTTTTGGACTCTCTTCCTAGGCAATGTCAGGAATTTGTGAGGTTGTTTGATCCAACCCCCACCGATTTGGAACTGTTACTACTGAGAGCAGATAAGTGGTGGCTTGACCACCCATACACTGAACGGGTATGCACAGTCTCATCAGTAAGGCCCCTTAAGCGGAGATGGGACGCACCAAAGAGAAAGAGAGAGAGTGAAAACTGGAGGATAAGAGATGAGGCAATTTTTGAAGGAGGTACAGGAAAGGAACATTGGCCAGGAAAAGGAGCACACATAGAGGGAAATAATAAAAGAGGTGTGGAAGACAATTTTGGGACATGGAGACCATTTTCTTCTCTGAAAAGAGAACATGAAAATCTAGAAAGAGATTACACTAAAATAAAAACTGAACGTGATCTCTTAAGAGAGCAAGTTACCAGGCTTGAGGCAGAATTATGCCACCTTAAGCAGGGTGACTTGACAGTGGTCTCAGAGACAACTTAAATTATAATTATTTTGTTATAATTATTCTTCCCTTTCAACCTCTATTTTTGCATATTCCCATAATGTTATAGTGAGGGGAGGGTGCAGTAATATTGCAGTTTGTTGTTTTGTCTGTATCATAAATTGTGTTGTTTTTAGGAATTGGGGGGGCACATAAAAGTTGTGTAGGTGTGTACAGGGATGGATGGTGGACACTGTTGTGGGTATAAACTTTGCGGTTTAACTCACAATAAGGCCACATATCCCAGGGAGTTAATGTGAGGGTTCTCGGGGGGGGAGGGGGGAATACTAACTTTATATTGTTTCTCATTTCTCCAGGAGACAAGCAGGATTGAAAATAGTTGAAAAGCAGACAGAGACAAGACTTCCATTCAGGATTTAATTTTCTTTTGCTTGTTTCTCTCTCTCTCTCTCTCTGCTTTTGCTTCTCTCTTTTGCTATAAATTGCTTTTCTCTTATTTGCTCTCTTATTTCTCTATCTCACTCTCCCTCTATCTCACTCTCTCTCTCTCTCTAACAGCATTAATTACATATTATAGATATGGAACTCATTGATGGACAATGGTGGAACTTCCTCACTGGACTAAGTATACATTGTATCACAATGGGAAAGGAGGGAATTTTGTTACATACAATGCATGTTCATAGAGAGCAAGAATTATGTGTATGTATGTGTACACAGGGTATAAGAGAGATAGAGGGGGAGGGACTATGTTCAGATTATCATCAGAATCAGGACAGACCTGGGAATGGGTGATCTTGTATGGAGCAGTTAAAACAAATAGTAAGTGGGCAACATCAATTTAAATTAAGGGGGCGAATGGCATGCTCTGGCATAAGTGTATTCAGAGTTTGTGGGAGGAAGGCATTTTAGCATATAGCATGGGAATGATCTGATGAGAGATCCATAAAGTATAGTTGAATCACATTCCAAAGAGTTGTATTGACATGTTTTTCAAATATTCCAGTATGGTGGGATTTTAATTTTTGTTCACTTTCTTTAAGATGTCTGGAACATCAATAGCGGTCCAGAACCTAGGGAACTGGGAATACAAGGAACCATTTCTGGAGTAGTTGCAACATGACTCGGATGTGGATTTCAATGAATTTCCTGGGCCTCAACTGCAGGGAATCTACCGATGCCAAAGAGTGATGGGAGACAGATAACTCGCATACAATCATCCATACGAACATGAACTAACCATGGTCACAGTCCTGTAGAGACCTTTTAGCAAAGAACTGAACATAGAATCTTGTAAATATGTGTATATTTTGTACAGAAGTGTGCAATTATAGACGGATGTTAGAATAAGTATCCAACCTAGGAAGTTTGCAGGAAAGCTCATGTCGCTGAGGGAATTGCTCCGGAGGGACGGTGGGTGAATTTTCACCTCAAAAAAAGGTTTTTCGCACCCGCTGGGTTTTCCTGCCCTGGGGGAAGATACTTTGGAACTGGGCAACATAGGACGAGAAAAAGTGGGGGAATGTGGTGATCTGTCCACATGGTGAAAATGGATGGGGGTGTGTTTTGTGACATCATATCATTTAGCCAATAGGAAATAAGGGACAGGGCTAGGAAGTTGTTAAATGATAGAGCACACAGCTGCTCAAAGGGAGTTCTCTTCTGATCCTGTGAATTCCAGGCTGTGTCTGTCCTCCTTTGTCTTCTCCCCTCCCCCATTTCCTGCCTTCCCATCCCCTCTGTTTGGTGAACAGTTTGGAATATCAGGTAACATTGGGTTTGATTGTGGGTACTTGATGAAAGAAGGGGTTTGCCTAGTATAGTTTGAAGGAATTGCACTCTGAATGTAAATATCTGTGTTTTTACTTCTATAGTAAATAATGCTCATAAGAAAGGAACCGTGTATGTGTATTTATTATATATAGGTACATTTACATTAATTATTACCACACTAATTATTAAAGAAAGTTTATCAAGAATTTAACCACTATTGTGAAACCACTGTCTGACCTCGCGCACAAGGGTGCTAATCCTTCCCAGTGGTCTGAGGCAGCCGAGACACTGCCTTTGAGACACTGAAATCCGTTTTTGCAGCTGCTCCTGTACTATCCCACCCCAACCCGTCCCTTCCATTTACACTAGAGGTCGATGCCTCAGAGATTGGGGTAGGGGCAGTACTATCTCAACGCCCGGTGGCAGGGGGTGCTCTCAGACCATGTGGGTTTTTCTCTAAGAAGTTGTCAAGTGCCCAGAGTCATTATGAGATACAGAGAACTGCTGGCTATCATTCTTGCCCTGAAGGAATGGCGTCACCTACTGGAGGGTACCAGAAGTCCTGTGTTAATCCTCAGTGACCAAAAAAACCTGACCTATCTTTCAGAGGCTAAGAGACTGTCCTCTTGTCAGGACAGATGGGCTCTGTTTCTATCCCGATTCAATTTCGTAGTATCATATTTGCAGGGTTCCAAGAATGTTAGGGCTGATGCCCTGTCTAGACAATTTGAGCCTGAGACTGATAGGGACGAGGTCTCAGTACCCATTATACAGCCTGACCGCATTTTGGCTACCCTACGTACTAGTATCACTTCGCCACTGGGGGAAGAGATTTTGGCCACCCAGGCTACGGGCCCTTCGGAAACCCCAGTGGGCAAGTGTTTTGTTGATGAGCCATTTCGTGCTCGATTACTTGAAACATACCACTCGTCTAAGGCTGCTGGGCATATCTGTAGAGATCAATTAATATGGTCTCTTTCACAAGTTTTCTGGTGGCCCTCTCTGAGGGCTGACTGTTCTGCATTTACCGCAGCCTGTGCCACCTGTGCACATGCCAATACCCCTAGACACCTCCCTGTGGGCCTACTCCAACCAGTGCCCAATGGTTAACGTCCCTGGTCCCACATATTCATTGATTTCCTGGGAAAGTTGACAGTATCTAGAGGGTATTCATTCATCCTAATGGTGGTTGACAGGTTTTCTAAAATGGCTCATTTCATGCCCCTCCATGGCCTTCCCTCTGCCCAGGAATTGGCTGTTGTTTTCGCTAAGGAGGTGTTTCGGTTGCATGGGGTACATAGAGTTCTGGTGTCCGACAGTGGGAACCAGTTCGTGTCCAGATTTTGGAGAGCATTTTCTGAACAGATGGGCATTCAACTGTCCTTCTCTTCTGCCTACCACCCCCAGACCAATGGGGCCGCTGAGCGTGCCAGTCAGGGACTGGAGCAGTTCCTGCGCTGCTTTGTCATAGATCATTATGATAACTGAGCTGACTTGTTGCCCTGGGCAGAGTTCTCCAGGAACTGTGCGGTTAATTCATCGTCCGGGAGCTCCCCGTTTCTCATCAACTATGGGTTCCAGCCTTGTTTGTTCCCGGACTCCTTCCAGTCACAACAGATTTCAGCTCTGGACGAGCACATAGAGCAACTCCACTCCACTTGGGCACAGGTCCAGAGGGCCCTCAGTCAGTCGCTCTAGCGTCATCAGCGCCACGCCAATCGTAGACGGCTGCCAGCGGTCTCCTTCCAGGTTGGGGACAGGGTATGGCTATCTTCCAGAAACCTCAAGTTGCAAGGTCCGTCCAACAAACTGGCTCCCTGGTTTATTGGCTCATTTAGGGTGATCCGTAAAATTAACCCTGTCTCATATGCCTTGGATCTCCCTGCGTCCATGCGCATTCATAATGTGTTCCGTGTATCCCTCTTGAAACCTCTGGTATGCAACCATTACACTACTACTCCGGTGGTTCCCGGCCCTGTAGAGGTGGAGGGTCAGGAGGAGTACGAGGTTCAAAGTATTATTGATTCATGCAGATTTAGACGAAAATTGCAGTACTTGGTCCATTGGAAAGGCTATGGTCCTGAAGAACGTTCTTGGGTTGATCAAAAAGACCTTCATGCTCCTAGATTGCTGCATATTTTTCACTCTAAATATCCTCAGAAGCCAGGTCCCTCTTCTAGGAGGTGGGGTCATTGAGAGGGGGGTACTATCATGGTGCCTGTGATCCCTTGTTTATATTTTTTCTGTCAGTCATCCTTGTTTGGCTCTCATTGGTTGCCCTGTGTTAAGCCCGCCCAGTATGGCCTTTATATACTGGGCTCCTGCACCCACACATTGCCCTTTCGTGGTGTTCCTGTGCCAGTGCTACGTTTGCTCAAGAAGTTTACAGTGTACTGATTTGGCTTGCCTGACTACTCTCCAGTTCCTGCTCCTGTGTACTGACTCGGAATGCCTGACTATTCTTCAATGTCCGCTCCTGTGTATCGACCCGGCCTGGCTGACGCTCCTGCTCCTGTGTACCGACCCGGACTGGCTGACGTTCCTGCTCCTGTGTTCTGATCTGGCCTGGCTGACGTTCCTGTTCCTGTCCCTGTGCTCCGACTCAGCTGTTCTCCGTTTTGGTCCTTGTCGCCTTGGCGACATTCTGATTTCCAGTGCCTTGATTGTCTGGCACCTCTGCACCCGCAGGCTTGCCAAGTCTTGTCCCATTTTTGGCTCTACAGAGCGCCTCTGGCCTAGTCCTCAGTTTCAATTAACTGGTTGCAAGTGTTGCCTCCGTGATTGCACCGGTAAATTGCCATTGGCCACGTTCCATTCTGTCTAACCAGTTGCAAGAGTTGCCTCCGTGATCGCACCGGTACATTGCCTTTGGCTACGCTCCATTCAGTCTAACCAGTTGCAAGTGTTGCCTCCGTGATTGCACCGGTACATTGCCATTGGTTACACTCCATTCAGTCTAACCGGTTGCAAATGTTGCCTCCGTGATTGCACTGGTACATTGCCATTGACTATGTTCCATTCATCCTAACTGGTTGCAAGTGTTGCCTCCGTGATTGCTCTGGTACATTGCCTTTGGTTCACGTTCCACTCTGTCAAAACGATTGTAAGTGTTGCCTCCGTGATAGCACCTGTACATTGCCTCTGGCTTACGCTCCACTCAGTCAAACCGGTTGCAAGTGTTGCCTCCGTGATTGCACCGGTACACTGCCATTGGCTAAGCTCCACTCTGTGAAACCAGTTGCCGTGTTGCCTCTAAGATTGCTCCAGTACATTGCCATTGGCTTATGTTCCATTCTGTATAACCGGCTGCAAGTGTTGCCTCCGTGATTGCTCCCGTACATCGTCTTTGGCTTACGCTCCACTCTGTCAACCGTTTGCAAGTGTTGCCTCCGTGTCTGCACCGGTGCGCTCCCTGTACTTCAGTGGACTGGTAACTCTCAGTGGATGCAGACTTTGGCGTGTTTAAGAATCAGTTCAATACCTTCACGTATGGGACTGTTTTCCTGCCTTGATGAACTTTAACTCCTACATTGCTGAAACCTGGAAACCTAATCCTCTGCCTGACCCGTGTCAGCATAAACTGTTTGTCTCCTATATTTATGCTGGACCTGTGTGGGCCTAAATATTACCTGTCGTGTGTCTGTACTATATGTTGTATATTACAGGACCTGTGAGGGTTCTTATTGTATTATTGTATTCAATAAAACTGTGTTTTTTATCCTAACTCGGGTGTCTGTGAGTCAAACAAACCGTTACAATACTCTTCCATCGCTCGATTCGCCTCACAAGAGAGAGGATAGGTTCTGCCTCGGGAGGGCATAGAGCTAGGCGCAATATCAATAGTACAGTCATATGGCCGGTGCGGTGGCAATGTGCTAGCCTCTCCATTACTAAACACATCACTGAAAGACTGGTATTCATGTGGTAAGGAGGGAGAGGTACAGAGAATCCTAGTAGGCTGCCGCAAACAGTGAATCATACAGTGATCCGACCAAGCCAAGATCTCACAGGATTTCCAATCAATTCTGGAAAGGGATTCCAATCAATTCAGCCAAGGCAAACCCAGAATAACCGCATAATGTGGGGACTGAATGATCTGAAAGGACAGTGTCTCAAAATGCAGTGCTCCAATCTGCACAGATAACGGGCAAGTCTCATGGGTAACCTGGGGAGGCACCAAGTGTCTACCATCAATTTCTTCGATGATCATAGGGTTTTCGAGTTCGACCAATGGAATATTATATAAGGCGGCAAACTCCTTATCCATAAAATACCCAGCTGCGTCCGAGTCTATTAGGGCAGACGTAGTAAAAGAGGAACAAGACCAGGATACCATTCCCTCTACTACTTGTTTAGACTGTACAACCTCTGGGGACTGATGAACACCACCTAGGACCTGTCCCCTATGGGTACCTAGGTGTGTGCATTTTCCAGACTCACAGGACAATTGCGCAAACGTTGTCCATCTTTGCCACAATAAAGACACAACCCATTTTTGTGGCGGAAGGACCGTTCCTCCTTAGTCAACCTAGTGAATCCCATCTGCATAGGTTCCGCTAAGTCAGCATGACCAGGCGGCAAGGGAGGTGAGGGAAGCAAGGGTGGGAATTCATTCTTGTGCCACGGCCCAGTGGAGGAGCTTGGTTTACGGTCTTTGTTCTGAGTTCTCTTCGTAATACGAGTGTCAATTAGATTTACAAATTCGATTAATTTGCCCAAAGCATCCGGCAATTCGCAAGCAGCATTTTCTTCTTTTATTCTGTCACTGAGGTCTCATCATTCCATCCCACCTCGGCTGCTAATGTGCGGAATTCAATGGAGTAGTCCGCAACAGTTCGGGTGCCCTGACGGAAACTCATTATTTGTTTTGCAGCTGAGATGTTACGCCCAGGGATCTCGAATACACTGCAGAAGGCTCTTACGAATTCAGTAAAATTGGAAGTAATGGGTTTAGCTGTTTCCCATATCGGATTCGCCCGGCTAGAGCACTACCCGTCAATAGTGAAATCATGAAACCAATTTTACTTCTTTCTGTAGGAAAGGCTTGTGGAACAAGTTCGAAAAAAATTTCAAGCTGATTAAGAAACCCCTAGCATAAGGTGGGCTCCCCATCGTATCATAGCGGGAGTGGTGCGGTAGCGGACAACCCTTTACATGGAAGATTCAAACTCAAAGGTTGAGCCACTGGTGCTTGGACTAGAGTAGTGTAACGGTTTTCAGTACACTCAGAGACAGGCAATTTGGTAAAACACAGTTTTATTAAATAGCAGAATAAAGTAACCCTCGCGGGTCCAGTAATAGAACAAACGGAACTGACACAGGACAGCTTACTAAAACACAATAGCCCACACGGGTCCAGTATACATATATCACAAGTAGTAAATATACTGACACAGGTCGGGAACAGTTCGCGTGATTCAGAGACACAAATGGTTAATGCTATTAGGCCAGGAGACTGGGAGGCCCTAATAGCGAGAGGCCCAGGAAGCACTCAAATGCTGGTAAGTGCCAAAATAGCGACTAGCCCAGGAAGGTTGAACGAGGCCCTGGAGGGAACACAGATTATAGTTATACTGCAACCGGAGGAACAACGGAACGCCCTGTATATACACACACTACGACCCACGGTAACGGTACCAGACAATGATGATAATACACCAGGCTTGATGGCAACTGCCGGGTGACAGAGCTGACTGAGGCGCCCAAGAGACCAACCTCGATATGGTGGATTGACAAGCCAGCGTATGTAGTGCCAAATACTTGTAAGATTAAAAGAACTTTATTGAAAAATAAAGCAACAATCAGAAAATACTTTTCCAACCCACACAGGCCCAGATGGAGACAGTACAGGTACTTCCCACAACTTACACAGGTCAGGTAGGAGCAGTATATTAAAACAACGTACAGAGTGATAGACTGATAGCAGGTACCCTAGAGCGCTAGGGTGAGGTGGAGGCAGAGCCCTGCTGGTAACATCACTGGAGCCCTAGAATGCTAGGGTAGAATGGAGGCACAAGACTCACAGCTACTGGCAGCAAGGACCCTAGAATGCTAGGGTTGTAAAGAGGCCCTAGACCCACGGATACTGGCAACAAGGACCCTAGAATGCTAGGGTTGTAAGTAGACACATGGACCACGGCTACTGGCAGCATGGACCCTAGAATGCTAGGGTAGCATCACGGTGCCCGTGATTCCTTGTTTTTATTTTTCTGTCAGTTATCCTATGTGCGGTCCTCATGGGTTGCCCTGTGTTTAGCCCGCCCAGTATAGACTTTATATACTGGGCTCCTGCACCCTCTCACTGACCTTTCGTGGTGTTCCTGTGCCAGTTCTACGTTTGTTATTCAGGTTTCCAGTGTACCGACTTGGCTTGCCTGACTACTCTCCTGTTCCTGCGACTGTGTACCAACCCGGACTGCCTGAATACTCTCCAGTGATCATTCCTGTGTATCGACCCAGCCTGGCTGATGTTCCTGCTACCGTGTACTGACCCGAATTGGCTGATGTTCCTGCTCCTGTATACTGACCCGGCCTGGCTGACGTCCCTGCTCCTGGATTCCAACTCGGCAGTCTCCCGTTGTGGTCCTCGGTGACATTCTGACTTCCGGTGCCTTACCTTGTTTGGCACCTCTGCCCCCGCAGGCTTGCCTAGTATTCCCATTTGGCTCTACAGGGCGCCTCTGGCCTAGTCCTCCATTCCGCATAACCGGTTGCAAGTGTTGCCTCCGTGATAGCACCGGTACATTGCCATTGGTTATGCCCCACTCTGTCTAGACCGGTTGCAAGTGTTGCCTCCGTGATTGCACTGGTATACTGCCATTGGTTCGGTACACTCTGTCAAAACTGGTTGCAAGTGTTGCCTCCATGATAGCACTGGTACATTGCCATTGGTTACACTCCACTCTGTCAAAACCGGTTGCAAGTGTTGCCTCCGTGATTGCACCGGTAGCGCTCCTGTTTACTCCAGTGGACTGGTACTCGCTGTGAACTCAGTCTTTGGCATCTTCAAGAAGCAGCTTGTTGCCAGCATATATAGGACTGTTTTCCTTTCTGGGTGAACGTTAACTCCTGCATTGCTGTAACCTGGAAACCTTATCATCTGCCTGACCCGTGTCAGCATAAACTGTTTGTCTCCTATACTTGTGCTGGACCCGTGTGGGCCTAATAAACCTGTCGTGTGTCTGTACTATAAGATTTATATTACAGGACCTGTGAGGGTTCTTTATGTATTATTGTATTTTATAAAACTGTGTTTTTATCCTAACTCTGTGTCTGTGAGTCAAACAAACCATTACAGTACGAAAAGTCCATAACCTCAGACAATAAGGGTGAAAGTAATGCACAGAACATCCATTGGAGGATGGATGTACATGATCAGCTCTTGGATCAGTTGGCATTGGCTATACAAACTATTCTCGAGCGTACAGTGCACCTTGACAAGCCTGTACCGAGTCCGGTGGTCCCCCCAGTTTCGACACCGGAGAGTTTATCCGTGACTTCTGTGGCCTCAGTCAAAGGGTTAACCGCTTTTGCACCGTTGCCACTCAGATATGATGGCGAACCCAGTCTATGCAGAGGGTTTATTAACCAACTTGAGATATTTCTAAAATTAACCCCTCATGCCTTTCCTAATAACCGCAGTAAAGTTGGGATTATGATATCCTTACTGACCGGCAGAGCCCTGGCATGGGCCAATCCCTTATGGGAGAATGCTAAACCTTGCGACAGGAATTTCAGGGAATTTGTGCAAACATTTCGGAGAGTATTTGAAATTCCTGGTTGAACCGCCTCTGCTGCTGTTTAACGTCTGATGGAAATACAACAGGGCAGTCAGACGGTGGGTGACTACGCCATAGAATTCCGCACATTAGCAGCAGAGGTAGGTTGGAATAATGAGGCATTGGTGGCAGCCTTTGCCCAAGGTCTGGCCGACCATATCAAAGATGAGACTGCAGCTAGAGAATTGCCTAATGATTTAGACGAATATATTGATTATGCCATTCTGATTGACACTCGGATCCGTGAGAGACTTGTGGCGAAAGACCATAGGCTACGGCCAAAAAGTGGTGGGTTCAGTAGTTCATTGTGCCCACCCACCCTCCCTCGTTGCCTAAACCTGATGACTTTAAACAAGAATCCTGTGAACCTATGCAACTAGGGTTTACCAGGTTAACCAAGGAGGAACAGGCACACCGCAGGAGGCAGGGGTTTTGCTTGTACTGTGGTAAAGCAGGGCATATGTTAAGAACCTGTCCCGTACGTCCGGGAAACGAACTCACCTAGGGTACCTTGGGGTACAGGCTCTAGGTGGTGTTCAACCGTCCCCAGATCCTATCATACAGAAACCCACGATCCAGGTGGTATTCTTGTGGGCAGATCGCTCAGTGGAGGTTCTGGCCCTGATTGATTCCAGCGCGGCCGGTTACTTTATGGATAGTGCCTTTGCTGAAATGCACAAGATTCCACTGGTTAAAAGGGAATCGCCCCTAGCCATTGAAGCCATTGATGGCAGACCATTAGAACCAGCTCAGATTACTATGGAAACCATACCACTACCTATGACGATTGGAGTTCTTCACAGAGAAGAACAGCAGTTCCAGATAATTCATTCCCCTCACCATGCACTCATTCTGGGGTTCCCTTGGTTGCAGCTGCATAACCCCCAGTTTGATTGGCAGAATTGTGAGATTACTTCCTGGTCTCAATATTGTATGAAACATTGTGTGTCTCACCCGGTTAAGATCCTGTGTGCCTCTCCCTCATTGCCAGTTGAATACCCACAATTCAGTGACGTTTTCAGTAAGGGAGAGGCTGGCACCCTGCCTCAGCACAGGTCTTACGATTGTGCCATTGATTTACCCCCGGGGGTGGTGCCCCCTAAGGGACGCATGTACCCACTCTCATGCAATGAAAATCAAGCTATGGAAGAATACATTGAGGATGCCCTCAAGAGAGGGATCATTAGAAAATCTACCTCGCCTGCTGGTGCTGGGTTCTTTTTGTGAAAAAGAAGAATGGCGAATTAAGGCCATGTATTGATTACCGTGGCCTAAATAAGTTAATGCCCAAGAATGCCTATCCGATACCACTCATCACCAAATTATTTGACAGGTTAAAAGGTTCCTCCATCTTTACGAAATTAGACCTACGGCCTATAACCTGATCAGAATAAAAGCTGGGGATGAGTGGAAAACGGCATTTAATACTAGATCCAGGCATTATGGATATCTTGTAAAGCATTTGGTCTCTGTAACGCACCTGCGGTTTCCAAGAATTTATTAATGCTATCCTCCGTGATATGCTACAGTCCTGTGTTGTTGTCTACCTTGATGATATACTTATACATTCGGCTAATTTGTCACAACACATCAAGGATGTGTCCGAAGTGTTGCTCCTCTTGCGCAAAAACTAACTACTTTGTAAAATGGAAAAATGCAAGTTTCACAGATCCAGAGTGCCCTTTTTGGGGTTCGTGATCGCTAAGGAAGGTATCATTATGGATCAGGAGAAACTTGCGACATTGCTACAATGGCCACGGCCCAAAGGGTTAAAGGCGATCCAGCGCTTCTTGGGGTTCGCTAATTATTACAGAAAGTTTATTAAGAATTTTTCCACTATTGCTAAACCACTGTCTGACCTCACGCACAAGGGCGCTAATCCTTCCCAATGGTCTGAGGCACCCGAACATGCCTTTGAGACACTGAAATCTGCTTTTGCAGCTGCTCCTGTGCTATCCCACCCCAACCCGTCTCTTCCATTTACGCTAGAGGTCAATGCCTCAGAGATTAGGGTAGGGGCAGTACTATCTCAACGCCCGGTGGCAGGGGGCGCCCTCAGACCATGTGGGTTTTTCTCTAAGAAGTTGTCAAGTGCCCAAAGTCACTATGAGATAGATGACAAAGAACTACTGGTTATCATTCTCGCCCTGATGGAATGGCGTCACCTATTGGAAGGTACCAGAAGTCATGTATTGATCCTCACTGACCACAAAAACCTGACTTATCTTTCAGAGGCTAAGAGATTGTCCTCTCGTCAGGACAGATAGCCCGATTCAATTTCATAGTATCATATTTGCTGGGTTCCAAGAAAGTTAGGGCTGATGCCCTGTCTAGACAATTTGAGCCTGATAGGGACGAGGTCCCAGTACCCATTATGCAGCCTGACCGCATTTTGGCTACCCTACGTACTAGTATCACTTCGCCACTGGGGGAAGAGATTTTGGCCACCCAGGCTACGGCCCCCCCGGAAACCCCAGTGTGCAAGAGTTTTGTTGATGAGCCATTTCGTACTCGAATACTTGAAACATACCACTCGTCTAAGACTGCTGGGCATATCGGTAGGGATCAATTATTATGGTCTCTCTCGCAGGTTTTCTGGTGGCCCTCTCTGAGGGCTGACTGTTCTGCATTTACCACAGCCTGTGCCACCTGTGCCCGTGCCAAGACCCCTAGACACCTCCCTGTGGGCCTACTCCAACCAGTGCCCAATGGTGAACGTCCCTGGCCCCACGTATCCATTGATTTCATGGGAGAGTTGCCAGTATCTAGAGGGTATTCATTCATACTTATGGTGGTTGACAGGTTTTCTAAAATGGCTCATTTCGTGCCCCTCCATGGCCTTCCCTCTGCCCAGGAATTGGCTGTTGTTTTCGCTAAAGAGGTGTTTCGGTTGCATGGGGTACCTAAAGTTCTGGTGTCCGACCGTGGGAGCCAGTTCGTGTCCAGATTTTGGAGAGCATTTTGTGAACAGATGGGCATTCAACTGTCCATCTCCTCTGTCTACCACCCTAGACCAATGGGGCCGCTGAACGTGCCAATCAGGGACTGGAGAAGTTCCTGCACTGTTTTGTCACAGATCATCATGATAACTGGGCCGACATGTTGCCGTGGGCAGAGTTCACCAGGAACTGTGTGGTTAATTCATCATCCGGGAGCTCCCCGTTTCTCATCAACTACGGGTTCCAGCCTTGTTTGCTCCCGGGCTCCTTCCAGTCACAACAGATTCCAGCTCTGAACAAGCACATAGAGCAACTCCACTCCACTTGGGCACAGGTTCAGAGGGCCCTCAGTCAGTCTTTCCAGCATCATTAGCGCCATGCCAATCGTAGATGGCTGCCAGCGGTCTCCTTCCAGGTTGGGGACAGGGTATTGTTTTCCTCCAGAAATCTCAAGTTGCAAGTTCCGTCCAACAAACTGGCTCCCCGGTTTATTGGCCCATTCAGGGTGATCCGTAAAATTAACCCTGTCTCATATGCCTTGGATCTCCCTGCGTCCATGCGCATTCATAATATGTTCCATGTATCTCTCTTGAAACCTCTGGTATGCAACCATTACACAACTACTCCTGTGGTTCCAGGCCTGGTAGAGGTGGAGGGTCAGGAAGAGTACAAAGTTCAAAGTATTATTGATTCACGCAGATTTATAGGAAAATTGCAGTACTTGGTCCATTGGAAAGGCTATGGTCCGGAGGAACGTTCTTGGGTTGATCAAAAGGACCTTCATGCTCCTAGATTACTGCGTATTTTTCACTCTAAATATCCTCAGAAGTCAGGTCCCTCTTCTAGGAGGGGGGGTCATTGAGAGGGGGGTACTATCATGGTGCCTGTGATCCCTTGTTTTTATTTTTCTGTCAGTTATCCTATGTGCAGTCCTCATTGGTTGCCCTGTGTTTAGCCCGCCCAGTATAGACTTTATATACTGGGCTCCTGCACCTTCTCACTGACCTTTCGTGGTGTTCCTGTGCCAGTTCTACGTTTGTTATTCAGGTTTCCAGTGTACCGAGTTGAGTTACCTAACTACTCTCCTGTTCCTGTGCCTGTGTACCGACCCAGACTGCCTGACTACTCTCCAGTGTTTGTTCCTGTGTATCGACCCGGCCTGGCTGACATTCCTGCTACCGTGTACCGTCCCGGGTTGGCTGACGTTCCTGCTCCTGTATCCTGACTCTGCCTGGCTGACGTTCCTGCTCCTGGATTCCGACTCAGCAGTCTCTCGTTGTGGTCCTGGTCACCTTGGCGACATTCTGACTTCCGGTGCCTTACCTTGTTTGGAGCCTCTGCCCTTGTTTGGAGCCTCCGTGATAGCACCGCTACGTTGATATTGGTAACGCTCCACTCTGTCAAAACCGGTTGCAAGTGTTGCCTCCGTGATAGCACCGGTACACTGCCATTGGTTCGCTCCACTCTGTCAAAACCAGTTGCAAGTGTTGCCTCCGTGATAGCACCGGTACGTTGCCATTGGTTACGCTCCACTCTGTCTAAACCGGTTGCAAGTGTTGCCTCCGTGATTGCACCAGTATACTGCCATTGGTTCGCTCCACTTTGTCAAAACCGGTTGCAGGTGTTGCCTCCATGATAGCACCGGTACGTTGCCATTGGTTACGCTCCACTATGTCAAAACCGGTTGCAAGTGATGCCTCCGTGATTGCACCGATATACTGCCATTGGTTCGCTCCACTCTGTCAAAACCGGTTGGAAGTGTTGCCTCCGTGATTGCACCAGTAGCGCTAATGTTTACTCCAGTGGACTGGTACTCGCTGTGAACTCAGTCTTTGGCATCTTCAAGAAGCAGCTTGTTGCCAGCAGATATGGGACTGTTTTCCTTTCTGAATGAACGTTAACTCCTGCATTGCTGTAACCTGGAAAACTTTTCATCTGCCTGATCAGTGTCAGCATAAACTGTCTCCTATACTTGTGCTGGACCTGTGTGGGCCTAATAAACCTGTCGTGTGTCTGTACTATAAGATTTATATTACAGGACCTGTGAGGGTTCTTTATGTATTATTGTATTTAATAAAACTGTGTTTTTATCCTAACTCTGAGTCTGTGAGTCAAGTAAACCATTACAGGTAGTAAGGAGGCACAAGACTCATGGATACTGGCAGCAAGGACCCTAGAACACTAGGGTTGAAAGGAGGCAACTAACCCATGGATATGGCAGCAGCAACCCTAGACACTAGGGTGAGACGGAGGCAACAGACCACGGAAGGCAAAGGGTGTCCGGTAATACATAAGTGTACAAGAGAAGGACCACCACACTACAGTTGGCTCTTGAGCCCTAAGGCCACAGCGGTATGGTAAGGCAGGGCGAGATAGTGAACCGGATCTAGAACTCTATGGTGATAGCGAAGTTCAACAAGGGTGGTATAACGTCCAGAGGATTGCCTCTAACTCCAAAACAGGAGTGAGCACAGCTAGTGAGAGTGGTAACAACAGACACATCAGTAAGGGAACAAGTAACTCACCCCAACTGTTGACAGCACGGAAACCGGTACTCCATATGTGCACACCGCCAAGAGGCGGTTGAAGCCAGTAAGCATGGCGACAGCAGCTGGTGTTCAGCCAAAGGTCAGAAACTTAAGCGGGTTCTCAGCTAATCCAGTCAGAAACATAAGTAGATTCTCAGCCAGTCCAATCAACAGCGGATGCGGGTTCTCAGCCAGTCCAGTCAGCAACGTAAGCGGGTTCTCAGCCAGTCCAGTCAGCAATGTGAGCGTGTTCTCAGCCAGTCCGGTTAGCAATGGATGCGGGTTCTCAGCCAGTCCAATCAGCAACAGATGTGGCAGAAGTACAGGATACACAGGAACGTTGTCAGGCAGGCCAGGTCATACACAAACAGAGAAACAGCAGTAACTAGCACTAGGTTCAGGTACACCACGAAAGGGTGCCCGAATAATGACATGAGAGGGCTGGCCCTGGGTGGAGTCAGGTTCAGGGACCAATAAGAATCCAGCATAGTAAACAAGGAAGTAGGAATGTCGCCACACAGCAGCCAGAATCACCGTGATACTCAGGTAAGGTGATAGGTGGGAGATCGGAAGCCAGCTTTACTTCCTTAGAAACCGTGGAAACTGCACAGGTAGTAGGAAAGGAAAGAGTTCCTGTAAGCTAATCGATGGTAGGATTGACCTCACGCAGCTAGGGGTATGCTAATATAAGGGAAGTGTGAGGTGCAGAGATAAGATCACAAACCATTCAACCAACATGACCAGGAAAGGTCTGACGAGTAAGGGGAGTGTTGGACCTGGTGATATTCCCTGATCGAAGTGGTGTGCCATCGATGGCCACTACCTGGATAGGAGAGCTACGGGGCACCAGAGGTATGCCATGAGGAAGAGCAAAATCAGTATCCAGAAAGAGGCCCGCGGCCCTGGAGTCAATAAAGGCCAGAAGACACAGAAGAAACAGGAGACCAGAACAGAGTGACTGGAACGGTCAGGCGCTGGGAAGAGGACAAGGGGATTTATTGGGGCAAAACCGTGCTTGGTGCCCAGGAACGCCAAAATAAAGGCACAGGCCCTGTGAATGCCTTCTTGACCGGTCTGCCTCTGAGAGATGGAACACTCTTCCGATCTCCATGGGCTCCGATACCAGCTCAGTGGAGACAGGGGATTGGAATTTAGGAGCCAGGTGGGCCACCGGGCGAGGAGGAGGATGACGATTACGATCCCACGCCTTCTCCAGCCGTCGCTCTAGGACACGGTGTTCCAAAGTGGAACAAAGCACGATGAGGTCCTCGAGGGAACAAGGTATGGGGCGTGTGGTTAGCTAGTTATTTAACCTCTCGCAAAGCCCTTTGTGGAAACTGGCCTTTAGAGCGCTATCAGGCCAGTCCGTATCGTAGGCCAGGATGCAAAACTCTACTGCGTACTGGCTAAGGGAACGCTGACCCTGTTGGAGCTCCAGCAGGGCAGCTTTGGCTTTTTCCCACCTACCCGTCATGTAAAATACAGAACGAAAAGCCACGAGAAAGGCGTCAAAATTGTCAAGAACCACAGATTGGTGGTCCAACAGGGGAGAGACCCAAGCCAGGAGGGACACGACGAAGGCAATCCTTGCCTGATGCGACACATAGGTCTCAGGTAGACATTGAGAATGGACAAGGCACGGATTGAGGAATCCCTGAAGTTCCTTGGGATTACCGTCATAGTGTGGTGGCAAGAGCAAGCATGCCTCAACCACCGGTGGCAAGACCACCGGCGCAGGAGAAGCTGATGCAGTGCTGGAGACTTCCAGTCTTTGCTGCAGTAGCTGCAGCAAGCTGCTAATAGAATCCAGTTTTTGGTCCAAATGGACGATCTATCCGGCATGTTGCTCCAAGACAGCACCCTGTTGCAATAAAGCTGAAGACGGATCTTTGGGGTCCATGACAAGAAAAAAGTGGTGTTATTATAATGTCACAGTACCCACGGATAGGAAGGCCAAGAGAAGGAAGGAGTATCTAGTTGGAGGAACAGGGAACTCCTCCAACAAGGGATTACTGAGCAAGAGGCTGGGGTGCGAAGCTTGGGAACGGTGCTGGGGAGCATGGGTTGTCTAGGCCGGGGCTGTGCTGCGGCTAAGCTGCCTATAGGTGCTGTCCGCGAAGCCACATGTTGTGGTCCCCAGCAGAGGAGCCACTGGGTGACCCCAGATAACCCCAACCTAGACAAACTATACTGAGCAATTATCACGGTGCCCGTGCTATGCTGGCGACATTCTGTCAGTCTCCGTTTACTGCAGACGCTTATTGGCTGAAGTGACTTTGTCCTTAAATACTGGGCCTTGTCAGTTGTCCGGTGCCCTTTAGTGGTGTTTCTGTTACCAACGCTTGTTACAGTTCTCATGTGATCTATTCGTACCAACCCGGACTGCCTGACTACTCTGCTTCATCTGTTCCTGCCTGTGTACCGATCAGGGCCGCCTGACTACTCAGCTGTATCTGTTCCTGCTCAGTGTACCGACCCGGCCCGGCTGATGTTCCTGCTCTGTGTACCGACCCGGCCCGGCTGACGTTCATGCTCTGTGTACCGACTTGGATTGGCTGACGTTCCTGCTCTGTGTACCAGCCCGGTGGGCTACTACTCCTGTTTATTGCTACTGCCTGTGGTCCCATTTCTGGTCCTCGGTTTTGGGTCAGCCTCCAGGCTTCTGTCTCCGAACAGTTCCTTTGTGCCTCAGTGCCACTCCCGCAGTCTAGTCTCAGTTCAGTCAATGTCACGAGGGCAACATTCCGGTGTCTTTTCCATCAGTGCACCACGGTACGCTTGAACCTCCTTCCTGCTTTAGCTGAGGTTGGTGTTACTTTGGGAGCCTCACGCTGTGCTTACATCAGGCAGTCGTTATTGGTCTTAGCATTCGTTAAACCCTTCGGGGAAGGTGCCACTGTTTCACCGGTTATTCTACCATGCAGTCTCCATTGGGTACCCTCCCTGGCATACTGCCTCAGTCCTCCGTTACTGCTAAGGCAGTCTTAAAGTTGATCCTGGGCCTCCGTTGTCTACTGGCCGTTTCTCGCTATTTAAGCACTCCCTGCAGAGTGGGAGTCTTAAGGGCCTCGCACCATTAGGGCCTGTCAGCATTCCTGGCCTAATAGTAACCATTCCTTGCTGCCTCGATTTGAGTTTCACACGAAAGTTGCCTGACTTGTGTCAGTATAGTGTAAATTCTGTATTTTACATATACTGTAATATATATATATATATTACCTGTCCTGTGTCAGTACTGTATTGTATTTACATTTACTGCTGGACCCGTGAGGGTTATCTTTTCTGAGCCTGTTCAATAAAACTGTTTTTTATCTCACCTACTGTATCTGAGTGTCAATAAAACCGTAACAACAATCCCAAGGGACAATAGACAAACACTCCATACAGGAACAGAGGTACTCACTCAGGACTCTGGAGCAGGTAGGTCCCCCACAGCAGGAACAACAGATTTCATACACAGGGGCAGACTGAGGCAAGGACTGTAATGGTCAGGGTCATACACAGGAAGGCAGGACACACAGGAACAGGCAGAGGCTGTGTCAAATGGTCCTGGTCATACACAGGAAGGCAGGCAACACAGGAGCAGGCAGAGGTTGGGTCAAACGGTCCAAGTCAAACACAGGCAGACTGTCAGTACTGGAGAAGGCATAAGTAGGGTCTACATGGTCCAGGTCATACACTGGAAGGCAGGAAACACAGGGACAGGCAGAAGCAGGGTCAGCAATCCGGATCATACAAAGGAGAACAGAGACTGAGCACAGGAACAGCAATGCTAAACAGACAAGACACTATAATAACACGTATTAGCAGCCAAGGCAATGGTTAAAAGGCCCCCAACCAAAAGGGCACCTGAGAATGAGGAGTGGATGCCGGCCGGACCATAGAGAGAAGCAACAGTGAGCGGTCCGTCGGCATCGCGCATTCGCATCAAAACAGGAAACGGACGCAGGAGTGGAGGAACACAGCCAGGGCCAGGAGACATGGCAAAGAAGCCCAAGGAAGGAGCAGACAAAAGGGCAAAGTGGGCAAGCGAGGCATGACAATAGGAATCAACTAAAAACAACGTGCAAGTAGCATTCTATTATCCACGCTCAGTATTACCGCATGTTTTGTGGTTACATTTTCTGTCGGTAAGTCTGCACCTCAGAGTTGAGGCTTAGAAACCACAATGTTGGTTTCAAAACCATTGTTGTTCATACAAAAGCAATGAAGAATACAGTATACCAGAGGTTCTCAACCCATGCCCTCAGTGGCCACTAACAGGCCAGGACTTAGGAATTTCCCTACTAGAACACAAGTGTGTTGATCAGAGGCTCAGTCGTATTGATTAACTCACCTGTGCTCTTAAAAGGAAATTCTAAAATCCTGGCCTGTTAATAGCCACTGAGAGCACAGGTTGAGAACCCCTGCTATATAGTGCCAGAACATTGTAGAGAATTTTTAACCCTTTGAATGCCAGGGGGTAAGCAATGCATTGCATCCCCTATGGCATTGAAATGGTTAAGTTACTGTTTCTGTAAGTGAATGATTTAGAAGAAGATGAAAGTATTTTTACACAGACTAATTTATAAGATATATACAGAAGTTTATACCCACATTACTGTGGGTTTTATTTATGTGGAGCAATCTGATACACTGGTATATACACCACACAGTGTGATCTCCTAAATAGAGGAGCAGAGGGATTTGTGTCTCAAACAGGGACTGTCCCCCCTATACTGTATAGTGCCAGTCCTTATACACAGACTGTATACAATACAATGCCAGGCCATATATAAATAGTGTGTCATGTACAGCATGGAGATGATTGCAGGAACTGGCACCTCTACTTACAGACAGACTAACAAACAATCTGCTCTCTTTCTCTCTCTTTGTGCAATACATAAATACAGTCACAACCATGTCTCTGCCATTTACCAGCTCAGCTGAAGCCCTGATCTGCACTGAATGATCATGTCTCTGCTGTTTTTCCAGTTTCCCAGCTTCTCTGTGCTAGCAAGTCAGCTCCCCAGCATTCTGCCTGCTGATTGGTTAGAAATCGGCTCACTTGTAGTAATTGGCAAGGCTGTGCAGGGTCACAGACAGGGAATGAAGAAGCTGCATAATACAGATTGGACCATGGCCTTCCAGCTATAGCTTGAACATAGTTCCCATCATCCTCAGCTACTCAGCGTGCCTCTGTATGAGTGTGTGTATATGTGTGTATGTGTCTGTGTTACGGTTTTTACGACACTCAGACCAAGGTTAAAAATAAAACACAGTTTTATTGAGGTAAAAATAAGGAACAGTGGCCCTGGTGGCCAGAATAGGTAATCACAGGTATAGACATGTATTGGATGTAGTACAGTCCCAATATAGTAGGAGCAAATAGCACTCAACAGAATCAATGAAGGTAAAAGGGTTAATGCCCAATACAAAACATCAGTCTCTGTTGTGGTGATTAGCCAACGCCCGGTGTATATAAACAGTCCCAATAGTAGTGCAATAGGCAAGCGCTAGCAGTGCGACTGAACTGGATCACTACCAGATAGCTGTATTGTAATATGCCCAATAGTATAGCAAGGACTGACTGGAGCTAGAGCCAATACCAACACTTGGGTGCAATAACGGAGGAGAGACACTGCAAGAGCCAATGGAACCAGAGCCAGGGGCACCCCTTAGGTGCTGTAACGGAGGAGACACTGCATATGCAAATGGGACCAGAGCCAAGAGCACCACTTACGTGCGGTAACGGAGGAGACACTGCACAAGCAAATATAACGTGAGCCAAACGCACTTCCTGGTGCGGTATGATGGTACAACACTGTGAGCAATAGGAGACCAGAGCCAAGACACCCTTCCAGTGCCGAAACAGAGCAACACACTGCAAGAGCTAACGGTATGCCCAATAGAACCACGCGGTGCAACGACTGCAAGGAAATGAGCACCATAGTTGGAGATAACTGCTCTGCTAGTGTAAATGGATAGGCTCCGTGATGGAGGCAACAAGCTCATTAAGTGTTAAACAGCTCAGATTCGAAGGCAGCAAGCTTGGCAAGTGTACACAGACAGGCTCGGTAACGGAGGCAACAGGTCAGCAAGTATTCTCTGACAGGCTCGGTAACGGAGGCCACAGCTCAGCAGAGGAAGCATGATCAGTCAGTGCAACACTACGAGCACAGTTCAGAATGTCACCAGGCAAGAGATCGAAATCTCGCAGGAACACAGGAAGCAATCATGGAGCAGGAACATCAGCCAGAGCAGGGTCAATCACGGAGCAGGAACGTCAGCCAGAACCGGGTCAATCACAGAGCAGGAACGTCAGCCAGAGCCGGGACAATCACGGAGCAGGAACATCAGCCAGAACCGGGTCAATCACGGAGCAGGAACGTCAGCCAGAACCGACTGAAATGAGTCCGGGAGCAAACACAGCTGGAACCCATAATTGATAAGGAATGGGGAGCTCCCAGACGATTAATTAACTGCACAGTTCCTGGCAAACTCCGCCCATGGCAACAGGTCAGCCCAATTGTCATGATGATCCGTCACAAAGCAGAGCAGAAACTGCTCCAGTCCCTGATTGGCACGCTCAGCGGCCCCGTTGGTCTGGGCATGGTAGGTGGAGGAAAAGGACAGTTGTATGCCCATCTGGCTACAGAATGCCCTCCAAAATCTCGACACGAACTGACTCCCTCGGTCCGACACTACCACTCTGGAAACCCCATGCAAGCGGAACACCTCTCTGGCAAAAACTACTGCCAACTCCTGGGCCGAAGGAAGACCAGAGAGGGGCACAAAGTGAGCCATCTTAGAGAACCTGTCGACCACCATCAGTATAAATGTATAACCCCTAGACACCGGCAATTCTCCCAAAAAATCAATAGATATGTTGGACCATGGGTGTTCACCATTAGGCACCGGTTGGAGTAGGCCCACTGGGAGATGTCTGGGGGTCTTAGCGCTGGCACAGGTGGCACAGGCTGCAGTAAATGCGGAGCAATTGGCTCTAAGGGAGGGCCACCAAAATACTTGTGAGAGAGACCATATTAACTGATCCCTCCCAATGTGCCCAGCCGCCTTAGATGAGTGGTAAGTCTCGAGCAAACGGGTACGGAAAGGCTCATCCACAAAGCACTTACCAGCTGGGTTTTCTGAAGGTGCCCGTGTTTGAGATGCCAAAATTTGCTCCCCCAGCTGCAAAGTGATACTGGTGCGTACTGTTGCCAAGATCATATCTGGCTGAATGATAGGTACAGGGACTTCATCCCTCTCAATGTCAGGGCTAAACTGTCTGGATAGGGCGTCTGCCCTAACGTTCTTAGAACCTGGCAAGTAGGACACTATAAAATTAAACCGAGACAGGAATAGTGCCCACCTAGCCTGGCGGGAGGACAGCCTTTTCGCCTCTGAGAGATATATCAAATTTTTATGGTCAGTAAGAATTAATACCGGGGTTCTTGTGCCTTCCAATAAGTGTTGCCATTCCTTCAATGCAAGGATAATAGCCAACAGTTCCCTATCACCAATCTCGTAATGGCTTTGGGCATTAGAGAGCTTCTTGGAAAAGAACCCACAAGGTCTCAGGTTGTCACCCTCCTTGGGGCGTTGAGTAAGAACTGCCCCTACCCCAACTTCGGAGGCATCAACCTCCAATGTAAATGGCAGGGTGGGATTGGGGTGGGACAGTATAGGAGCAGAGGCAAAAGCAGATCTAAGTGTCTCAAAAGCATTTTCAGCTGCCTCAGACCATTGAGAGGGATTAGCGCCCTTGTGCGTGAGGTCAGACAGGTGTTTCACAATGGTAGAGAAATTCTGAATAAATTTTGTATAATAATTGGCAAAGTCCAAGAATCGTTGAATAGCTTTTAACCGTTTGGGCCGTGGCCACTGTAGGACTGCTGCCAATTTCTCCTGGTCCATGGCAATGCCATCCTTAGATATCACAAATCCCAGGAAGGGTACTTTGGATCTGTGAAATTCACATTTTTCTAATTTACAGAACAATTTGTTCTTGCGTAAACGGAGCAAAACTTCGGAAACATCCTGGGTGTGCTGAGTTAGGTTAGCAGAGTGTCTCAATATATCGTCAAGGTATACGACCACACAGGACTGTAGCATATCACGGAGGATGTCATTGATCAACTCTTGAAATACGGCAGGTGCATTACACAATCCAAATGGCATCACTATGTATTCATAGTGCCCTGACCTAGTATTGAATGCCGTTTTCCACTCATCTCCAGCCCTGATCCTTATCAGGTTGTATGCGGCCCGCAGATCAAGTTTCATAAATATAGAAGAGCCCTTCAACCTGTCAAATAACTCCGTAATAAGTGGTATAGGATACGCATTCTTGGACATGAGCTTATTCAATCCCCGGTAGTCAATACATGGTCATAATTCGCCATTTTTCTTTTTCACAAAAAAAAACCCTGCACCTGCCGGAGAGGATGATTTGCGAATGATTCCCCTCTTGAGGGCATCCTCAATGTACTCCTCCATGGCCCTGTTCTCCTCGCAGGACAAAAGGTACGTCCTGCCCCTAGGAGGCACCACCCCCGGAGGCAAATCAATAGCACAATCATACGGCCTGTGCTACGGCAATGCGCTAGCCTCTCCCTTACTGAATACGTCACTGAACTTGCTATATTCAGTTGGCACGGAGGGAGAGGTACAGAAAATCTTGACCGGGTGTGACAAACAGTGACTGGTACAATACTCGTACCATGACTTAACCTCACATCTTTGCCAATCAAACTGGGGGTTCTGCAATAATAACCATGGGAACCCCAGAATGACCGCATGATGGGGTGAGTGTATAATTTGGAAACATACCTCCTCCCTGTGGAGAGCCCCAATAGACATAGTGATAGGCGTTGTTTCCATAGTGATGAAAGCTGGTTATAGAGGTCTACGGTCAATGGCCTCAATGGCTAGCGGAGTATCTCTTTTAGACAACGGAATATTGTGTCGTTCAGCAAAGGAACGGTCCATGAAGTACCCTGCTGCGCCAGAATCTACCAGAGCCAGTACCTCCACAGCTTGGTTGGCCAGGGAAAAACTCACCTGGATGGTGGGTTTTTGTGTACAGGAGTCTGGGGACGATTGTACACCACCTAGGGCCTGTCCCCCAAGGTACCCTAGGTGCGTGCATTTCCCGGCCGTACCGGGCAAGTGCGTAGTATGTGCCCATCTTTGCCACAATATAAACATAAACCCTGCCTTTTACGGTGTGCCCGCTCCTCCTTTGTAAGTCTGGTGAACCCGAGTTGCATGGGCTCACTTGGTTCGGATGCTCAGTCAGGAGGAATGGGAGGCGAGGGTGGGTTTAAAGGACTACCGTGCCCATAGTTTCTGGGTCTTGCACTTTTAGCCAGGTGCCTTTCACGGATGCGAGAGTCAATGAGCATGACATAATCGATATACTCATCTAAGTCACTGGGTACATCTCTGGCCGCAATTTCATCTTTAATAGACTCAGACAACCCCTGAGCAAAGGCTGCCACCAGAGCCTCATTATTCCAGCCTACCTCTGCTGCCAGTATCTGAAATTCTATGGCATAATCGCCTACTGTACGATCGCCCATTTGTATTTCCATCAATCTTTTGGCAGCAGAGGCGCCTCTACCAGGTACCTCAAATACTCTCCCAAATTTCCTTAAAAACTCGTTGAAGTTCAGAGTGTAGGGATTGGCATTCTCCCATAAGGGATTCGCCCCAGCCAGGGCTTTACCCGTTAATAGAGATACCATGAACCCCACCTTGCTACGGTCATTCGGGAAGGCATGAGGTGTCAGTTCCAAGAATATCTCTAATTGGTTGATAAACCCCCTACATAGTGTAGGTTCGCCATTGTATCTCAACGGTAATGGTGCCACCGCCGTTAGACTTCTGGAAGGTGCAGCAATTAGGCCAGCATGATTATCCGGTGTTGGAACTGGGGGGACCACCGGATTTTGGTTTGGTTTATCGAGATGTACTGTACGTTCCAGTAACGTCTGCATGGCCAGAGCCAACTGGCCCAAGCGTTGCTCATGTACATCCATCCTCCAATGGAGGTTCTGTGTATTACCGTCACCCTTACTGTCTGAGGTCATGGCCCTTTCGTACTGTTACGGTTTTTACGACACTCAGACCAAGGTTAAAAATAAAACACAGTTTTATTGAGGTAAAAATAAGGAACAGTGCCCCTTGAGCCCAGAATAGGATGTAATACAGACCCAATATAGTAGGAGCAAATAGCACTCAACAGAATCAATGAAGGTAAAAGGGTTAATGCCCAATACAAAACATCAGTCTCTGTTGTGGTGATTAGCCAACGCCCGGGGAATATAAACAGTCCCAGTAGTAGTGCAATAGGCAAGCGCTAGCAGTGCGACTGAACTGGATCACAACCAGATAGCTGTATTGTAATATGCCCAATAGTATAGCAAGGACTGAATGGAGCTACAGCCAATACCACCACTTGGGTGCAATAACGGAGGAGAGATACTGCAAGAGCCAATGGAACCAGAGCCAGGGGCACCCCTTAGGTGCGGTAACGGAGGAGACACTGCACAAGCAAATATAACGTGAGCCAAACGCACTTCCTGGTACGGTATGATGGTACAACACTGTGAGCAATAGGAGACCAGAGCCAAGACACCCTTCCGGTGCCGAAACAGAGCAACACACTGCAAGAGCTAACGGTATGCCCAATAGCACCACGCGGTGCAACGACTGCAAGGAAACAAGCACCGTAGTTGGAGAGACTGCTCTGCTAGTGTAAATGGATAGGCTCGGTGATGGAGACAACAAGCTCATTAAGTGTTAAACGGCTCAGATTCGAAGGCAGCAAGCTTGGCAAGTGTACACAGACAGGCTCGGTAACGGAGGCAACAAGCACAGCAAGTGTTATCTGACAGGCTCGGTAACAGAGGCAACAGCTCAGCAAGTATTCTCTGACAGGCTCGGTAACGGAGGCCACAGCTCAGCAGAGGAAGCATGATCAGTCAGTGCAACACTACAAGCACAGTTCAGAATGTCGCCAGGTAAGCGATCGAAATCTAGCAGGAACACAGGAAGCAATCATGGAGCAGGAACGTCAGCCAGAGCCGGGTCAATCACAGAGCAGGAACGTCAGCCAGAACTGGCTCAATCACAGAGCAGGAACGTCAGCCAGAGCCGGGACAATCACGGAGCAGGAACGTCAGCCAGAACCGGGTCAATCACGGAACAGGAACGTCAGCCAGAATCGGGTCAATCACGGAGAAGGAACATCAGCCAGAGCCGGGTCAATCACGGAGCAGGAACGTCAGCCAGAACCGGGTCAATCACAGAGCAGGAACAGCAGAGTAGTCAGACGGGCCAAGTCGGTACACAGGAACACAGGAACACAGCAACAATGGCGCAGGAACAGGAACACCACGAAAGGGCACCTGACAGGTGCCATAGGCCGAGTATAAAAAAGGGACACCCTGGGCGGGCCAATCCAGCTCTGCCAGTGGAAGAGCACCACAACAGAGAGTGACAAGGAGTCACGGGAACCGTGATAGTCTGCCAGTGTATGGGGGGCATGTCTGTGTGTGTCTGTGGTGTAGGAGTGAGTGGCAGACATTTTTTTTTCAGCCTTAGATAGTGTTGGACAGGCTGGATAGTGGGAGAGGGCCAAAAATCACACCCCCATTGAATCACCCAATGGGAGCAGTAACTCCTCCTTACTGCAGCCCCTGGGTGTGTTTTGCCAGGCACAAAGTCTTCTTATATATATATATATATATATATATATATATATATATATATATATATATATGAATTAAAAAAAGAAACAGAATGGATCTTTAAATTAAAAACTCTCACTCCATCAGGATTAAATATGTGCATAGATCTTAATTGTTTAAAAGGTGGTGTACTATTTTAAAACAGTGGAGGTTTTTACATTTAACGTTTGTATGATATTGTAATGTATTATTGTATTTTACTTTGTTTGAATTATTTAAGAATTTTAAAATCTAAAATTGAGTAATTACATTATATGTTAATATTAATGATAACTAGAATGAATATTTGTATCTGATATGTACCTAATAGAATTCAAAACATTGGGATGATTGCTACAATAGTATCTGTCACAATGTATGTATGTGACTGATAAAGTTGTGATAATTGAAACCACGTCACTGTGAATTCACAGTACGTGGATTTGGGTATAAATATAACAGTTTTAGTATAAAATGTTTGATATCCCCTGAGGAAGTGTTGCGGCACGAAACGCGTTGGGCCCTTTCTAGTTTCATTACTCGCCTATATCTGAGTATTACTATATGTTTTTGGAGGTGCGGTTACTGGCTTGGTTGTCTTGGAGCAATTGGCCATAGGTCCGTTACACTTGCCTGGTGAGACGCCGGCCCCGAGCATAGCATGTATTATACTGAAGATATAAGAACTAGTTGATTTTTATATATTAGTGTTTTATGTATCTATTTTATTTTATCTGTATCCTATATTGAACTTTGTATGATTAAACTTAAATTTATAATTTAACCATACTCATTAACCCTTTCACTGTCAATATAAATATTGAGAACAGATGGGTGAGAGAAGGATCCTTGTGATTACATGAGCTGATTAAAATTTATACGTAAGTGTAGAAGTGGGAAAGAGTTTGGTGACATCAAGCACCTTTAACACTTATGTACCTCTGTTTGAGGATTGCTGATTGTTAATCCCACAACACTAAGTTTTGCGGAATGTAACTATCAAGGAGAAGGATCGGAACGGATGAAACAGCGCACTATCAAGTTTGGAAATATAAACAGACTGCAAGAGTCTTACATTTGAGTGAATACTATCTTTTTTCCATTTTTGAGTAAATAACTATACTGTAGCTTGTTTCCTGTTTATGTTGATTCTGTTTTACATATTTTTCGGAACTTTGGAAAATAACGCTACAAGCAATTGTATGATAGAATGGAGGATTCAAGAAAGACTTTTTAAAGAACTTTAAGAACTTTGAGGTCGATATATTATCTATAACATCAGGTTAACCCTTTATCTTTATTTATATGTGGACAATTTGGTTTGGTTTTGTATCACAAAGTTATCTAGTTTCGCCTAAGGTTGCTGGTATCATTTATTTGGAATTCTTTAGAGTTGGATTTTATTTGGGCTGAAGCTATATCTTATTTGGATAACCTATGTGATATATAGTTCTGTTTATTTTAATTCCATTTTGAACATAATTTGGAATTTTGATACATTATTAACATAAGCGCCAAAGCTATTTTTATATAAAGACAGATGAAGATGCTCAAAACAATCCCAAAGAATTTATACATGAGTTGGCACCATCGGGAATGCCTCATCATAAGTTGAAAATTAAAGTTGGCAGTATTATTGTGTTGCTTAGAAATCTTAACACAAAAAGAGGTCTTTGTAATGGAACCAGATTGATTGTTAAAGATCTTAAGCCCAATCTAATAATTGCGGAGGTCCTCACAGTAACAGCTCAAAACCATATGGTAAATGTAAAGAACTCAAAAGATGAGGATTACCTAGAGGCACTCTACCATTATAAAATGACTCAGAAAAATTCATTAGAAAAAAGTATACCAAATTCATTTATGACAATATGTCATAAATACATTTTGGTATACTTTTTTCTAAGGAATTTTTTCTAATTTTATAATGGTAGAGTGTCTCTAGGTAATCCTCATCTTTTGATTTCTTTACATTTGCCATGCATAATATTTTAGAGGATTGGGTGCACCCCATGCTTGAATGGTGTGGGTTTACCATAAATGTGTTTATGTGAGGTGTGCCACTATCTTAAAATTATGTTTTCAAAACCATATGGTGCTTATCCCACGAATAGATTTAGTCCCTGCCAACACTGAACTACCATTCATTTTGAGAAGAGTCAGTTTCCAATCAAACTTGCCTTTGCAATGACCATTAACAAATCACAAGGTCAAATTTCAGAACATTTTGGAATATTTCTTCCAGAGCCAGTGTTCAGTCACAGACAATTATATTTATTATTATATATTGTCTCAAGTTCATACATCATCTGATATCAAAATTAAGATACTTCAAGGTTTCAGGCAAGGAAAAATATTACCTAACATTGATAAAAAAAAATTCTAAAAAACATTGTTTTCAAAGAAATATACTTTAAATAAATATATAGATTTGGTCAGTTAATTTAGTTATACTGTATTTATATATTATGTAATTATTTATTGTAATATTTCATGGTATGTAGTATATCAATAATATTCTTCATGTACATTTTAAGCTTTATTTTACTTTAATTTACTTTATATTATGATCTCATGTCTACTTTATTGTTTATATTTTTAATTCTTTGTTTTGAAAAATACAAGACTTTTTTTTTTATTAATTTAAATGACATTAAAGTAAACCACATAATCCTATATAATAATTCACTAGGATGTTTGTCACGATGCAGCACGACTGCATTACGTGAGTGAGGCGACGCAAGACTGCATCTCATGGAGCAGTGAGGTAGCGGCCTCTTAACATTACCTGGACCTTGCCTCGTGTACACAGGCTTTTACACTGGTATATTATATATTAACAATGTCTTTCTTTACGCACTTTGACCTGTGTACATGGTCTTTTATACTAGTTTTAATATACAATAATAAATAAAAATAATACTTTGTTGTTAAGAATAATTTAATGGAGAAAACAACACTGCTATTTTGTTGCAAAATTGAGCGAACCACAAGATTCAAACACAGTAAAGCATTGTATAGGCGTGAGAGAAATCCGGAGGGACAAAGACATACACGCTGAAGACGCTGACTACATGTTTAAAGAAAGAGTTATCCAGTGAGGAGAGCACACACATGGAAGATCGAAGATAAGTGGAAGATGACTATATATGTGTTTAAAAGGTGTGTATGTGAGAATAACTTATAGTCATACGTCACATTGTAGCCTTAACACCACTGTATAATAATTGGTGTGTGTCAGTAGTTTTTGTTTGCTAAATTGTCTCCTAGAAGAGTGAAAATAACACAACATACATTCACTATTAGAGTCTTAATATCATAAAAGTGTGTATTGGAATGGTGACTGTGATTCGCTATCTATAGTATTCAATTGAGGAATATTTGTCAGCAAATATGATATAAGGCAGATTGAATCTTTAAAGGGATAGTAATACTTTGTTTTAACTTTATTTTATTTTGTAGGCATTAAAAAAACATGAAGAATGATATAAGTCTTATCTCTCAAACCTTTATGGTTTAAGAGATATTCACAAACAAAGTATCCCTTCCCTGTTCAACCAGATCAGAAGGGAGATGCCCAGGTAGACTGCAGAGAGGGACAATCTTCAATTAAGATAATGGAAAAAGCTGAAAAACTTGTCAAGGTGGGAAGGGCTTTCATTGTTTTTATACAAAGAAAATTGTCCCCTTCTGTTATCTGTCCTGTCATACAACCAGACTCACATTTGAGAAGAGATGGCTTACACTAGGAAAAAGGGGAGGGGAGGAGAACTTTGCTTGTGAATATCTCATAAACCATAAAGGTTTGAGAGATAAGACATATATCATTCTTCATGTTTTTTTAATGCCTACAAAATAAAATAAAGTTAAAACGAAGTATTACTATCCCTTTAATGATATACTGGCATTTTACCAACACAATAGTGTACAGTGAAACTGACACTGTGATTCTCAGAATTACCAACGCAATAGTGTACAGTGAAACCGAGACTGTGATTCTCAGAATTACCAACACAATAGTGTATAGTGAAACTGACACTGTGATTCTCAGAATTACCAACACAATAGTGTACAGTGAAACTGACACTGTGATTCTCAGAATTACCAACACAATAGTGTACAGTGAAACTGAGACTGTGATTCTCAGAATTACCAACACAATAGTGTACAGTGAAACTGAGACTGTGATTCTCAGAATTACTAACACAGTAGTGTACAGTGAAACTGACACTGTGATTCTCAGAATTACCAACACAATAGTGTACAGTGAAACTGACACTGTGATTCTCAGAATTACTAACACAGTAGTGTACAGTGAAGCTGACACTGTGATTCTCAGAATTACTAACACAATAGTGTACAGTGAAATTGACACTGTGATTCTCAGAATTACTAACACAATAGTGTACAGTGAAACTGACACTGTGATTCTCAGAATTACTAACACAATAGTGTACAGTGAAGCTGACACTGTGATTCTCAGAATTACCAACACAATAGTGTACAGTGAAGCTGACACTGTGATTCTCAGAATTACCAACACAATAGTGTACAGTGAAACTGACACTGTGATTCTCAGAATTACCAACACAATAGTGTACAGTGAAACTGAGACTGTGATTTTCAGAATTACCAACACAATAGTGTACAGTGAAGCTGACACTGTGATTCTCAGAATTACCAACACAATAGTGTACAGTGAAACTGACACTGTGATTCTCAGAATTACCAACACAATAGTGTAAAGTGAAACTGACACTGTGATTCTCAGAATTACCAACACGATAGTGTACAGTGAAACTGACACTGTGATTCTCAGAATTACTAACACAATAGTGTACAGTGAAACTGACTCTGTGATTCTCAGAATTATCAACACAATAGTGTACAGTGAAATTGACACTGTTATTCTCAGAATTACCAACACAATAGTGTACAGTGAAACTGACACTGTGATTCTCAGAATTACCAACACAATAGTGTACAGTGAAACTGACTATGATTTTCAGAATTACTAACACAATAGTGTACAGTGAAACTGACACTGTGATTCTCAGAATTACCAACAAAATAGCGTACAGTGAAACTGACACTGTGATTCTCAGAATTACCAACACAACAGTGTACAGTGAAAGTGACACTGTGATTCTCAGAATTACCAACACAATAGTGTACAGTGAAGCTGACACTGTGATTCTCAGAATTACCAACACAATAGTGTACAGTGAAACTGACACTGTGATTCTCAGAATTACCAACACAATAGTGTAAAGTGAAACTGACACTGTGATTCTCAGAATTACTAACACAATAGTGTACAGTGAAACTGACACTGTGATTCTCAGAATTACCAACACAATAGTGTACAGTGGAACTAACACTGTGATTCTCAGAATTACCAACACAATAGTGTACAGTGAAACTGACACTGTGATTCTCAGAATTACCAACACGATAGTGTACAGTGAAACTGACACTGTGATTCTCAGAATTACTAACACAATAGTGTACAGTGAAACTGACACTGTGATTCTCAGAATTACCAACACAATAGTGTACAGTGAAACTGACTCTGTGATTCTCAGAATTACCAACACAATAGTGTACAGTGAAATTGACACTGTGATTCTCAGAATTATCAACACGATAGTGTACAGTGAAACTGACACTGTGATTCTCAGAATTACCAACACAATAGTGTACAGTGAAACTGACTATGATTTTCAGAATTACTAACACAATAGTGTACAGTGAAACTGACACTGTGATTCTCAGAATTACCAACACAATAGCGTACAGTGAAACTGACACTGTGATTCTCAGAATTACCAACACAACAGTGTACAGTGAAACTGACACTGTGATTCTCAGAATTACCAACACAATAGTGTACAGTGAAATTGACATTTTGATTCTCAGAATTACCAACACAATAGTGTACATTGAAATTGACACTGTGATTCTCAGAATTACCAACACAATAGTGTACAGTGAAACTGACTGTGATTCTCAGAATTACTAACACAATAGTGTATAGTGAAACTGACACTGTGATTCTCAGAATTACCAACAAAATAGTGTACAGTGAAACTGACACTGTGATTCTCAGATTACCAACACAACAGTGTACAGTGAAATTGACATTGTGATTCTCAGAATTACCAACACAATAGTGTACAGTGAAATTGACACTGTGATCTTAGAATTACCAACACAATAGTGTACAGTGAAACTGACTGTGATTCTCAGAATTACTAACACAATAGTGTACAGTGAAACTGACACTGTGATTCTCAGAATTACCAACAAAATAGTGTACAGTGAAGCTGACACTGTGATTCTCAGAATTACCAACACAATAGTGTACAGTGAAACTGACACTGTGATTCTCAGAATTACCAACACAATAGTGTACAGTGAAATTGACACTGTGATTCTTAGAATTACCAACACAATAGTGTACAGTGAAACTGACTGTGATTCTCAGAATTACTAACACAATAATGTAGAGTGAAACTGACACTGTGATTCTCAGAATTACCAACAAAATAGTGTACAGTGAAACTGACACTGTGATTCTCAGAATTACCAACACAATAGTTTACAGTGAAACTGACACTGTGATTCTCAGAATTACCAACACAATAGTGTACAGTGAAACTGACACTGTGATTCTCAGAATTACCAACACAATAGTGTACAGTGAAATTGACACTGTGATTCTCAGAATTACCAACACAATAGTGTACAGTGAAACTGACACTGTGATTCTCAGAATTACCAACACAATAGTGTACAGTGAAACTGACTCTGTGATTCTCAGAATTACCAACACAATAGTGTACAGTGAAATTGACACTGTTATTCTCAGAATTCCAACACAATAGTGTACAGTGAAACTGACACTATGATTCTCAGAATTACCAACACAATAGTGTACAGTGAAACTGACTATGATTTTCAGAATTACTAACACAATAGTGTACAGTGAAACTGACACTGTGATTCTCAGAATTACCAACAAAATAGCGTACAGTGAAACTGACACTGTGATTCTCAGAATTACCAACACAACAGTGTACAGTGAAACTGACACTGTGATTCTCAGAATTACCAAAACAATAGTGTACAGTGAAGCTGACACTGTGATTCTCAGAATTACCAACACAATAGTGTACAGTGAAACTGACACTGTGATTCTCAGAATTACCAACACAATAGTGTAAAGTGAAACTGACACTGTGATTCTCAGAATTACTAACACAATAGTGTACAGTGAAACTGACACTGTGATTCTCAGAATTACCACACAATAGTGTACAGTGGAACTAACACTGTGATTCTCAGAATTACCAACACAATAGTGTACAGTGAAATTGACACTGTGATTCTTAGAATTACCAACACAATAGTGTACAGTGAAACTGACTGTGATTCTCAGAATTACTAACACAATAATGTAGAGTGAAACTGACACTGTGATTCTCAGAATTACCAACAAAATAGTGTACAGTGAAACTGACACTGTGATTCTCAGAATTACCAACACAATAGTTTACAGTGAAACTGACACTGTGATTCTCAGAATTACCAACACAATAGTGTACAGTGAAACTGACACTGTGATTCTCAGAATTACCAACACAATAGTGTACAGTGAAATTGACACTGTAATTCTCAGAATTACCAACACAATAGTGTACAGTGAAACTGACACTGTGATTCTCAGAATTACCAACACAATAGTGTATAGTGAAATTGACACTGTTATTCTCAGAATTACCAACACAATAGTGTACAGTGAAACTGACACTATGATTCTCAGAATTACCAACACAATAGTGTACAGTGAAACTGACTATGATTTTCAGAATTACTAACACAATAGTGTACAGTGAAACTGACACTGTGATTCTCAGAATTACCAACAAAATAGCGTACAGTGAAACTGACACTGTGATTCTCAGAATTACCAACACAACAGTGTACAGTGAAAGTGACACTGTGATTCTCAGAATTACCAACACAATAGTGTACAGTGAAGCTGACACTGTGATTCTCAGAATTACCAACACAATAGTGTACAGTGAAACTGACACTGTGATTCTCAGAATTACCAACACAATAGTGTAAAGTGAAACTGACACTGTGATTCTCAGAATTACTAACACAATAGTGTACAGTGAAACTGACACTGTGATTCTCAGAATTACCAACACAATAGTGTACAGTGGAACTAACACTGTGATTCTCAGAATTACCAACACAATAGTGTACAGTGAAACTGACACTGTGATTCTCAGAATTACCAACACGATAGTGTACAGTGAAACTGACACTGTGATTCTCAGAATTACTAACACAATAGTGTACAGTGAAACTGACACTGTGATTCTCAGAATTACCAACACAATAGTGTACAGTGAAACTGACTCTGTGATTCTCAGAATTACCAACACAATAGTGTACAGTGAAATTGACACTGTGATTCTCAGAATTACCAACACGATAGTGTACAGTGAAACTGACACTGTGATTCTCAGAATTACCAACACAATAGTGTACAGTGAAACTGACTATGATTTTCAGAATTACTAACACAATAGTGTACAGTGAAACTGACACTGTGATTCTCAGAATTACCAACACAATAGCGTACAGTGAAACTGACACTGTGATTCTCAGAATTACCAACACAACAGTGTACAGTGAAACTGACACTGTGATTCTCAGAATTACCAACACAATAGTGTACAGTGAAATTGACATTGTGATTCTCAGAATTACCAACACAATAGTGTACATTGAAATTGACACTGTGATTCTCAGAATTACCAACACAATAGTGTACAGTGAAACTGACTGTGATTCTCAGAATTACTAACACAATAGTGTATAGTGAAACTGACACTGTGATTCTCAGAATTACCAACAAAATAGTGTACAGTGAAACTGACACTGTGATTCTCAGAATTACCAACACAACAGTGTACAGTGAAATTGACATTGTGATTCTCAGAATTACCAACACAATAGTGTACAGTGAAATTGACACTGTGATTCTTAGAATTACCAACACAATAGTGTACAGTGAAACTGACTGTGATTCTCAGAATTACTAACACAATAGTGTACAGTGAAACTGACACTGTGATTCTCAGAATTACCAACAAAATAGTGTACAGTGAAGCTGACACTGTGATTCTCAGAATTACCAACACAATAGTGTACAGTGAAACTGACACTGTGATTCTAAGAATTACCAACACAATAGTGTACAGTGAAATTGACACTGTGATTCTTAGAATTACCAACACAATAGTGTACAGTGAAACTGACTGTGATTCTCAGAATTACTAACACAATAATGTAGAGTGAAACTGACACTGTGATTCTCAGAATTACCAACAAAATAGTGTACAGTGAAACTGACACTGTGATTCTCAGAATTACCAACACAATAGTTTACAGTGAAACTGACACTGTGATTCTCAGAATTACCAACACAATAGTGTACAGTGAAACTGAGACTGTGATTCTCAGAATTACCAACACAATAGTGTACAGTGAAATTGACACTGTGATTCTCAGAATTACCAACACAATAGTGTACAGTGAAACTGACACTGTGATTCTCAGAATTACCAACACAATAGTGTACAGTGAAACTGACTCTGTGATTCTCAGAATTACCAACACAATAGTGTACAGTGAAATTGACACTGTTATTCTCAGAATTACAACACAATAGTGTACAGTGAAACTGACACTATGATTCTCAGAATTACCAACACAATAGTGTACAGTGAAACTGACTATGATTTTCAGAATTACTAACACAATAGTGTACAGTGAAACTGACACTGTGATTCTCAGAATTACCAACAAAATAGCGTACAGTGAAACTGACACTGTGATTCTCAGAATTACAAACACAACAGTGTACAGTGAAACTGACACTGTGATTCTCAGAATTACCAACACAATAGTGTACAGTGAAGCTGAGACTGTGATTCTCAGAATTACCAACACAATAGTGTACAGTGAAACTGACACTGTGATTCTCAGAATTACCAACACAATAGTGTAAAGTGAAACTGACACTGTGATTCTCAGAATTACTAACACAATAGTGTACAGTGAAACTGACACTGTGATTCTCAGAATTACCAACACAATAGTGTACAGTGGAACTAACACTGTGATTCTCAGAATTACCAACACAATAGTGTACAGTGAAATTGACACTGTGATTCTTAGAATTACCAACACAATAGTGTACAGTGAAACTGACTGTGATTCTCAGAATTACTAACACGATAATGTAGAGTGAAACTGACACTGTGATTCTCAGAATTACCAACAAAATAGTGTACAGTGAAACTGACACTGTGATTCTCAGAATTACCAACACAATAGTTTACAGTGAAACTGACACTGTGATTCTCAGAATTACCAACACAATAGTGTACAGTGAAACTGACACTGTGATTCTCAGAATTACCAACACAATAGTGTACAGTGAAATTGACACTGTGATTCTCAGAATTACCAACACAATAGTGTACAGTGAAACTGACACTGTGATTCTCAGAATTACCAACACAATAGTGTACAGTGAAATTGACACTGTTATTCTCAGAATTACCAACACAATAGTGTACAGTGAAACTGACACTATGATTCTCAGAATTACCAACACAATAGTGTACAGTGAAACTGACTATGATTTTCAGAATTACTAACACAATAGTGTACAGTGAAACTGACACTGTGATTCTCAGAATTACCAACAAAATAGCGTACAGTGAAACTGACACTGTGATTCTCAGAATTACCAACACAACAGTGTACAGTGAAACTGACACTGTGATTCTCAGAATTACCAACACAATAGTGTACAGTGAAGCTGACACTGTGATTCTCAGAATTACCAACACAATAGTGTACAGTGAAACTGACACTGTGATTCTCAGAATTACCAACACAATAGTGTAAAGTGAAACTGACACTGTGATTCTCAGAATTACTAACACAATAGTGTACAGTGAAACTGACACTGTGATTCTCAGAATTACCAACACAATAGTGTACAGTGGAACTAACACTGTGATTCTCAGAATTACCAACACACTAGTGTACAGTGAAACTGACACTGTGATTCTCAGAATTACCAACACAATAGTGTACAGTGAAACTGACACTGTGATTCTCAGAATTACCAACACGATAGTGTACAGTGAAACTGACACTGTGATTCTCAGAATTACTAACACAATAGTGTACAGTGAAACTGACACTGTGATTCTCAGAATTACCAACACAATAGTGTACAGTGAAACTGACTCTGTGATTCTCAGAATTACCAACACAATAGTGTACAGTGAAATTGACACTGTGATTCTCAGAATTACCAACACGATAGTGTACAGTGAAACTGACACTGTGATTCTCAGAATTACCAACACAATAGTGTACAGTGAAACTGACTATGATTTTCAGAATTACTAACACAATAGTGTACAGTGAAACTGACACTGTGATTCTCAGAATTACCAACAAAATAGTGTACAGTGAAGCTGACACTGTGATTCTCAGAATTACCAACACAATAGTGTACAGTGAAACTGAAACTGTGATTCTCAGAATTACCAACACAATAGTCTACAGTGAAATTGACACTGTGATTCTTAGAATTACCAACACAGTAGTGTACAGTGAAACTGACACTGTGATTCTCAGAATTACTAACACAATATTGTAGAGTGAAACTGACACTGTGATTCTCAGAACTACCAACAAAATAGTGTACAGTGAAACTGACACTGTGATTCTCAGAATTACCAACACAATAGTGTACAGTGAAACTGACACTGTGATTCTCAGAATTACCAACACAATAGTGTACAGTGAAATTGACACTGTTATTCTCAGAATTACCAACACAATAGTGTACAGTGAAACTGACACTGTGATTCTCAGAATTACCAACACAATAGTGTACAGTGAAACTGACTATGATTTTCAGAATTACTAACACAATAGTGTACAGTGAAACTGACACTGTGATTCTCAGAATTACCAACAAAATAGCGTACAGTGAAACTGACACTGTGATTCTCAGAATTACCAACACAACAGTGTACAGTGAAACTGACACTGTGATTCTCAGAATTACCAACACAATAGTGTACAGTGAAGCTGACACTGTGATTCTCAGAATTACCAACACAATAGTGTACAGTGAAACTGACACTGTGATTCTCAGAATTACCAAAACAATAGTGTAAAGTGAAACTGACACTGTGATTCTCAGAATTACTAACACAATAGTGTACAGTGAAACTGACACTGTGATTCTCAGAATTACCAACACAATAGTGTACAGTGGAACTAACACTGTGATTCTCAGAATTACCAACACACTAGTGTACAGTGAAACTGACACTGTGATTCTCAGAATTACCAACACACTAGTGTACAGTGAAACTGACACTGTGATTCTCAGAATTACCAACACGATAGTGTACAGTGAAACGGACACTGTGATTCTCAGAATTACTAACACAATAGTGTACAGTGAAACTGACACTGTGATTCTCAGAATTACCAACACAATAGTGTACAGTGAAACTGACTCTGTGATTCTCAGAATTACCAACACAATAGTGTACAGTGAAATTGACACTGTGATTCTCAGAATTACCAACACGATAGTGTACAGTGAAACTGACACTGTGATTCTCAGAATTACCAACACAATAGTGTACAGTGAAACTGACTATGATTTTCAGAATTACTAACACAATAGTGTACAGTGAAACTGACACTGTGATTCTCAGAATTACCAACAAAATAGCGTACAGTGAAACTGACACTGTGATTCTCAGAATTACCAACACAAAAGTGTACAGTGAAACTGACACTGTGATTCTCAGAATTACCAACACAATAGTGTACAGTGAAATTGACATTGTGATTCTCAGAATTACCAACACAATAGTGTACAGTGAAATTGACACTGTGATTCTTAGAATTACCAACACAATAGTGTACAGTGAAACTGACTGTGATTCTCAGAATTACTAACACAATAGTGTACAGTGAAACTGACACTGTGATTCTCAGAATTACCAACAAAATAGTGTACAGTGAAACTGACACTGTGATTCTCAGAATTACCAACACAATAGTGTACAGTGAAATTGACATTGTGATTCTCAGAATTACCAACACAATAGTGTACAGTGAAATTGACACTGTGATTCTTAGAATTACCAACACAATAGTGTACAGTGAAACTGACACTGTGATTCTCAGAATTACCAACACAATAGTGTACAGTGAAACTGACTATGATTTTCAGAATTACTAACACAATAGTGTACAGTGAAACTGACACTGTGATTCTCAGAATTACCAACAAAATAGCGTACAGTGAAACTGACACTGTGATTCTCAGAATTACCAACACAAAAGTGTACAGTGAAACTGACACTGTGATTCTCAGAATTACCAACACAATAGTGTACAGTGAAATTGACATTGTGATTCTCAGAATTACCAACACAATAGTGTACAGTGAAATTGACACTGTGATTCTTAGAATTACCAACACAATAGTGTACAGTGAAACTGACTGTGATTCTCAGAATTACTAACACAATAGTGTACAGTGAAACTGACACTGTGATTCTCAGAATTACCAACAAAATAGTGTACAGTGAAACTGACACTGTGATTCTCAGAATTACCAACACAATAGTGTACAGTGAAATTGACATTGTGATTCTCAGAATTACCAACACAATAGTGTACAGTGAAATTGACACTGTGATTCTTAGAATTACCAACACAATAGTGTACAGTGAAACTGACTGTGATTCTCAGAATTACTAACACAATAGTGTACAGTGAAACTGACACTGTGATTCTCAGAATTACCAACAAAATAGTGTACAGTGAAGCTGACACTGTGATTCTCAGAATTACCAACACAATAGTGTACAGTGAAACTGACACTGTGATTCTCAGAATTACCAACACAATAGTGTACAGTGAAATTGACACTGTGATTCTTAGAATTACCAACACAATAGTGTACAGTGAAACTGACTGTGATTCTTAGAATTACTAACACAATATTGTAGAGTGAAACTGACACTGTGATTCTCAGAATTACCAACAAAATAGTGTACAGTGAAACTGACACTGTGATTCTCAGAATTACCAACACAATAGTTTACAGTGAAACTGACACTGTGATTCTCAGAATTACCAACACAATAGTGTACAGTGAAACTGACACTGTGATTCTCAGAATTACCAACACAATAGTGTACAGTGAAACTGGCACTGTGATTCTCAGAATTACCAACACAATAGTGTACAGTGAAATTGACACTGTGATTCTCAGAATTACCAACACAATAGTGTACAGTGAAACTGACACTGTGATTCTCAGAATTACCAACACAGTAGTGTACAGTGAAACTGACACTGTGATTCTCAGAATTACTAACACAATAGTGTACAGTGAAGCTGACACTGTGATTCTCAGAATTACTAACACAATAGTGTACAGTGAAACTGACACTGTGATTCTCAGAAATACCAACACAATAGTGTACAGTGAAACTGACACTGTGATTCTCAGAATTACCAACACAATAGTGTACAGTGAAACTGACACTGTGATTCTCAGAATTACCAACACAATAGTGTACAGTGAAACTGACACTGTGATTCTCAGAATTACCAACACGATAGTGTACAGTGAAACTGACACTGTGATTCTCAGAATTACTAACACGATAGTGTACATTGAAGCTGACACTGTGATTCTCAGAATTACCAACACAATAGTGTACAGTGAAACTGAGACTGTGATTCTCAGAATTACCAACACAATAGTGTACAGTGAAACTGACACTGTGATTCTCAGAATTACCAACACAATAGTGTACAGTGAAACTGACACTGTGATTCTCAGAATTACCAACACAAGAGTGTACATTGAAACTGACACTGTGATTCTCAGAATTACTAACACAATAGTGTACAGTGGAACTGACACTGTGATTCTCAGAATTACCAACACAATAGTGTACAGTGAAACTGACACTGTGATTCTCAGAATTACCAACACAATAGTGTACAGTGAAACTGACACTGTGATTCTCCGAATTACTAACACAATAGTGTACAGTGGAACTGACACTGTGATTCTCAGAATTACCAACACAATAGAGTACAGTGAAACTGACACTGTGATTCTCAGAATTACCAACACAATAGTGTACAGTGAAACTGACTGTGATTCTCAGAATTACCAACACAATAGTGTACAGTGAAACTGACACTGTGATTCTGAGAATTACCAACACAATAGTGTACAGTGAAATTGACACTGTGATTCTCAGAATTACCAACACAATAGTGTACAGTGAAACTGACACTGTGATTCTCAGAATTACCAACACAATAGTGTACAGTGAAACTGACACTGTGATTCTCAGAATTACCAACACAATAGTGTACAGTGAAACTGACTCTGTGATTCTCAGAATTACCAACACAATAGTGTACAGTGAAATTGACACTGTTATTCTCAGAATTACCAACACAATAGTGTACAGTGAAACTGACACTATGATTCTCAGAATTACCAACACAATAGTGTACAGTGAAACTGACTATGATTTTCAGAATTACTAACACAATAGTGTACAGTGAAACTGACACTGTGATTCTCAGAATTACCAACAAAATAGCGTACAGTGAAACTGACACTGTGATTCTCAGAATTACCAACACAACAGTGTACAGTGAAACTGACACTGTGATTCTCAGAATTACCAACACAATAGTGTACAGTGAAGCTGACACTGTGATTCTCAGAATTACCAACACAATAGTGTACAGTGAAACTGACACTGTGATTCTCAGAATTACCAACACAATAGTGTAAAGTGAAACTGACACTGTGATTCTCAGAATTACTAACACAATAGTGTACAGTGAAACTGACACTGTGATTCTCAGAATTACCAACACAATAGTGTACAGTGGAACTAACACTGTGATTCTCAGAATTACCAACACACTAGTGTACAGTGAAACTGACACTGTGATTCTCAGAATTACCAACACAATAGTGTACAGTGAAACTGACACTGTGATTCTCAGAATTACCAACACAATAGTGTACAGTGAAACTGACACTGTGATTCTCAGAATTACCAACACGATAGTGTACAGTGAAACTGACACTGTGATTCTCAGAATTACCAACACAATAGTGTACAGTGAAACTGACACTGTGATTCTCAGAATTACCAACACAATAGTGTACAGTGAAACTGACTCTGTGATTCTCAGAATTACCAACACAATAGTGTACAGTGAAATTGACACTGTGATTCTCAGAATTACCAACACGATAGTGTACAGTGAAACTGACACTGTGATTCTCAGAATTACCAACACAATAGTGTACAGTGAAACTGACTATGATTTTCAGAATTACTAACACAATAGTGTACAGTGAAACTGACACTGTGATTCTCAGAATTACCAACAAAATAGCGTACAGTGAAACTGACACTGTGATTCTCAGAATTACCAACACAAAAGTGTACAGTGAAACTGACACTGTGATTCTCAGAATTACCAACACAATAGTGTACAGTGAAATTGACATTGTGATTCTCAGAATTACCAACACAATAGTGTACAGTGAAATTGACACTGTGATTCTTAGAATTACCAACACAATAGTGTACAGTGAAACTGACTGTGATTCTCAGAATTACTAACACAATAGTGTACAGTGAAACTGACACTGTGATTCTCAGAATTACCAACAAAATAGTGTACAGTGAAACTGACACTGTGATTCTCAGAATTACCAACACAATAGTGTACAGTGAAATTGACATTGTGATTCTCAGAATTACCAACACAATAGTGTACAGTGAAATTGACACTGTGATTCTTAGAATTACCAACACAATAGTGTACAGTGAAACTGACACTGTGATTCTCAGAATTACCAACACAATAGTGTACAGTGAAACTGACTATGATTTTCAGAATTACTAACACAATAGTGTACAGTGAAACTGACACTGTGATTCTCAGAATTACCAACAAAATAGCGTACAGTGAAACTGACACTGTGATTCTCAGAATTACCAACACAAAAGTGTACAGTGAAACTGACACTGTGATTCTCAGAATTACCAACACAATAGTGTACAGTGAAATTGACATTGTGATTCTCAGAATTACCAACACAATAGTGTACAGTGAAATTGACACTGTGATTCTTAGAATTACCAACACAATAGTGTACAGTGAAACTGACTGTGATTCTCAGAATTACTAACACAATAGTGTACAGTGAAACTGACACTGTGATTCTCAGAATTACCAACAAAATAGTGTACAGTGAAACTGACACTGTGATTCTCAGAATTACCAACACAATAGTGTACAGTGAAATTGACATTGTGATTCTCAGAATTACCAACACAATAGTGTACAGTGAAATTGACACTGTGATTCTTAGAATTACCAACACAATAGTGTACAGTGAAACTGACTGTGATTCTCAGAATTACTAACACAATAGTGTACAGTGAAACTGACACTGTGATTCTCAGAATTACCAACAAAATAGTGTACAGTGAAGCTGACACTGTGATTCTCAGAATTACCAACACAATAGTGTACAGTGAAACTGACACTGTGATTCTCAGAATTACCAACACAATAGTGTACAGTGAAATTGACACTGTGATTCTTAGAATTACCAACACAATAGTGTACAGTGAAACTGACTGTGATTCTTAGAGTTACTAACACAATATTGTAGAGTGAAACTGACACTGTGATTCTCAGAATTACCAACAAAATAGTGTACAGTGAAACTGACACTGTGATTCTCAGAATTACCAACACAATAGTTTACAGTGAAACTGACACTGTGATTCTCAGAATTACCAACACAATAGTGTACAGTGAAACTGACACTGTGATTCTCAGAATTACCAACACAATAGTGTACAGTGAAACTGGCACTGTGATTCTCAGAATTACCAACACAATAGTGTACAGTGAAATTGACACTGTGATTCTCAGAATTACCAACACAATAGTGTACAGTGAAACTGACACTGTGATTCTCAGAATTACCAACACAGTAGTGTACAGTGAAACTGACACTGTGATTCTCAGAATTACTAACACAATAGTGTACAGTGAAGCTGACACTGTGATTCTCAGAATTACTAACACAATAGTGTACAGTGAAACTGACACTGTGATTCTCAGAAATACCAACACAATAGTGTACAGTGAAACTGACACTGTGATTCTCAGAATTACCAACACAATAGTGTACAGTGAAACTGACACTGTGATTCTCAGAATTACCAACACAATAGTGTACAGTGAAACTGACACTGTGATTCTCAGAATTACCAACACGATAGTGTACAGTGAAACTGACACTGTGATTCTCAGAATTACTAACACGATAGTGTACATTGAAGCTGACACTGTGATTCTCAGAATTACCAACACAATAGTGTACAGTGAAACTGAGACTGTGATTCTCAGAATTACCAACACAATAGTGTACAGTGAAACTGACACTGTGATTCTCAGAATTACCAACACAATAGTGTACAGTGAAACTGACACTGTGATTCTCAGAATTACCAACACAAGAGTGTACATTGAAACTGACACTGTGATTCTCAGAATTACTAACACAATAGTGTACAGTGGAACTGACACTGTGATTCTCAGAATTACCAACACAATAGTGTACAGTGAAACTGACACTGTGATTCTCAGAATTACCAACACAATAGTGTACAGTGAAACTGACACTGTGATTCTCCGAATTACTAACACAATAGTGTACAGTGGAACTGACACTGTGATTCTCAGAATTACCAACACAATAGAGTACAGTGAAACTGACACTGTGATTCTCAGAATTACCAACACAATAGTGTACAGTGAAACTGACTGTGATTCTCAGAATTACCAACACAATAGTGTACAGTGAAACTGACACTGTGATTCTGAGAATTACCAACACAATAGTGTACAGTGAAATTGACACTGTGATTCTCAGAATTACCAACACAATAGTGTACAGTGAAACTGACACTGTGATTCTCAGAATTACCAACACAATAGTGTACAGTGAAACTGACACTGTGATTCTCAGAATTACCAACACAATAGTGTACAGTGAAACTGACTCTGTGATTCTCAGAATTACCAACACAATAGTGTACAGTGAAATTGACACTGTTATTCTCAGAATTACCAACACAATAGTGTACAGTGAAACTGACACTATGATTCTCAGAATTACCAACACAATAGTGTACAGTGAAACTGACTATGATTTTCAGAATTACTAACACAATAGTGTACAGTGAAACTGACACTGTGATTCTCAGAATTACCAACAAAATAGCGTACAGTGAAACTGACACTGTGATTCTCAGAATTACCAACACAACAGTGTACAGTGAAACTGACACTGTGATTCTCAGAATTACCAACACAATAGTGTACAGTGAAGCTGACACTGTGATTCTCAGAATTACCAACACAATAGTGTACAGTGAAACTGACACTGTGATTCTCAGAATTACCAACACAATAGTGTAAAGTGAAACTGACACTGTGATTCTCAGAATTACTAACACAATAGTGTACAGTGAAACTGACACTGTGATTCTCAGAATTACCAACACAATAGTGTACAGTGGAACTAACACTGTGATTCTCAGAATTACCAACACACTAGTGTACAGTGAAACTGACACTGTGATTCTCAGAATTACCAACACAATAGTGTACAGTGAAACTGACACTGTGATTCTCAGAATTACCAACACAATAGTGTACAGTGAAACTGACACTGTGATTCTCAGAATTACCAACACGATAGTGTACAGTGAAACTGACACTGTGATTCTCAGAATTACCAACACAATAGTGTACAGTGAAACTGACACTGTGATTCTCAGAATTACCAACACAATAGTGTACAGTGAAACTGACTCTGTGATTCTCAGAATTACCAACACAATAGTGTACAGTGAAATTGACACTGTGATTCTCAGAATTACCAACACGATAGTGTACAGTGAAACTGACACTGTGATTCTCAGAATTACCAACACAATAGTGTACAGTGAAACTGACTATGATTTTCAGAATTACTAACACAATAGTGTACAGTGAAACTGACACTGTGATTCTCAGAATTACCAACAAAATAGTGTACAGTGAAGCTGACACTGTGATTCTCAGAATTACCAACACAATAGTGTACAGTGAAACTGACACTGTGATTCTCAGAATTACCAACACAATAGTGTACAGTGAAATTGACACTGTGATTCTTAGAATTACCAACACAATAGTGTACAGTGAAACTGACTGTGATTCTCAGAATTACTAACACAATATTGTAGAGTGAAACTGACACTGTGATTCTCAGAATTACCAACAAAATAGTGTACAGTGAAACTGACACTGTGATTCTCAGAATTACCAACACAATAGTTTACAGTGAAACTGACACTGTGATTCTCAGAATTACCAACACAATAGTGTACAGTGAAACTGACACTGTGATTCTCAGAATTACCAACACAATAGTGTACAGTGAAACTGACACTGTGATTCTCAGAATTACCAACACAATAGTGTACAGTGAAATTGACACTGTGATTCTCAGAATTACCAACACAATAGTGTACAGTGAAACTGACACTGTGATTCTCAGAATTACCAACACAATAGTGTACAGTGAAACTGACTCTGTGATTCTCAGAATTACCAACACAATAGTCTACAGTGAAATTGACACTGTTATTCTCAGAATTACCAACACAATAGTGTACAGTGAAACTGACACTGTGATTCTCAGAATTACCAACACAGTAGTGTACAGTGAAACTGACACTGTGATTCTCAGAATTACTAACACAATAGTGTACAGTGAAGCTGACACTGTGATTCTCAGAATTACTAACACAATAGTGTACAGTGAAACTGACACTGTGATTCTCAGAAATACCAACACAATAGTGTACAGTGAAACTGACACTGTGATTCTCAGAATTACCAACACAATAGTGTACAGTGAAACTGACACTGTGATTCTCAGAATTACCAACACAATAGTGTACAGTGAAACTGACACTGTGATTCTCAGAATTACCAACACGATAGTGTACAGTGAAACTGACACTGTGATTCTCAGAATTACTAACACGATAGTGTACATTGAAGCTGACACTGTGATTCTCAGAATTACCAACACAATAGTGTACAGTGAAACTGAGACTGTGATTCTCAGAATTACCAACACAATAGTGTACAGTGAAACTGACACTGTGATTCTCAGAATTACCAACACAATAGTGTACAGTGAAACTGACACTGTGATTCTCAGAATTACCAACACAAGAGTGTACATTGAAACTGACACTGTGATTCTCAGAATTACTAACACAATAGTGTACAGTGGAACTGACACTGTGATTCTCAGAATTACCAACACAATAGTGTACAGTGAAACTGACACTGTGATTCTCAGAATTACCAACACAATAGTGTACAGTGAAACTGACACTGTGATTCTCAGAATTACTAACACAATAGTGTACAGTGGAACTGACACTGTGATTCTCAGAATTACCAACACAATAGAGTACAGTGAAACTGACACTGTGATTCTCAGAATTACCAACACAATAGTGTACAGTGAAACTGACTGTGATTCTCAGAATTACCAACACAATAGTGTACAGTGAAACTGACACTGTGATTCTGAGAATTACCAACACAATAGTGTACAGTGAAATTGACACTGTGATTCTCAGAATTACCAACACAATAGTGTACAGTGAAACTGACACTGTGATTCTCAGAATTACCAACACAATAGTGTACAGTGTAACTGACACTGTGATTCTCAGAATTACCAACACAATAGTGTACAGTGAAACTGACTCTGTGATTCTCAGAATTACCAACACAATAGTGTACAGTGAAATTGACACTGTTATTCTCAGAATTACCAACACAATAGTGTACAGTGAAACTGACACTATGATTCTCAGAATTACCAACACAATAGTGTACAGTGAAACTGACTATGATTTTCAGAATTACTAACACAATAGTGTACAGTGAAACTGACACTGTGATTCTCAGAATTACCAACAAAATAGCGTACAGTGAAACTGACACTGTGATTCTCAGAATTACCAACACAACAGTGTACAGTGAAACTGACACTGTGATTCTCAGAATTACCAACACAATAGTGTACAGTGAAGCTGACACTGTGATTCTCAGAATTACCAACACAATAGTGTACAGTGAAACTGACACTGTGATTCTCAGAATTACCAACACAATAGTGTAAAGTGAAACTGACACTGTGATTCTCAGAATTACTAACACAATAGTGTACAGTGAAACTGACACTGTGATTCTCAGAATTACCAACACAATAGTGTACAGTGGAACTAACACTGTGATTCTCAGAATTACCAACACACTAGTGTACAGTGAAACTGACACTGTGATTCTCAGAATTACCAACACAATAGTGTACAGTGGAACTAACACTGTGATTCTCAGAATTACCAACACACTAGTGTACAGTGAAACTGACACTGTGATTCTCAGAATTACCAACTCAATAGTGTACAGTGAAACTGACACTGTGATTCTCAGAATTACCAACACAATAGTGTACAGTGAAATTGACACTGTTATTCTCAGAATTACCAACACGATAGTGTACAGTGAAACTGACACTGTGATTCTCAGAATTACTAACACAATAGTGTACAGTGAAACTGACACTGTGATTCTCAGAATTACCAACACAATAGTGTACAGTGAAACTGACTCTGTGATTCTCAGAATTACCAACACAATAGTGTACAGTGAAATTGACACTTTGATTCTTAGAATTACCAACACAATAGTGTACAGTGAAACTGACTGTGATTCTTAGAATTACTAACACAATATTGTAGAGTGAAACTGACACTGTGATTCTCAGAATTACCAACAAAATTGTGTACAGTGAAACTGACACTGTGATTCTCAGAATTACCAACACAATAGTTTACAGTGAAACTGACACTGTGATTCTCAGAATTACCAACACAATAGTGTACATTGAAACTGACACTGTGATTCTCAGAATTACCAACACAATAGTGTACAGTGAAACTGACACTGTGATTCTCAGAATTACCAACACAATAGTGTACAGTGAAATTGACACTGTGATTCTCAGAATTACCAACACAATAGTGTACAGTGAAACTGACACTGTGATTCTCAGAATTACCAACACAGTAGTGTACAGTGAAACTGACACTGTGATTCTCAGAATTACTAACACAATAGTGTACAGTGAAGCTGACACTGTGATTCTCAGAATTACTAACACAATAGTGTACAGTGAAACTGACACTGTGATTCTCAGAAATACCAACACAATAGTGTACAGTGAAACTGACACTGTGATTCTCAGAATTACCAACACAATAGTGTACAGTGAAACTGACACTGTGATTCTCAGAATTACCAACACAATAGTGTACAGTGAAACTGACACTGTGATTCTCAGAATTACCAACACGATAGTGTACAGTGAAACTGACACTGTGATTCTCAGAATTACTAACACGATAGTGTACATTGAAGCTGACACTGTGATTCTCAGAATTACCAACACAATAGTGTACAGTGAAACTGAGACTGTGATTCTCAGAATTACCAACACAATAGTGTACAGTGAAACTGACACTGTGATTCTCAGAATTACCAACACAATAGTGTACAGTGAAACTGACACTGTGATTCTCAGAATTACCAACACAAGAGTGTACATTGAAACTGACACTGTGATTCTCAGAATTACTAACACAATAGTGTACAGTGGAACTGACACTGTGATTCTCAGAATTACCAACACAATAGTGTACAGTGAAACTGACACTGTGATTCTCAGAATTACCAACACAATAGTGTACAGTGAAACTGACACTGTGATTCTCAGAATTACTAACACAATAGTGTACAGTGGAACTGACACTGTGATTCTCAGAATTACCAACACAACAGAGTACAGTGAAACTGACACTGTGATTCTCAGAATTACCAACACAATAGTGTACAGTGAAACTGACTGTGATTCTCAGAATTACCAACACAATAGTGTACAGTGAAACTGACACTGTGATTCTGAGAATTACCAACACAATAGTGTACAGTGAAATTGACACTGTGATTCTCAGAATTACCAACACAATAGTGTACAGTGAAACTGACACTGTGATTCTCAGAATTACTAACACAATAGTGTACAGTGAAGCTGACACTGTGATTCTCAGAATTACTAATACAATAGTGTACAGTGAAACTGACACTGTGATTCTCAGAATTACTAACACAATAGTGTACAGTGAAACTGACACTGTGATTCTCAGAATTACCAACACAACAGTGTACAGTGAAACTGACTGTGATTCTCAGAATTACCAACACAATAGTGTACAGTGAAACTGACACTGTGATTCTCAGAATTACTAACACAATAGTGTACAGTGAAACTGACACTGTGATTCTCAGAATTACCAACACAATAGTGTACAGTGAAGCTGACACTGTGATTCTCAGAATTACCAACACAATAGTGTACAGTGAAACTGAGACTGTGATTCTCAGAATTACCAGCACAATAGTGTACAGTGAAATTGACACTGTGATTCTCAGAAATACCAACACAATAGTGTATAGTGAAACTGACACTGTGATTCTCAGAATTACCAACACAATAGTGTATAGTGAAACTGACTGTGATTCTCAGAAATACCAACACAATAGTGTACAGTGAAATTGACACTGTGATTCTCAGAAATACCAACACAATAGTGTACAGTGAAATTGACACTGTGATTCTCAGAAATACCAACACAATAGTGTACAGTGAAACTGACACTGTGATTCTCAGAATTACCAACACAATAGTGTACAGTGAAACTGACACTGTGATTCTCAGAATTACCAACACAATAGTGTACAGTGAAACTGACACTGTGATTCTCAGAATTACCAACACAATAGTGTACAGTGAAACTGACACTGTGATTCTCAGAATTACCAACACAATAGTGTACAGTGAAACTGACACTGTGATTCTCAGAATTACCAACACAATAGTGTACAGTGAAACTGACACTGTGATTCTCAGAATTACCAACACGATAGTGTACAGTGAAACTGACACTGTGATTCTCAGAATTACCAACACAAAAGTGTACAGTGAAACTGACACTGTGATTCTCAGAATTACCAACACAATAGTGTACAGTGAAACTGACACTGTGATTCTCAGAATTACCAACACAATAGTGTACAGTGAAACTGACACTGTGATTCTCAGAAATACCAACACAATAGAGTACAGTGAAACTGACACTGTGATTCTTATCTGACAATGTTCAATTAAGGAATATTTTTTGGCAGATATGATATAACGTTCATTGGATCTTTAAGGAGATATTGGACTTCCAGTTATTCTGCTCTACAAGATCACATATATTTTTTCTCTCTCTTTTTTTTTTTTTTTTAACATATATACCGGTATATATAGATATGGAAAGTTTTTTAGTATTTTGTATGGGTATAAGAGTAGATAGTTTCTTATTTTTATATATATATTGATTTCTTTTTATATGTGCAGTAACACCACAGATGTGATATAGTCATCTACTGGATTTTTTCCTTTTGTGACAATTTTGCAGGTATCTAAAGGGGATTCACTTGTAACATCTGGTGCCATTATGTGTCTGTGGTGTTAACAGATAAAGATTTCTAGCATATTTTTATTATATATATTTGTTAGAGTTGCCCGTGTGATAGAGATAAACCCAGTAGAGGTTTCATGAAAATCACGTTGTTGTCCTCATCAAGCTGCATCTGAGGAGATTACATCCCACAGAATACGCTAAGATGCTGGCAGGGAGGGTTCATCATCACTAGTAAACTGTCAGCAAGTTGTCAAGGGGTATAGTGACAGCGGCAGTACTTTGGTTCTGGTGTCATGGTGTTTGGATACAGTTGTGCCCCCAGATGTTATTTACCACACACACTGTGCACATTGCAGTTGCTGATGAGAGGCACAGCTCCTGCTCTCAAGGTAAAAATTTCTATTGTAATAACAACACACCCATGATTTTGGAGGAGGGGCAGGTGGAGAAGAATTATTGGCCAACGTCTTCTTTTCTGCACATAAACTGGGGACTCCTTATTGTGCTGCTACTGCCTCAGATGCATCACTGGAGCTAGTTGTGGCAAGTGGATCCTTCATCATCCATCACCCATGTTACTGCTATTGTTGATCCCGTTCCCTTCCAGTTGGGGGTTAACAGGTATGCAAAAAGTGGTAAAAGGAAGGAAAAGAATCGGGCAGGGGTGTTAGGAACAGACAGGGAAGGAGCAGAAGGGCAGAGTTTCAGTAGAAACTCCCCACATCCGGAGTCTCAGCCTCTGCTCGTAGAGTTCCCAGCTATGATGTTAACCCTTTGAGTTCCAGACCGGTACAAAGCAATCTATTGTGTACTGCTGTGGCATTGAAAAGGTTAGAAAAAGAGAATCACCAGCAAGGATTCTTTCCCAGTAAGCACATAAAATAATTGTAACAGTAACACAGACAGCAGAGGAGGAAGCAGGTGCAATGTGTGAGAGAAGGTGAGCCCTTTTACTGCCAGGAGGCTGTGAGGAAGGCAGGCGGGTTATTATAGAGCAAAAAGTGATGTAGAAAGTGATAGTGTGTATAATGATTGATAAGGCAGCAGGATGAGGGCGGAGAGTGTGACAGAAGAAGGTTATGTGTTGCAGCCCCTCTGGCACCCCAAGGGTGTAGCTGCACGTTGTCTGACCAGGAAGTGGGAATGAGGCTAGGAGAATTATTATACAGTGGAAAAGTGATCCAGACAGTGGAAGTGTGGGTACTAAGTGGTAAGGCAGCAGCAGAGGAAGCAGCCACAGTGTGTGACAGTCATAGTGGAGCAGAGGTAGCCTCCTCTGCACTATAAGTGTCAGACAGTACAGTAGTTTATTCTGTGACTGTACTTGATAACTTGAGCAATAAGAGAGACAGACAATAGCTTGAGCCATTAGTTTCCTACTGGCAGCAGGTGGTGGTGTTCTCGTGCAGTGTTGGATTTCTGTAGGCCTGCACGTAAGTGGAATCCAGAGGGAAGGCATAGAACGGAGAAAGTGAGTGGGGTGTGTGTGTTTTTTTACAAGCAGTGAGGTGAAGTGGCCATGTGTTTTCTGTACCCCAGACAGAGTGTGTTTGTGTGTGTGTGTATGTGTGTATGTTTGTGTGTGTGTGTGTGTCTGTGTCTGTGTGTCGCATCCTCGTTTTCATGTTCTCTATCTGCCCAATAAGTTTCTTGTATTACAAGCCTCTTTTTCATGTTCTGAGAATGCTCATTCAGTTCCTTGAAGTCCAAGCCTCCATTTAACATCCTGAGCACAACCACACAGTTCTAAACAGCCTAGTAAGTCCTTCTCAGTCCCTATATATTCTGGATGATAATTTGAGTATCAACTGGAGTGATGCTATGTTGTTTGAGCAGGGGCAAGCTCACTTACTACTCTCTACATATTACTTCTGATGCCGGTGTGGGACTAATACTGGTAAGGTTAACTCTGTGAGTACCAGTTCAGCACAATATTGTATGACTGTTTAACTGCTCCATGTTTAAGGAGCATGGAATCAGCTGGTCAAGTACATGTTAGTGTGCAGTGAACAAGATCCTTGCATAGTATCTGTTAAAAACAATGAGGAATATATTCTTGCTACTTTTCTGGATCCCTGTTTTAAACACATCATTTCAGAATTTCTGTCAAAGCATAATCAGCAGCTTGTGACAACAAGGAGTCATGAAGATCAGCAGCATCTCTCTAAGGAGTCAGATTCTGTCAAGAAATATAGAGATATGCTTACTGATCGAGTTCAGAATTGCATTGTGTAGGGCAGCACAGTGGCTCAGTGGTTAGCACTGTTGCCTTGCAGCGCTGGGGTCCTGGGTTCAAATCCCACCAAGGTCAACATCTGCAATGAGTTTGTATGTTCTCACTGTGTTTGCGTGGGTTTCCTCCCACACTCCAAAAAACATACTGATAGGTGAATTTAGATTGTGAGCCCCAATGGGGACAGGAACCAATATGAATATAAAGCCCTGTGGAATCTGTGTGCGCTATATAAATAAAGGATTATTATATTGTGTAGGATGAGAGGGAGAAAGTTAGGGCACAAAAAAGTATAGCAAAAAAGAAAGCAGCAAAATATTTAGGAGCAGCTACATCATCAACCAGAACATCCAATTCTGATCACTGGGCAATTTATGGGTCTCAGCAGGGTCGGCAAATATCCAACATTGGAGGGTGGTAACACTGGTGGCAGCATTTCTCTTTAGGACTCTCTCCTTAAAGGGATAGTAATATTTCGTGGTATCTTTATTTTGTAGGCATTAAAAAAACATGAAGAATGATATGTCTTATCTCTCAAACCTTTATGATTTGAGAGATATTCACAAACAAAGTGTTATGGTTTTCAGACACTCAGACAATGGTTAAAAGCAAAAAACACAGTTTTATTAAAAAATGAAATTCAGGAACAGCGCCCCTGGGGGCCAAGATCGGAGATGCAGATAATAACAGTAATACTGGCACAAAATAAGGGTACACAGGATGGTCAGAGAGAATGTAATGCCAAGGGTTAATGCTAGAGCAACTGATCAGTCTCTGTGATGATAATTGGCCAACGCCCGGTAGGCAATATCAGTCTCTGGAAGAGCAAGGATAAATGCAGAAAGCATCTGACCTGGATCACTCTCAAATAGCTGTATAATAGGACACCCTAAAGTTACAGCAAGATGACCAGAGCTGAGCCAATACCCCGTAGGGTGAAGTATCGGGGCAAGCCACTGCTGAAGCAAACCCAGAACCTGGAGCGCCCTGTGTCACCTTCAATGAACCCTGCATGTACCAACAGAACTAGAGACACACGCACCCCTGAGGTGCCGGAAACGGAGAAACACTGCTCAAGTTGTTTGGAAGCCAATGCACTAGTAGTGCGATAGGTACGTAACACAGCGAGCACTAAGAGTCCAGAGCCAAGACACCCTTCCGGTGCCGTCACGGAGTAACACAATGCAAGAGCAACGGAACGCCCATAAGCACCCGGTGGTGCAACAGAGGACTGAACGCACACCCACTGGAAACTGCTCTGCTAGTGAAACGGATAGGCTCGGTCTTATGGCACAGGCTCTTAAAGTGTAAGTTTGGCTTGGTAGTAAGCAACAAGCTTGGCAAGTGTACAGGCGCTATACAGAGGCAACCGGTACTGCAAGGGTTAACGGCAGTTTCGGTAACGGAGGCAGCAGCTCAGCAAGGCCCACAGACTGGCTCGGAAACGGAGGCAGCAGCTCAGCTAGAGAAAAGTGATTAGAGTCAGAGCGAACTATCAGCACTGTCAGCTTTTTCTGTAGCTCAAAAACTTGCTGTTTTCTCCTCAAACACAAAATGGCTGCTGTGAGAGCCTGACATCTTTGTATATGACTGCAGAAAAGTAGAGAAAACTTTCATGTGCTGGGGGAAAATTAATCTTTCTGTTTATTTCAATGCAATGAGCTTGGTGAAAAAAAAATGGCACTTTTCGTGGGAAATTATTTGCCTAACAGGAAGTGCCATTTTTTGCCGATTCTGGTTTGAGGCGAACATTTTCATCCATCCCTTCTATTCAGAGAACATTTATTTAATTTTGCTTGTGTTATTTGCAATGACTAAACATTTGAGTACCAGAGAAGCAATGCTTTGGATTCCTCTCTGCTGGTCAAAGGCCTAATGTTCATTTATATAATGAAACTAGTACCACAACTTTCGTATTTAGGAAGGATGGTACCTTATCAATCGCGGACAGTCACTTAAGAAGTTTACATATACTACCATTGAATACAGGGTAAATAAGTGTATAAAACCTCAGCAGATTTAATCTGTTTCTGTACATTTAAATCCAGCTTACATAAATAAAAAGGAGCACACTGCAATATTTGGGCTCTCTTTGTACACATTTTATTAACCATATTTCAATTTATCCACACTTCCACTGTCTGGATCACTTTTCCACTGTATAATAATCCGCCTAGCCTCACTCCCACTTCCTGTTCAGACAACGTGCAGTTACACCCTTGGGGTGCCAGAGGGGTTGCAACACATAACCTTCTTCTGTCACACTCTCCGCCCTCATTCTGCTGCCTTACCAGTCATTACACACACTATCAATTTTTACATCACTTTTTTGCTTTCTCATAGGAGGCAAGGGAGGCATGGGTGGCAAATTTTGACTTGCCTGTCCAAAACTTCTGACCCGCTGCCTGTGGTCTTTAGTCACAATATGTTCACAGATACGAGAATCGATCAGAATAGCGAAATCAATGAACTCATCCAGATCGTTAGGCAAATCTCTCGCTGCCGTCTCATCTTTAATATGATCAGTGAGTCCCTGAGCGAATGCTGCCACCAACACCTCATTGTTCCAGCCTACCTCTCCTGCCAATGTACGAAATTCAATCGCATAGTCCGCCACTGTACGAGAACCTTGTTGTATCTCCATTAATCTTTTGGCAGCAGAGGTGGCTCTACCTGGAACGTCAAACAATCTGCGGAAGGCACGCACAAAGTCCCTGAAGTTTTGTGTACATGGTTTGGCAGATTCCCACAAGGGGTTGGCCCATGCCAGGGTTCTGCCCGTCAGTACCAAAATCATAAAGCCCACCATAGCTCAGTCATTTGGAAAGGCTTGAGGAGTTAGTTCCAGGTATATCTCTAGTTGGTTGATAAACCCTCTACACAGGGTAGGTTCGCCATCATATCTTAGCGGTAACGGGGCTGTGACTGTTAGCCCTTTGTTCGAGGCCACTTGCATCAGGGATTGAGCTCCCGGTGTCGGAACGGGGGAGACTACCAAGGCTTGAACTGGTTTATCTAGATGAGCGGTGCGTTCTAGAATGGTTTGAATGGCCAGTGCCAACTGGTCCAAACGCTGCTCATGTAAATCCATCCGCCAATGGATACTTTGTGCATTACCTTCACCTGTACCATCTGAGGTCATGTTTTATTGACACTCAGACACAGTAGGTGAGATAAAACACAGTTTTATTGAACAGGCTTAGAAAACATAACCCTCACGGGTCCAGCAGTAAATGTAAACACAATACAGTACTGATACAGGACAGGTAATATATATATATATATATATATATATATATTACAGTATATGTACAATACAGAATTTACACTATACTGACACAGGTCAGGCAACTTTCATGTGAAACTCAAACCGAGGCAGCAAGGAATGGTTACTATTAGGCCAGGAATGCTGACAGGCCCTAATGGTGCGAGGCCCTTAAGACTCCCACTCTGCAGGGAGTGCTTAAATAGCGAGAAACGCCCAGTAGACAACGGAGGCCCAGGATCAACTTTAGGACTGCCTTAGCAGTAACGGAGGACTGAGACAGTATGCCCGGGAGGGTACCCAAAGGAGACTGCATGGTAGAATAACCGGTGAAACAGTGGCACCTTCCCCGAAGGGTTTAACGAATGCTAAGACCAATAACGACTGCCTGATGTAAGCACAGCCTGAGGCGCCCAAAGTAACACCAACCTCAGCTAAAGCAGGAAGGAGGGTCAAGCGTACCGTGGTGCACTAATGAAATAGACACAGGAATGTTGCCCTCGTGACAATGACTGAACCAAGACTAGACTGCGGGAGTGGCACTGAGGCACAAAGGAACTGTCTGGAGACAGAAGCCTGGAGGCTGACCCAAAACCGAGGACCGGAATGGGACCGCAGGCAGTAGCAATAAACAGGAGTAGTAGCCCATCGGGCCGGTACACAGAGCAGGAACGTCAGCCAATCCAAGTCGGTACACAGAGCAGGAACGTCAGCCGGGCCGGGTCGGTACACAGAGCAGGAAAGTCAGCCAATCCAAGTCGGTACACAGAGCAGGAACGTCCTCCAGGCCGGGTCGGTACACTGAGCAGGAACGGATACAGCAGAGTAGTCAGGCAGTCCGGATCGGTACACAGGCAGGAACAGATGCAGCAGAGTAGTCAGGCAGTATCACGGTTCCTGTGATCTATCTGTCACTCCTTGTTGTGATGCGCTGCCATTGGCTGAGCTTTGTTTGGCACGCCCAGTATGGCCTTCATATACTGGGCCTCTGGCACCTGTCAGGTGCCCTTTCGTGGTGTTCCTGTACCAGCGTTACTGTGTTGATGTATTCCTGCGTTCCTGTGTACCGACTTGGCCCGTCTGACTACTCTCATTGGTTCCTGCTCTGTGATTCGACCCGGCCTGGCTGACGTTCCTGCTCCGTGATCTGACCCGGCTTGTCTGACGTTCCTGCTCCGTGATTTGACCCGGCCTGGCTGACGTTCCTGCTCCGTGACCTGACCCGGCTATCCTGACGACCCTGCTTGTGTTCCAGCTGTTATCCTGATCCAGTGTCGCTTGGGCGACATTCTGACTTCCGCTGTGCTGATTAGAGCAGTCCGTGTTGTTGCCTCCCATTCACTGGGCCTTTCCATTAACTCTTGCAGAGCACTGTTGCCTCCGTTATACTGAGCCTCCGTTAACACTTGCAGAGCACTGCTGTCTCAGTACCATTGAGCCTTCCGTTAGCACTTGAAGAGCAGTTGCCTCCGTTACACTGAGCCTCCATTAACACTTGCAGAGCACTGTTGCCTCAGTACCCTGAGCCTTCCACTTACACTTGCAGAGCATTGTAGTCTCTGTTACAGAGAGCCTTCCGTTAACACTTGCAGAGCATTGTGGCCTCCGTTTACACTGCGTTCCTGTTTACCCTCGCTGTTCGCAGTGAACTCGTTATAGCACTGTCTGGTGCTATTGGGAGATTCCATCAGCTCTTCCAGTGTACTTGGTCTCCGTTACCACACCGGTTGGGTGCTATTGGCTCTAACACCTCAGCTCTTGCAGTGTATTTGGTCTCCGTTACTGCACCGGTTGGGTGCTATTGGCTCTAACACCTCAGCTCTTGCAGTGTACTTGGTCTCAGTTACCGCACCGGTTGGGTGCTATTGGCTCTAAACACCTCAGCTCTTGTAGTGTACATAGTCTCTGTTTACCGCACCGGTCAGGTGCTCACGGCTCAACGTGTGCTAGCTCTTGCAGAGTATTGTGGCCTCAGTTCCCTGCTCAGCACAAGTAGTAGTCTCAGTTCTGCATTATTGACTGGTGCTCTTACATCTTGCACCACAGTCTCGCTCCTTTACCATCTTATTGTCACGGTTTGTTATGACTCTCAAACACAGAGTTAAGATAAAAACACAACTTTATTGAAAAGTTTAAAGGGAACCCTTGCGGGTAGCATGCACATTCTACATTTAAACACAATACACAATCATAGAGCATAGTGGTAGCAGAATGTAGGACAGTCTGTATCGGCCCTGCCAATACCGGGTAAGGCAACCATTGGTTGGTACAGGATGGAATTGGTTCTACCGGCCTTACCAATATACCGGGCAAGGCAGCCTGGGAGGCTAGTATCACGAGGAGAAAGGGCTCTACCGGTCCTGCCAATATACTGGGCAGGACAGCCTTGAGACTGGTACAATGAGTAGTGAGGCTCTACCGGCCCTGCCAATATACCGGGCAAGGCAGCCTTAAGACTGATACAACGAGTATAGAGGCTCTACCGGCCTTGCCAATAACGGGTAAGGCAACCTAGACTGCACAGGATATGATAGGTTCTACTGGACTTACCAATATACCAGGCAAGGCAGCCTTAGACTGTAAGACTGGCACATAGCAAAGATAACCTCAGCGACTGGCCTAAGATGTAACAACCAGTTGCATATGATGGACAACAGAGGCCTGCTGGGCTGTCAAGCTGTAATAAGCTCCCAATGCAACAATGGAGCGAACCAGTACCAACGTACGGGAGTGACAACCTCTACCGGTGGAACAAGCAGCCAGTGTACTAGGAGTGAACCAGTACCCGCGTACTGGAGGAACACAATCTCTACCGGTGCTAACAGGGCACAACAAGCCACGGGTGCGAATGGAGCGAACCATTACCCGCGTACTGGAGAGACACAAACACCACCAGTGCTGTCTAGGACTAAACAAGCAGCCGGTTTACATGGAGCGAACCAGTACCCGCGTACTGGAGTGACATAACCTCTACCAGTGCAAACAGCAGCCGGTTGTACATGGAGCGAACCAGTACCCACGTACTGGAGAGACACAATCTCGACCGGTGCTGTCTAGGACTGAACAAGCACCCGGTAAACGTGGAGCGAACCAGTACCCGCGTACTGGAGTGACATAATCTATACCGGTGCTTTTAGGGACTGAACAAGCAGCCGGTTAACGTGGAGCAAACCAGTACCCGAGTACTGGAGTAACACAATCTCTACCGGTGCTGTTAGGGACTGAACAAGCAGCTGGTTAACGCGGAGCTAACCAGTACCCACGTACTGGAGACACACAATCTCTACTGGTGCTGTTAGGGACTGAACAAGCAGCCGGTTAACGTGAAGCGAACCAGTACCCGCGTACTGGAGTAACACAATCTCTACCTGTACTGTTTAGGACTGAACCAGCAGCCGGTTTACATGGAGCGAACCAGTAACCGTGTACTGGAGTAACCTGACTTCTACCGGTGCAACAAGCAGCCGGTTGTAGATGGAGTGAACAAGTACCCGCGTACTGAAGTGCACCTTCAAGAGAGTGAAAATGTCGCCCAAGGGACAGGAGGAGAGAGAGACGCTCTGCAGGCAATCCAGGAGCAGGAACACAGCCGGTCAGGACAGGAACTGAATCACCATGGCAGGCAACCGGATCAGGAACAGCAGCAGGAACAGCAGCAGGAACAGCAACCCCAACCGGATCAGGAATGGAAGATGGAACCGAGAAAGCAGTCAGGCAGTAACTCAGGCGATCACAGGAGAGCAAAGTGGTAACACGGCCCAGGAAGCTCAGTAACACAATGCAGGTGCAGGCGACATAGAGACAACACGAAAGGGCAACCAAAGGGTGCCCAAGCTCAGTCTAAATAGGCAATACAGGGCGGGCTGTAGGCAGGCAGACAATGGAAAGCCCCTTCATGTAACTGAGAGAGAAAGGCAGCAATCACAGGCACCGTGATACTTATGGGCATTGTCAAACACACCACAACAGAGACTGATTGCTTTCCATGTGCTTTAACCCATGTTGTACCTGTAATGCTTGTTTATGCCTGTCCTGTGACAGTATATATTAATTTTCCTGTATACTGGGCCTGAGAGGGCATCTGTACATTATTGTCAATTTGCAGTCATACCAGATTGCCTGTAGGAGGCAGTCTTTCATGTCTTTTAATACAACTGTGTTTTAGTCTACCTACTGGTCTGAGTGTCTTACAAAACCATTACAGGCAGTCCGGGTAGGTACACAGAGATCACACGAGAACTGGAACAATCGCTGGTAACGTTTTAACTTTATTTGATTTTGTAGGCATTAAAAAAACATGAAGAATGATATAAGTCTTAGCTCTCAAACCTTTATTGTTTGAGAGATATTCACAAGCAAAGTTTCCCCTCCCGCCCCTTTTACCTAGTGTAAGCCATCTCTTCTCAGATGTGGAATGCAGTCCATAGACCAGACAGATAACAGAAGGGGACAATCTTCTTCCTATGAGAACAATGAAAGCCCTGCCCCCCTCACAAGTTTTTCAGGTTTTTCCCTTATCCTAATTGAAGATTGTCCCTCTCTGCAGTCTACCTGGGCACCTCCCTTGTGTTCTGGCTGAGCAGTGTTACATCAGTAAAAGGGGTGGGAGGGGGATACTTTGTGAATGAATTACTCATGAACTACAACTCGGACAAAACTGAAATAACACTCTCCAAAGTTCAAATACTATGATGATTAATTAGAGCTGCTTTTATTATGAAACATTACTACCCCTTTAAGCATGCAAAGCAAGTTGTATACCTCTGTGGCAATCATGCTGTTAACTAAAAAAAGGTCACCTCCAGACACAATTTGATAATTAGTGAGAGGGAAAAAAAATACGTTTCTCTAAAAATCAGTGCTGCTATCTCCTATGCTGCGCAGCACAATGCAAGGAGCACATGTATAAACAGATTTATACAATGCAAGGAGCACATGTATAAACAGATTTATACAATGCAAGGAGTACACGTATAAACAGATTTATACAACGGAAGGAGCACACGTATAAACAGATTTATACAATGCAAGGAGCACACGTATAAACAGATTTATACAACGCAAGGAGCACACGTATAAACAGATTTATACAACGCAAGGAGCACACGTATAAACAGATTTATACACATGTATAAACAGATTTATACAATGCAAGGAGCACATGTATAAACAGATTTATACAACGCAAGGAGCACACGTATAAACAGATTTATACAACGCAAGGAGCACACGTATAAACAGATTTATACAATGCAAGGAGCACACGTATAAACAGATTTATACAATGCAAGGAGCACGTGTATAAACAGATTTATACAATGCAAGGAACACATGTATAAACAGATTTATACAACGCAAGGAGCACATGTATAAACAGATTTATACAATGCAAGGAGCACATGTATAAACAGATTTATACAACGCAAGGAGCACACGTATAAACAGATTTATACAAGGCAAGGAGCACATGTGTAAACAGATTTATACAATGCAAGGAGCACATGTATAAACAGATTTATACAATGCAAGGAGCACATGTATAAACAGATTTATACAACGCAAGGAGCACACGTATAAACAGATTTATACAACGCAAGGAGCACGTGTATAAACAGATTTATACAATGCAAGGAGCACGTGTATAAACAAATTTATACAATGCAAGGAGCACATGTGTAAACAGATTTATACAATGCAAGGAGCACACACATAAACAGATTTATACAATGCAAGGAGCACATGTATAAACAGATTTATACAATGCAAGGAGCACACGTATAAACAGATTTATACAATGCAAGGAGCACACGTATAAACAGATTTATACAACGCAAGGAGCACATGTATAAACAGATTTATACAACGCAAGGAGCACACGTATAAACAGATTTATACAACGCAAGGAGCATATGTATAAACAGATTTATACAACGCAAGGAGCACACGTATAAACAGATTTATACAACGCAAGGAGCACACGTATAAACAGATTTATACAACGCAAGGAGAACACGTATAAACAGATTTATACAATGCAAGGAGAACACGTATAAACAGATTTATACAACGCAAGGACCACATGTATAAACAGATTTATATCTTAGAAAACGAACACGTTTTCCAGATGCAAACAATTAATATGGGGTAATTAAGTAAATAAAACCAAGTACATTTAAGGTGCTAGAGTTCTTTTCAATCCATGTTTTTATAAATAAAAAGTGAGCTTTTAGACAATTCAATAGTTTGGGCTTTCTTATTATAAATTTTATAAAAGACATATCAATTTAGATACAACAATTTTGTGTCTTAATTTTCTTAATGCTTGATTGACGTCTCTGTTCTTCAGACTATAAATAAGAGGGTTGAGCACTGGAGATATGATTACATGAAGGACAGAAACATATTTCTTTTGATTCGATGAGTAGTTGGATGAAGGACCAAAGTACATAACCATTGCACTTCCATAACACAAAATCACCACGGTAATATGGGAGGTGCATGTAGAAAAAGCTTTAGCTCGTTCTACAGAATGCATTTTAAGCACGGAGGAAATAATGCAAATATAGGACACAATGATTATTCCAAAAGGAAGTAGGAGAGAGAAAAAACAGACACAGAGCATTGTCAGCTCACTGAAATGTGTATCTTCACATGCCAACGTCAGGACTACTTGAACGTCACACATAAAATGGTTGACCTTATTAGGAGCACATAATCTGGTAGGTGTTGCAAGTGATGGAACAACTGATATCATAAAGCTCCCCATCCATACAAAGACAGTCAATTTGAAACAAATCCTCCAGCTCATAAGAATTGGATAATATAATGCATGACAAATAGCAGCATAGCGATCATAAGCCATCACTGCAAGAAGAAGACCCTCAGCTGTTCCCAGGAGCAAACTGAGATATACTTGTATCGCACAATCAGAAATTGAAATGATTCTCTGAGCAGAAAAGATGTCAGCCAGTAACCTGGGTACAGCTGTTGATGAATAACACAAGTCCAGAAAAGATAAATTGCAGATAAGAAAGTACATCGTACTGTGTAATTGTGGGATGAATATAACTAGGCATATGATAAGGCCATTTCCAATAACTGACGCTGTATATATAACAGAAAACAGCAAGAACAGTGCAATATTTTTTGGCAGATAACTAGAGAATCCCAAGAGAACAATTTCAGTTATAATGGTTTGGTTCCTGGCATCCATTCTGAGAAATTATTTTGACAGAATAATAAGGATACATAGTAATATACTTATGAACTTGATATAATTTGTAATACCCTAATATATATAAAAAGAAAATGACCAAGCACAAAAAGAACTTGCACCATAATCCTTAGTTTAATTAGTTAAGAATTGGGACCTTAATCTCTGTGTGTGCCATCATCTGGTCAAACACCCATCTTTGATTCTGGATGAAATCCATTGCAGGAAGCAGTGAAGGTGTCTGACATCAAAAGTATAAAGTGACTAGCACTTAAGATGCCCGGAAGGTGGACCTACATTCCTCACTGCTTTGGACTCTGTCTTACCAAGTATCCTGGAAATTCTAGCTGGCTTCCTTCTATCCAATATCAAATTACCGTCAGTAGCAAGGGTGGACATATTAGCAGATGTGGGTCATCATTCAGATCAAGGGCCCTATTGGAGAAGATGATTAATTCTGGAACAAAACAACTACATCAGAGGTGAGAAATTAACATTTGTTATGAGTTAAATGACAATTTTCAGTGTTTTAGAGTCTTTTCTATCATTCAGTGGCCTTAAATAAATTGTAATTTTGAGAATTGTTATATGTATCCTGCTGTGCAGTTAGATGTTTTTTTCAATTTCTAAAATTAAATCAGCTTCAAATACATTTATATTAACTAAATGTTTATACCAATAGCATATGCTAAGGCTAGATCTATAATGTATTTTAACAAATGTAAATAACATATTTATAAATACAGGTTGTTCATTCCTTATCAGAAATGTCTGGGACCAGAAGGTTTTCGGATTTTGGATTTTTCTGGATTGTAGAATATTTGAATATACATAATGAGATATCTTGGAGTTGGGGCCCAAGTCTAAACACGAAATTCATTTATGCTTCATATACATATTATACATATAGCTTGAAGGTAATTTTATACAGTATTTTTAATAATTTTGTGCATGAAACAAAGTTTGTGTTCATTGAACCATCAGAAAGCATGTGTCATGTCATCACTCAAAAGGTTTCTGATTTTGGAGCATTTCGGATTTAGGAGTTTTGGATTAGGGATGCTCAGCCTATGGCAGAAACTTGATAATACCTTTGTTTTTGCCAAATATGCATGTGTGTGTGTTTTATTTTTTACAACCTATGCATTAGCAAGTTAAGCTGAGATAAGTACCTGAGTGCAGCATACATGTGTCAAGGTTTTGCTGAGCAGTCCTATTCTGCCTATTGATTCTGATGTCTGAGCTAATCTAGTGCTCGACTATCCACTGCTGCTGTCTTCTGAGTTTCCGGCTCAGGCTGATTAGCTGACCTCTCTGATTACTCACCTGACTGTTATCAGCCAATCCTCCCAGGGTATTTATAGCAGCTTGGCTCACTTCACCATTGTCCTTGTGTTTGTTTGCTGAGTTTGTTTGCTGACCTGTTGCTGCTGGCTGCTGTGAATTTGCCTGCACTACTGTTTGCTGTGTTCCAGACCCTTGGCTTGTTCCAGACTTCTCGGACTTCTGTGCTTCTAACCTCTAGCTTGTTCCTGTCATCGCCGACTTCTGTGCTCCTGACTCCATCTTGACTGATTACCTGTCCTGGTTCCTCACCCTGGCTTGTAATTTAGTTTTTGCTCCTGATCACGATTCTTTCTGTTTATTTTTTGTTTCTTTATTAAAGGTGTTTTGCATTTTACCTTTGTGTGTCCTGTTATCATGTTGCCCGTGATTGCCTCCATTGTTTAGTTGCTGTAACAGTGACCCTGATACTTCCTGGCTGTCGCTCTATGCAAGTTGCTATTCCTATAAGTCACTGGTTTAGTGATGTCATCTCTAAGCCCACCTACTAGGCATTAAAGGCCTCAGCATTTCCAGTTACCAGCGCTCTTTTGTGGTGTACCTGAGCCTAGTGCTGTGTTGGTCCATTGTTGTTCCTGTATATGACTCCTGCTTCGTCTGACTACCCGATCCAGCTCTGACTCCTGGCTTCGTCAGACTACCCGATCTGGCTCTGACTCCTGGCTTTGTCTTACTACCGATCCGGCTCTGACTCCTGGTTCGTCTGACTACCCGATCTGGCTCTGACTCCTGGCTTCGTCTGACTACCCGATCCAGCTCTGACTCCTGGATTTGTCTGACTACCCGATCCAGCTCTGACTCCTGGCTTCGTCTGACTACCCGATCCGGCTCTGACTCCTGGCTTTGTCTGACTACCGATCCGGCTCTGAGTCCTGACATCGTCTGACTACCCGATCCGGCTCTGACTCCTGACTTCTTATGATTACCCAATCCGGCTCTGACTCCTGGCTTTGTCTGACTACCCAATCCAGCTCTGACTCCTGGCTTCGTCTGACTACCGATCCGGCTCTGCCTCCTGGCTTCATCTGACTACTCTTCCTTTGTTACGCTCCGGCTTGTTTACTATTAGCCTCGGCTACCCAGCCCCGGCTAATGAAATCCTTGTTGCCTGGGCCTACCATTATCACCGCGCTCACTATCCCGTAGCAGTGCTTGTCGGTCAGTCCGTGTCACTGACCTCCTGTGGTCTAAGTCCGGTTGGGTTGTTGCCTCACCTTGCATTCTAGGTGTTTTTTTACCTTGCCTCTGGTATACCCTAGCAGTAGGGTATAGTTGCACTATTCTTAACCTGCCTGGTAAAAGATCAAGGAAGTGCCGTGCACTGTCCTCCTATCTAGTCTTGTGAAGGTTACTAAGTGCCGTCCAAACACTAGCTACACCTGCCTAGTGAAGGGTTGAGGAAGTGTCTTGCACTGTCCTCACTACTGGCCTCGAGAAGGTGGTGGAGTTTGAGTCAATACAGTGTTGCTCCAGTGTTCTGGAGTTCCTCGCTGCTGTTGCCTGGGTTTACTCTAGCGTTAGGGTACAGATGTGGGTCATATCACACATGTCTTGTGGAGGGTGAAGAAAGCTTGTGCACTGTTCTTCCCTGGTCTCATGAAAGTGTATTATCATTGCTGCTACTATTGAGTTTAAATAAATTTTATTTAATTTTATTTGTACTCATCAAGTGTCTTTATTTCTTTAGTCACTACATGACACCTGTCTGGTTCCTGGTCCATAATAGCATGATAAAGATTGATAGAAGTATAAAGAAACAGCAGCATTCACAGGATTTGTGAAAAGATGAAAATCTAAATTTTATTGTCAACATTTTGGTCTTTTTTGACATTTTTGATTTTCATTCTTTCACAAATCCTGTGAGTACTGCTGTTTCTTCACACACACACACACACACGGACAAACACACACACACAAATGCTTTAAGTGGGGAACTAAGAAGGTACTCTGTGAAGGAGGGCAGAGGGCTAAAGTGATTGATACACAGACTTACCAATACAATAATCGTGCCATTATGGTGAGGAACAATATCCTTGGTTATCTAATGTATCTGTGATGCATTTTATACTTTAGAAAATCCTGATTTCCATAATGAAGGCCCCTCAAACTAATATAATCTGGATGAATTTTCTTTACTTTTAATTTGGCAGTCAAACATAGTTTTACATTCATTGTGATTATCTCATTTCCCTAATAATTATATATAATCTGTAATTATATAGTACATTGCATGAAGGAATTCAGAGATAGTAAGGGCAATAGTTATGATATCAATTATCATATTACATGTAATACTGCCTATGTGATATAGAGTATCATGTGTCCATGTGGAATATGCTACATAGGTAGGACCAAAAGACAATTGAAAGATAAGTTTCTGGAACATAGGAGGAGTATAGTGAGGGGAGATGTTAGATATCCTCTGAGTAAACATTATAGGGAAATACATAATCAAGAATTGGGGTCTACTTTCATTGTGCACTTGGAATGTATACCCCCAATATTTTAGGGGGGATAGATTTAGGACTCTATGTAACAGGGAGTCCTATTGGTTTTTCAGGTGTGATACCTTGAAACCCAATGGGCACAATGATAAGCTAGATACACATACATTTATATAATATGGGACACATGGATATTCATAATTTTGTCTATTTATAGGTTAGATAGCCAATAGGTAATAGCAGTGCACTATTAACTTCTAGGGTTTCTAGTCATGTCTCTTTAAGTGCAGTGGTCAACATAAGTATGGGAGGGGTGGGTTTGTCAATGCTGCATTTGGAGAGACATGAAATATACAGCAATAGTAGGGAATGATGAGATTAAATAGAACAAAAAACAAAAATGAGAATAAAAATAAATTGTTTTATCAATGTTAATGTGAAGGTTCTGTATATATCTGTATAGATTGTCCCATCAAAGAGGAATCCTGTATGGATTCTGGGTGGAAATGTATACCTGATTAAGTGCCCAGGAGGCGGGAAATGCTTTGGATGATTGCCACTCGTTATAGTATTCTAACGGAGTCCCTGGTGTTGAAGAGAGCTGTCTGAGTGAGAGAGAACAGAGCCTCAGAAATACAGTAACAATTTGCTAACACACAGATGAGCTGTAAACCAATCAGTATTAACAGCATTTGATTGGAGCCGCATCACGCTCTGCCCAAGATCTTTCACGTCCAAACCGAACAGGGAGCCCTAGGACACATACCCGGTGAGAACGGAGAGCTGTATTGTGCATCTATGACAGCGACCGCCGCCGGAGGAGCATCCCATAGCGATTGATTAGTTCAGTTTACTTGGGACAGTGGTCATAGTACAACAGACGGGGAAACAAGGTGTTTGGAGGAAACAGCCATCACATATTGAAAGAGGTAAATCGGACACCCGTCACTGAACTTTATAACATCTAAACTGGGCCCCAGGATTGAAAGCAAAATATAAAATACGTATATTATTTTTTACTCAAAATATTCTTTATTCAAGTGGTACCACCTATTTTAAACAATGTATTAGTCAATATATATGGATGTGTATTGAATATTATGTATTTCTACTAAGTGCATTTTATACATATTTTTATTGATATATTGTTACATTAAAGGTAAAATTCTCACTCTGCGTTGCTGTAGATTGTAGAGAAGTGCTAGGAGCTGTTCTAATAGATGGTATTTATTTTCATTATTGTTAGCGCTCTCCCTATATGTACTGATCTCATTTCCCTGCATTTTTTTGGAAAAAAACAAAACAAAACAAGTATTCTCTATCTATAGTTCTTTTCAGTGCCATCCTTTTGTGCTGGAAGATGTACTAGAGTTTACTGGAAAAACGAGACAAAATGACACAGGACAATTTGGCAACTGGACAGACTTCAATCTTGGTTCCTCTTATGGGGCTCCAGTAGAAGGCTGAACTTTTATTAATTCATGTGCAGATAGTACTGTCTTGTTTATACCTTTACAAAAGTACTCTTCATTTATCAGAAGCTGGAGTTAGGTTAGCTAGTAAATAATTAATATCTAGGGAATAGGCGTCACGGAGGTATCCTATTGAAATGTTGCCCTCTATTTGGCTGCAAAAGGGAAAAAAGAAATCCCAAAAACAAGACAAGCTCAGAAATGAGACGGGTGAGTTTATTAGTGAAGATAAGGAAAATGTCAATGTTCTAAACACTTTCTTTGCATAAGTATATATACGGGAGCAAGAAATGGTAGAAGAGCCTCAGCAAGTAACTAATAAAACAATACAATTATCAGATATTGGGTTAACTCAAGAAGATGTCATGGGTAGACTGAATTAAGACTGACAAAACACTGGGTCCTGATGGTATACATCCAAGGGTTCTTAAGGAACTAAGCGCAATGCTAGCAAAACCCCTATATTGGCAAAGAGCCAATGTAGTGCCTCTGTTTAATAAGGGAACTAAAGCAGTACCTGGAAATTGTAGACCTGTGAGTTTGACCTCTGTAGTGGGAAAACTGCTAGAAGGGATAATAAGGGACTATATTCAGGATTACAACACAAAAAATAAGATCATTAGCAGGAATCAACATGGCTTTATGAAGAATAGATCATGCCAAACTAGCCTTTTCAGCTTCTATGAGGAAGTAAGCAGCAACCTTGATAATGACAAGGCAGTTGATGTAGTATATCTAGACTTTGCAAAGGCATTTGATACAGTGCCACACAGAAGGCTGGGGTATAAAATAAGGAATTTGGGGGTAGGAGATAACCTTTGCAACATAGGGAACAGTGTGTGGTTGTAAATGGACAATTCTCCAATGTAGTTAAAGTGGAGAGTGGAGTACCTCAGAGTTTAGTATTAGGTCCGCTACTTTTTAACATGTTTATAAATGACCTAGAAAGCAAAATATCAATATTTTCAGATGACACTAAATGATGCAGGTTAATTAATTCAGAACAGGATAATTGCTCTCTATAGAGGGATTTATATAAAATGGCAGATTGGGCAAACAAATGGAATATGAAGTTTAATGTGGGGAAGTGTAAAGTCATGCATTTGGGAGGAAACAATCACAAGGCTAATTATGAACTTAATGGAATCATTTTAGGGGACTAATTACTAGAGAAAACTTGGGTATCCTTGTCAACTACAATCTTGCAAACAGTGACCAGTGTCAAATAGCAGTAGCAAAGGCAAACAAAATATTGTCTTTCATAAAAAGAGGTATTGAAGCAAGAGTGGATAACATTATTTTGCCATTGTACAAATCATTGGTAAGACCTCACCTTGAGTATGCAGTGCAGTTTTGGGCACCAATTCTGAAAAAGGATATACTAGAATTAGAGAGGGTACAGCGGAGAGCAACAAAATTAATTAAGGGAATGGAGGACTTGACATATGAGGAACGACTAGACAAACTTGGTTTATTTACTCTCGAGAAAAGATGACTGAGAGGAGACCTTATTACATTGTACAAGTATATGAGAGGTCAATACAAGGATCTCTGCGGTGAGCTATTTATTCCAATGCCTGATCAAGTGACCAGGGAACACCCCTTGAGATTAGCGGTAAGGGGGTTTAGACTTCAGCAGAGGAAGGGTTTTTTTTTACAATAAGGTCTGTTAAATTGTGGAATTTCTTGCCCAAATAGGTGGTTACAGCAGATACAATGGATATATTCAAAAGAAGATTTGATAAATTTCTTTCGAAAGGGAACAGAGTTATAATGTTTATTAGTAGGCAGATCAGGAAGATCAGCTAAAGACTAACTTATTTGGTAGCAGGAAAGCTATAACATTCTTAGTCAAGTAGGGTATGAGGAAAAGGTTGATCCTGATGGACTTGTGTCTTTTTTCAACCTAATTTACTATGTTACTATGTAGTACCCAAATCAAAACGTGCTGTCCAATCCATAGATGACTGTCCATTTTGTCCACGATCTAGTCCATCCTGGTGCTTTACTGCTGACCTATCTGGGACAATTTGTTTTGCTCTGTTAGCGACTGACTAATAATAATCTAATCTTGGCAGTTTAACTGGAAATGAAAGAACCAATATTACATTTTTCTGGCTGTGCACAACTCTAATAGATATAAGTTTAGCAAATGCTATTAGTTTGCTGTTGATTTCAACATTTTAGTAATTCACATTTAGATCGCTCACATTTTTTTATACAGAGGGCAATTTGTATTTATCTAGGAAAATCTATTGTCAAACTGACAGCTCAACATTACAGATAACTGTACATAATCCTGATGATCAATTGTTCCTGTGCAAACAAACCTTGATATAGATACATTGTTGCAATTTCTAGTGCACGTCTAGAATATTGTTGGACCACCAGGTTTTTGAAGCATAACTCACATCATCTCCAATAACCAAAGGTTGTTTGGGGTTGATGGATGTTGCAGTCCTCAACAAATAGAAGTCCTACAATTGATAAAACACGCTGTAATGGATTAACATAGGAGTTCTTCAGAAAGTAAAGACGTTCTCAAACTTCAAAAGTTTCCACTTCAATTACTCTTTATAAACTGTGCATTTAACACTTCTTCATATAATAGGTTCATTAAAAGCATTCACCCATGAAATGTAGGTTTTATTGTCCAGTTCAAATCAAGTGTTTTAATTCATACCATTTAACTTAAAAACAGCCATTTACATTGTTTTCAACACCACATGTCAGATGAATAGAAACATAGAATTTGGTTGCAGGTAAGAAGCAAATGACTAATCTAGTTTAACCATTTCCCTACTCAGTTAAGAACTTCACATTTAATCAGTCACTAAAATAACCTTGCAAGATTATCACATTAATATGTCAATTCCATTTCTATAGTATACTATACCACGTCTAAAATTATTCTAGTCCTTTGCTGTCTTAGTCACAAAGTAATTATTTTAATTATGGAACAGTTCTAATACAATTTTACACTAAAATAGTGCCTGGAACTGTTTTTTTAGTGCTGATCCTGTCTAAAACCGATTTGCAAATTTACCACTGAAAATTCTCCACTTTATTCACTTGCATCCAGGGAAGGACAATGGAGACATTTAAAAGCATTTTTATTAGTGATGAGCGAGCACCCCAATGCTCGGGTGTTCGGGTGCTCTGACCGAGCACCCCCGGAGGCTCGAGTGCTTGGCCGAGCACCCGAGCCCCATTGAAGTCAATGGGAGGACTCGAGCATTACACCAGGCACCCCCTGCTCTGATGAGGGGAGGGTGCCTGGTCCATAGGAAAAGGGCAGAAAAAGATGGAAACACTACAGAAATGGTTCAGGGACAGCATAGGGAGGATGTCTGGATGCATCTTGGACTCCAACATCGCTGCTGGGAACGATCTTTCGCCCGTAGTACGCCATTTTTACAGACTGACCGTAAAACACACAAAAAGGCAGATAAAAACGACTTTAGGCGAAAAATTGTTACCAAACAGTATTTGCTGTATATTTACTTGTATATCATCTGCAAATTCTCCCAAAAATTTCCTCGATTTTTCTGAACTGAGGCCATGATTAAGAGGGAAACGTGCGCAGAGGCAAATTCTCCCAAAAATTTCCTTGATTTTTCTGAACTGAGGCCATGATTAAGAGGGAAACGTGCGCTGAGCCGACCATCTAAAACATTATGGGTGAGGGTCTGCTGCGGAGCTGACCATCCTAAACATTATATGCGAAGGCCCGCTAGTGAGCTGACGCTATAAAACATTATATGAGAGGGCCCGCTAGAGAGCTGACCCAATAAAACATTATATGAGAAGGCCCGCTGGTGAGCTGACCTATACAAAAATTGTCAAACAGGGCCCGCTGGTGAGCTGGCCCTATATAAAAATTATATCACAGGGCCCGCTGGTGAGCTGGCCCTATATAAAAATTATATCACAGGGTATATGGAAGAGAGTCAACCATATACCCGTTTTTTGGGTGGAAGGGGTGAATGGGAATACAGAGTATTCCCATCATTGTAAATAACATATATAAAGTGAGTTTATGTTCCCCCGGGGCTTTCCTCCAGTGGAGTGCAGAAGTCAGGGGAAATCCAGGCCTTGTTCATTTTTATAAGTGTCAACCTATCAGCATTGTCGGTGGAAAGGCGGATACGCTTATCTGTTATGATGCCACCAGCAGCACTAAATACCCGCTCAGACAGAACGCTGGCGGCAGGGCAGGCCAGCACCTCCAAGGCGTAGAGTGCCAGTTCATACCACGTGTCCAGCTTGGACACCCAGTAGTTGTAAGGCACAGAGGGATCATTGAGGACGCTGACACGGTCTGCTACGTACTCCTTCACCATCTTCCAAAACTTTTCCCTCCTTGTGACACTAGGCTGCGCATCAGGGTGAGGGTGCTGGCGGGGTGTCATGAAGGTATCCCACGCCTTGGAGAGTGTTGCCCTGCCTTTGTCGGAACTGCTGTGTGCTCCCCTTTTCTTCCCTTCTCGGTTGGCCAAGGTAGCACGTACTCTGCCGCCAGCGTTGTCAGATGGAAAATTTTGGAGCAATTTTTCGACAAGAAACTTCTGGTATTGCACCATTTTGCTTGTCCTCTCCACCGGAGGAATGAGAGATGAGAAATTCTCTTTGTAGCGGGGGTCCAGAAGGGTGAACACCTAGTAATCCGTGTTGTCTAAAATGCGTATAACGCGTGGGTCACGGGAAAGGCAGCCTAACATAAAGTCAGCCATGTGTGCCAGAGTACCAACAGGCAAGATTTCGCTGTCCTCACCAGGAGGATGACTCTCAATCTCCTCATCCTCTTCCTCCTCTTCTGCCCACCCACGCTGAAGAGATGGAACTAAAGTTCCATGGCTACCCTCTGTAGCGGAGGCAACCGTGTCTTCCTCCTCCTCCTCCTCCTCCTCCGCCTCCTCCAATTGTTGCTGAGAAGACGAAGTGAGGGTGCTCTGGCTATCACCTTGTGTAAGCTCTTCCTCCCGCATTTCCACCTCTTCCACATGCAAAGCGTCAGTTTTAATTGTGAGCAGCGAGCGTTTCAGTAGACACAGAAGTGGGATGGTTACACTGATAATAGCGTTATCGCCGCTCACCATCTGTGTCGATTCCTCAAAATTGCATAAAACCTCACAGAGGTCTGACATCCATTCCCACTCCTCACTTCTGGTTACAGGAAGTTGAACGGAGAGGCGACGACCGTGTAACAGCTGGTACTCCACTACTGCCCTCTGCTGCTCACAAAGCCGGGCCAACATGTGGAAGGTGGAGTTCCAGCGCGTGCTCACGTCACACAGCAGCCGGTGAGCTGGCAATTGTAAGCGCTGCTGCAGCTTCAACAGGCCGGCTGAAGCTGTAGATGACTTACGGAAATGTGCACACATGCGGCGCACCTTGGTCAAGAGATCATGCACATTGGGGTAGGTTTTTAGAAATCGCTGAACCACTAAATTAAATACATGCGCTAGGCATGGTACGTGTGTGAGCTTGCCGAGCTCCAAAGCCGCCACCAAGTTACGCCCATTATCACACACAACCATGCCTGGTTGCAGGTTGAGTGGCGAGAGCCACTGCTCGGTCTGGTGACTAATCCCCTGCAACAGCTCTGAGGCCGTGTGCTGTTTGTCCCCAAGGCAGATCAGCTTCAGCACGGCCTGTTGACGCTTCCCCACTGCAGTGCTACACTGCTTCCAGCTACCGGCTGATGGGGGAGTGGCGCTGCGTGCAGAGAATTCGGAGGTGGAAACGGAGGAGGAGGAGCCAATAACGTAGGTGCTGGCGGAAACCCTGATGGAGGTAGGGCCCGCAATCCTCGGCGTGGGTAGCACCCGTGCCATCCCAGGGTCCGAGTCGCTCCCAGCCTCCACGACATTCACCCAGTGTGCCGTCAGGGAAATGTAGCGTCCCTGGCCACAAGCACTTGTCCATGTGTCAGTCGTTAAGTGGACCTTCCCAGTAACTGTGTTGGTCAGGGCACGGGTGATGTTACGGGACACATGGTGGTGTAATGCGGGGATGGCACACCGGGAAAAGTAGTAGCGGCTGGGGACCGCGTACCGAGGGACAGCTGCTGCCATCAGGCTGCGGAAGGACTCAGTCTCCACAAGCCTAAATGGCAGCATTTCGATGGCCAGTAATTTGGAAAGGTGTGAGGTTAGTGCTATGGCCTGTGGGTGGGTGGCTGGGTATTTTCGCTTACGCTCAAATGCCTGGGGTAACGACATTTGGACGCTGCGCTGGGACAGGGAAGTGAATGTGGTCGCTGATGGTGCTTCAGATGGTACAGGTGCAGGGCGGGAGGTATGCGGGCCTGCGCCTTCGACAGGCGATTGGCCGGCACCGAAAACAGGGGAAGAGGAGGCAGTGGTGTGGCCTGCAGACACAGATGGGCGATCCAGGCGTTCCTCCCACTTACTACGGTGCTTGGATGCCATGTGTCGGATCATGCTGGTGGTGGTGAGGTTTCTAGTGTTCATGCCTCGGCTCATTCTGGTGTGGCACAGGTTGCAAACTACAATTCTTTTGTTGTCCGCACTTTCCTTAAAAAAACGCCATACCGCGGAACACCTACCCTTTGGCAAGGGAGATTTACGCAAGGGGGTGCTCCGTGGAACATTTGCGGGCCGGTTTGGTGCGGTCCGCCTTCTTTCTGTAGCCACACCACTGCCTCTTCCAGCCTGTTGCGGTGCTGCAGATGGCTCACCCTCAGGACTGCTGTCATCGCTCGGCTCTACACCTTCCCAGGAGGGGTCAGTCACCTCATAGTCCACCAAGTCCTCCTCCACTTCCTCACTCTGATCATCCTCCTCATGTCTTGATCCCACCACATACTCAGTCATTGACAACTGTATATCATCCTCCTCAACAAGGTCTTGAGACAGTAATAGTGGTTGATTTAATGGCAACTGTGTCTCATCATCATCATCATCATCCACTACTTCCTTTGACCTTAAATGCCGTTCACATCTGTCATCTTCTTGTGATTGGGTACCCTCCAGAGGTTGTGAATCAGGGCACAAGATGTCATGTTCCTCTGCAAGCGTGCTTGGAGAGAGGGTCAAATGAAGGATTGGTGATGAGACGAGCTCCTCACTATATCCCAGTGTGGGATCACTTCTTTGACCAGACCGTCTATGGTGGGAGGAAGGATGATCAGAGTGAGGATTATGTTGACCAGACTCTTGGCTACTGAGAGTGGACTTGGTGGAAGACAGGGTGGTGCTTAACCGACTGGAAGCAGTATCAGCTGACATCCAACCGACCACCTGTTCGCAGTGGTCGGACCTCGAGAGTGATGTCCTGCGACGCCCTGTAAAGTGAGTCATGAAGCTAGGTATGGTGGATGTCTTTCTTTCTTGTGCTCTGGCACCAGGCACAGTTTCTACGCGTCCTGACCCGCGCCCTGAACTATCAGGATCACGTCCACTTCCCCGTCCCTTTTTACCCACCTTCTTCATATTACACGGAATATATGCTGCAAATCTGCAACTTTGCACAGTACACAGAATGTGCTGCTAAACTGGGCGACACACACTGAATGGAATATGTGACTTTGATATTTTACAGTTTGAAGACTTAACAGTATTTCTTCCTATTCTGCAACTGTGCACAGTACACAGAATGTGCTGCTAAACTGCGGTGACGCACACTGAATGGAATATGTGACTTTGATATTTTACAGTTTGAAGACTTAACAGTATTTCTTCCTATTCTGCAACTGTGCACAGTACACAGAATGTGCTGCTAAACTGCGGCGACGCACAATGAATGGAATATGTGACTTTGATATTTTACAGTTTGAAGACTTAACAGTATTTCTTCCTATTCTGCAACTGTGCACAGTACACAGAATGTGCTGCTAAACTGGGCGACACACACTGAATGGAATATGTGACTTTGATATTTTACAGTTTGAAGACTTAACAGTATTTCTTCCTATTCTGCAACTGTGCACAGTACACAGAATGTGCTGCTAAACTGGGCGACGCACACTGAATGGAATATGTGACTTTGATATTTTACAGTTTGGAGACTTAACAGTATTTCTTCCTATTCTGCAACTGTGCACAGTACACAGAATGTGCTGCTAAACTGCGGTGACGCACACTGAATGGAATATGTGACTTTGATATTTTACAGTTTGAAGACTTAACAGTATTTCTTCCTATTCTGCAACTGTGCACAGTACACAGAATGTGCTGCTAAACTGGGCGACGCACAGTGAATGAAATATGTGACTTTGATATTTTACAGTTTGAAGACTTAACAGTATTTCTTCCTATTCTGCAACTGTGCACAGTACACAGAATGTGCTGCTAAACTGGGCGACGCACACTGAATGGAATATGTGACTTTGATATTTTACAGTTTGAAGACTTAACAGTATTTCTTCCTATTCTGCAACTGTGCACAGTACACAGAATGTGCTGCTAAACTGCGGTGACGCACACTGAATGGAATATGTGACTTTGATATTTTACAGTTTTAAAAATTAACAGTATTTCTTCCTATTCTGCAACTGTGCACAGTACACAGAATGTGCTGCTAAACTGCGGTGACGCACACTGAATGGAATATGTGACTTTGATATTTTACAGTTTGAAGACTTAACAGTATTTCTTCCTATTCTGCAACTGTGCACAGTACACAGAATGTGCTGCTAAACTGGGCGACGCACACTGAATGGAATATGTGACTTTGATATTTTACAGTTTGAAGACTTAACAGTATTTCTTCCTATTCTGCAACTGTGCACAGTACACAGAATGTGCTGCTAAACTGCGGCGATGCACAATGAATGGAATATGTGACTTTGATATTTTACAGTTTGAAGACTTAACAGTATTTCTTCCTATTCTGCAACTGTGCACAGTACACAGAATGTGCTGCTAAACTGGGCGACGCACACTGAATGGAATATGTGACTTTGATATTTTACAGTTTGAAGACTTAACAGTATTTCTTCCTATTCTGCAACTGTGCACAGTACACAGAATGTGCTGCTAAACTGGGCGACGCACACTGAATGGAATATGTGACTTTGATATTTTACAGTTTGAAGACTTAACAGTATTTCTTCCTATTCTGCAACTGTGTACAGTACACAGAATGTGCTGCTAAACTGGGCGACGCACACTGAATGGAATATGTGACTTTGATATTTTACAGTTTGAAGACTTAACAGTATTTCTTCCTATTCTGCAACTGTGCACAGTACACAGAATGTGCTGCTAAACTGCGGTGACGCACACTGAATGGAATATGTGACTTTGATATTTTACAGTTTGAAGACTTAACAGTATTTCTTCCTATTCTGCAACTGTGCACAGTACACAGAATGTGCTGCTAAACTGGGCGACGCACACTGAATGGAATATGTGACTTTGATATTTTACAGTTTGAAGACTTAACAGTATTTCTTCCTATTCTGCAACTGTGCACAGTACACAGAATGTGCTGCTAAACTGCGGTGACGCACACTGAATGGAATATGTGACTTTGATATTTTACAGTTTGAAGACTTAACAGTATTTCTTCCTATTCTGCAACTGTGCACAGTACACAGAATGTGCTGCTAAACTGGGCGACGCACAGTGAATGAAATATGTGACTTTGATATTTTACAGTTTGAAGACTTAACAGTATTTCTTCCTATTCTGCAACTGTGCACAGTACACAGAATGTGCTGCTAAACTGGGCGACGCACACTGAATGGAATATGTGACTTTGATATTTTACAGTTTGAAGACTTAACAGTATTTCTTCCTATTCTGCAACTGTGCACAGTACACAGAATGTGCTGCTAAACTGCGGTGACGCACACTGAATGGAATATGTGACTTTGATATTTTACAGTTTTAAAAATTAACAGTATTTCTTCCTATTCTGCAACTGTGCACAGTACACAGAATGTGCTGCTAAACTGCGGTGACGCACACTGAATGGAATATGTGACTTTGATATTTTACAGTTTGAAGACTTAACAGTATTTCTTCCTATTCTGCAACTGTGCACAGTACACAGAATGTGCTGCTAAACTGGGCGACGCACACTGAATGGAATATGTGACTTTGATATTTTACAGTTTGAAGACTTAACAGTATTTCTTCCTATTCTGCAACTGTGCACAGTACACAGAATGTGCTGCTAAACTGCGGCGATGCACAATGAATGGAATATGTGACTTTGATATTTTACAGTTTGAAGACTTAACAGTATTTCTTCCTATTCTGCAACTGTGCACAGTACACAGAATGTGCTGCTAAACTGGGCGACGCACACTGAATGGAATATGTGACTTTGATATTTTACAGTTTGAAGACTTAACAGTATTTCTTCCTATTCTGCAACTGTGCACAGTACACAGAATGTGCTGCTAAACTGGGCGACGCACACTGAATGGAATATGTGACTTTGATATTTTACAGTTTGAAGACTTAACAGTATTTCTTCCTATTCTGCAACTGTGTACAGTACACAGAATGTGCTGCTAAACTGGGCGACGCACACTGAATGGAATATGTGACTTTGATATTTTACAGTTTGAAGACTTAACAGTATTTCTTCCTATTCTGCAACTGTGCACAGTACACAGAATGTGCTGCTAAACTGCGGTGACGCACACTGAATGGAATATGTGACTTTGATATTTTACAGTTTGAAGACTTAACAGTATTTCTTCCTATTCTGCAACTGTGCACAGTACACAGAATGTGCTGCTAAACTGGGCGACGCACACTGAATGGAATATGTGACTTTGATATTTTACAGTTTGAAGACTTAACAGTATTTCTTCCTATTCTGCAACTGTGCACAGTACACAGAATGTGCTGCTAAACTGCGGTGACGCACACTGAATGGAATATGTGACTTTGATATTTTACAGTTTGAAGACTTAACAGTATTTCTTCCTATTCTGCAACTGTGCACAGTACACAGAATGTGCTGCTAAACTGCGGCGACGCACAATGAATGGAATATGTGACTTTGATATTTTACAGTTTTAAAAATTAACAGTATTTCTTCCTATTCTGCAACTGTGCACAGTACACAGAATGTGCTGCTAAACTGCGGTGACGCACACTGAATGGAATATGTGACTTTGATATTTTACAGTTTGAAGACTTAACAGTATTTCTTCCTATTCTGCAGCTGTGCACAGTACACAGAATGTGCTGCTAAACTGGGCGACGCACACTGAATGGAATATGTGACTTTGATATTTTACAGTTTGAAGACTTAATAGTATTTCTTCCTATTCTGCAACTGTGCACAGTACACAGAATGTGCTGCTAAACTGGGCGACACACACTGAATGGAATATGTGACTTTGATATTTTACAGTTTGAAGACTTAACAGTATTTCTTCCTATTCTGCAACTGTGCACAGTACACAGAATGTGCTGCTAAACTGGGCGACGCACACTGAATGGAATATGTGACTTTGATATTTTACAGTTTGGAGACTTAACAGTATTTCTTCCTATTCTGCAACTGTGCACAGTACACAGAATGTGCTGCTAAACTGCGGTGACGCACACTGAATGGAATATGTGACTTTGATATTTTACAGTTTGAAGACTTAACAGTATTTCTTCCTATTCTGCAACTGTGCACAGTACACAGAATGTGCTGCTAAACTGGGCGACGCACAGTGAATGAAATATGTGACTTTGATATTTTACAGTTTGAAGACTTAACAGTATTTCTTCCTATTCTGCAACTGTGCACAGTACACAGAATGTGCTGCTAAACTGGGCGACGCACACTGAATGGAATATGTGACTTTGATATTTTACAGTTTGAAGACTTAACAGTATTTCTTCCTATTCTGCAACTGTGCACAGTACACAGAATGTGCTGCTAAACTGCGGTGACGCACACTGAATGGAATATGTGACTTTGATATTTTACAGTTTTAAAAATTAACAGTATTTCTTCCTATTCTGCAACTGTGCACAGTACACAGAATGTGCTGCTAAACTGCGGTGACGCACACTGAATGGAATATGTGACTTTGATATTTTACAGTTTGAAGACTTAACAGTATTTCTTCCTATTCTGCAACTGTGCACAGTACACAGAATGTGCTGCTAAACTGGGCGACGCACACTGAATGGAATATGTGACTTTGATATTTTACAGTTTGAAGACTTAACAGTATTTCTTCCTATTCTGCAACTGTGCACAGTACACAGAATGTGCTGCTAAACTGCGGCGATGCACAATGAATGGAATATGTGACTTTGATATTTTACAGTTTGAAGACTTAACAGTATTTCTTCCTATTCTGCAACTGTGCACAGTACACAGAATGTGCTGCTAAACTGGGCGACGCACACTGAATGGAATATGTGACTTTGATATTTTACAGTTTGAAGACTTAACAGTATTTCTTCCTATTCTGCAACTGTGCACAGTACACAGAATGTGCTGCTAAACTGGGCGACGCACACTGAATGGAATATGTGACTTTGATATTTTACAGTTTGAAGACTTAACAGTATTTCTTCCTATTCTGCAACTGTGTACAGTACACAGAATGTGCTGCTAAACTGGGCGACGCACACTGAATGGAATATGTGACTTTGATATTTTACAGTTTGAAGACTTAACAGTATTTCTTCCTATTCTGCAACTGTGCACAGTACACAGAATGTGCTGCTAAACTGCGGTGACGCACACTGAATGGAATATGTGACTTTGATATTTTACAGTTTGAAGACTTAACAGTATTTCTTCCTATTCTGCAACTGTGCACAGTACACAGAATGTGCTGCTAAACTGGGCGACGCACACTGAATGGAATATGTGACTTTGATATTTTACAGTTTGAAGACTTAACAGTATTTCTTCCTATTCTGCAACTGTGCACAGTACACAGAATGTGCTGCTAAACTGCGGTGACGCACACTGAATGGAATATGTGACTTTGATATTTTACAGTTTGAAGACTTAACAGTATTTCTTCCTATTCTGCAACTGTGCACAGTACACAGAATGTGCTGCTAAACTGCGGCGACGCACAATGAATGGAATATGTGACTTTGATATTTTACAGTTTTAAAAATTAACAGTATTTCTTCCTATTCTGCAACTGTGCACAGTACACAGAATGTGCTGCTAAACTGCGGTGACGCACACTGAATGGAATATGTGACTTTGATATTTTACAGTTTGAAGACTTAACAGTATTTCTTCCTATTCTGCAGCTGTGCACAGTACACAGAATGTGCTGCTAAACTGGGCGACGCACACTGAATGGAATATGTGACTTTGATATTTTACAGTTTGAAGACTTAATAGTATTTCTTCCTATTCTGCAACTGTGCACAGTACACAGAATGTGCTGCTAAACTGGGCGACGCACACTGAATGGAATATGTGACTTTGATATTTTACAGTTTGAAGACTTAACAGTATTTCTTCCTATTCTGCAACTGTGCACAGTACACAGAATTTGCTGCTAAACTGCGGTGACGCACACTGAATGGAATATGTGACTTTGATATTTTACAGTTTGAAGACTTAACAGTATTTCTTCCTATTCTGCAGCTGTGCACAGTACACAGAATGTGCTGCTAAACTGGGCGACGCACACTGAATGGAATATGTGACTTTGATATTTTACAGTTTGAAGACTTAACAGTATTTCTTCCTATTCTGCAACTGTGCACAGTACACAGAATGTGCTGCTAAACTGGGCGACGCACACTGAATGGAATATGTGACTTTGATATTTTACAGTTTGAAGACTTAACAGTATTTCTTCCTATTCTGCAACTGTGCACAGTACACAGAATTTGCTGCTAAACTGCGGTGACGCACACTGAATGGAATATGTGACTTTGATATTTTACAGTTTGAAGACTTAACAGTATTTCTTCCTATTCTGCAACTGTGCACAGTACACAGAATTTGCTGCTAAACTGCGGTGACGCACACTGAATGGAATATGTGACTTTGATATTTTACAGTTTGAAGACTTAACAGTATTTCTTCCTATTCTGCAACTGTGCACAGTACACAGAATGTGCTGCTAAACTGCGGTGACGCACACTGAATGGAATATGTGACTTTGATATTTTACAGTTTGAAGACTTAACAGTATTTCTTCCTATTCTGCAACTGTGCACAGTACACAGAATGTGCTGCTAAACTGCGGTGACGCACACTGAATGGAATATGTGACTTTGATATTTTACAGTTTTAAAAATTAACAGTATTTCTTTCTATTCTGCAACTGTGCACAGTACACAGAATGTGCTGCTAAACTGCGGTGACGCACACTGAATGGAATATGTGACTTTGATATTTTACAGTTTGAAGACTTAACAGTATTTCTTCCTATTCTGCAACTGTGCACAGTACACAGAATGTGCTGCTAAACTGCGGCGACGCACAATGAATGGAATATGTGACTTTGATATTTTACAGTTTGAAGACTTAACAGTATTTCTTCCTATTCTGCAACTGTGCACAGTACACAGAATGTGCTGCTAAACTGCGGCGACGCACACTGAATGGAATATGTGACTTTGATATTTTACAGTTTGAAGACTTAACAGTATTTCTTCCTATTCTGCAACTGTGCACAGTACACAGAATGTGCTGCTAAACTGCGGCGACGCATACTGAATGGAATATGTGACTTTGATATTTTACAGTTTGAACACTTAACAGAATGTGCTCTAATCTGCAACTTTGCACACTAAACAGAATGTGCTCTAATCTGCAACTTTGCACACTAAACAGAATGTGATCTAATCTGCAACTTTGCACACTAAACAGAATGTGCTCTAATCTGCAACTTTGCACACTAAACAGAATATATGACTTTTTTTTTTTTTTTTTTTTTCCCCCCACACAAAATAAACTGCTGCCCCCACACACAGTAGTCCTAAAAAGGACTTTTGGGTCTTTTTTTTTTTTCAACAACACTTTTCTTCTCCCTACACTGACTTTCCCTTCCTATCCTCATCTCTCCCTGGCTAAGACTGAGCCGAACTCGCTGGTCAGGTGCTATACAGCACCCGACCATGGGTTCTGGCCAGCCAATCAGTGTAATGCCAGCAGCCAACATGGCTGCTGGCATTACACTGATGTCAGAGCCTCCCTGCACGTTTATTGGCTGCGCAGCAGCCGCGAAACGTGCGGGGAGGAGACCCGAACATGGCGGGCGAGCACATGCGGTACTCGTACGAGTACCGCCATGTGCCGAGCAGAGCGATGCTCGAGCCGATCCGAGCATCGGCCGAGCATGCTCGCTCAACACTAATTTTTATGTTTCTCTGTGATTTCTTTCTTTTTGGGAACTAACTATGCAGATGAAATTGGAATACAGTTAGTCCATGTTCCTATGGGTAGCTTTTGGGGCTTGCAGTTATTTACTCCCTTATATACCCTGAAGTACAACTGAATGCATTTTACACCAGTGTTGATAAGGAGTTGAGCTGGGCAGTCGGATGTGTACATTACCCCATTCACATTCAGTTTTCACCTCTCCAACTCCAGATCATGTCCTCTCAATGCTTTGTTCAGTGATTTCCTTTGTGTCACTTTGCTGCTTCTTATCAATGCACTAGAGGAAAAAAATCACAACTTTAGCTATTGTTAATGATAAAAAATTACCGTTATTTAAATTGTTTTTCACATAAATAGCATGATCCATTGAATTATTGAATGATATTTACCATTTAAAATCTTTTCTTTGTTGTATTCTTAAATAAGAAAGACGACAAGGTGAGAATTAAAGTAAAAATTCAATCTTCAAAATTGAAAATTCAAAAGCTCAGTTGTCCCTTAGATTTTTACATGGATACAAATTATTTATTTTCTGTTAGAAAAGAATGATAGATACAATCTGAAGAAGACTAAAGACAAACCTAATTCCATAGAAACATAAAAAAATACAAAATTATAGAGTTACATGACTGGAATGAGAACATGTTCAGTTACAGTTTGGCTAGTGGATATAAAACATGGAAGGTTACCTTATAAGCACGCTTTCTTAATTTAAAAGCCCATGAGATTAATTATTGTATTCACATACACACAAAAACAAATATAATAATTTAAAACAAGGGACTATTAAGGTAATTAATTGTATTATTTTTTATGATACATTAATTTAACATTTAGTACATGAAACTATGGTTTGATATTAAGTCATCAATTTAAACCAGTTCAAGGGCCTCAAATTCTTTTCCCTGTCCTCAAATGGACAGTACATTTTACCTGTTTAAAACTAAGTTAAAGAGATAGAAACGTTTCACAAAAAAAGCAGCTACATGTATGACTTTGGCTCGTCTGACTATCCTATGTGGTTCTTACTAGAAGGCTCTGTCTGTTCGCTCAGTTTGTTGGTTCCATTATTCAGACATCCTTCCTTGTACTGATCTGGGGCTCTAGCAGACTCCTAGCTACTGACTGCAGGCTGAGAGACTCCAGTGGGCTGAGGCCCAGTCTTGGACAGTGTGGTGCAGAGATTGGGAGACTGCTATTCCTGATATAGTGCTCGCCGTTTCAATCACCCACTATGTGTTTATTTATATATTGCATTACTGTCATTATTCTCATAATAAAGGTTCTATTAACTATACCGTCTGACTCCTGGTTTTGCTTGCCAACCGTAACAGTACATAAGGGTCATGAAAACAGACGGTGATAGTGATCCTCCTTTACAGAGAATATTTGACAGAATGCAGGATTAGGATCAACGTATTGATCAGTTGGCAGATGCCTTGCAGACCTTGATTGGCAGAACCGCTCACTGGGAACGCTATAACCCGCAGCAGGTGGCCACCCCAGTTTCTCCTTCGGCACCTGCAGCTGATACCATCACTGATGCAGGACTGGCCAGAGAGTTAACTGGATCTGCTCCACTCCCACAGAGCGCAGTAGGGTTGGACTTATGATCTCTCTCCTGGCTGGCAAGGCATTGGCTTGGTCGAATCCATTATGGAAGACAGAGAAACTATCACGGTGCCCGTGCTCTCTGATGCAGACGGCAACATTCTGACTGCTATTTGCCTTACCTTTTGCTGATTGGCTAAGTACCTTTGTCGCCACCCAGTGATGGCCTTTATATACCCTGTCATATCTAAGTTATAGTGCCCTTTCGTGGTGTACTAGTTCCTGACTTTTGCTCCGTTATTGCTGATCGTGTATGACCTGGTCTGCCTGATGACATTCCTGAGTTTGCTGTACTTCGACTGCTCCGTTGCTGACTGTATCTGGCTGAGAACCCGCTCCGTTGCTGACCGTATCTGGCTGAGGACACGCTTCCATTACCGACTGTATCTGGCTGAGAACCCGCTCTGTTGCTGACAGTATCTGGCTGAGGACCCGCTTCTGTTAATGTCTGTATCTGGCTGAGAACCCGCTCCGTTGCTGACTGTGTCTGGCTGAAAACCCGTTCTGTTTCTGACCATACCTGGCTGCGAGTTTATTCCGTGTCTAGCGTATTAACACACTGTTGCCTTTCGTATCTAGTCTACCGCCTGGTGGTCTCCGTATTGCACCTGCTATACTTGCGGTGACTAGCCGTTATGCTAGTTGGTTGCGCCGCGTGGCGCTATTACTCTGTCGACTGTTAGCTAAGCATTCGTGCTCTAGCTACTTTCCTTATCGCCATTAGCAGTGTGCACACGCGAAGTACCGGTACAGTGTTCATAGCACTGACCGTGTTACTCTGATCTCTCTGTGTCCACTTCCCTTACAGCGCTGGGCTCACTCCCTTGGGGAGTTGCAGTATATCACAGGAAGTTACCTATTGACCCTTTTGTGCCTGGACAGTCCAGGTAGGGTTGAGCATATTCCTATCAGCAGTAACCTTGGGCTCAAGAGCCAGCTTTACGTTGTACCATCCTCAGTAGAGGGGACACTGGTTGTCTACATCTATATGTTAATTCACTGTGTTGCGATCCACCCTTAGCATTCTAGGGTCTGCTTAGGAGAGTTATCTCGGTCTATTGGCATCTGGTGCCAGGGTCAGTGATGCCACGCTCCTTTGGGTTCTGTGTCTCCCAGGCGTCTGGGTCGTGCCAGTAGTGTTGCCCCGCTCCTCTGGGTTCTGTGCCTCCCAGGTGTTTGGGTTGTGCCAGCAGTGTTGCCTCGCTCCTCTGAGTTCTGTGCCTCTCAGGCATCTGGTTTGTGCCAGTCACTTCCTCCTGGACCATCTGCCATCAAGGTCCTGTGGTCAGTTCTCGGAGTGTGTTGCCTGCTGCCTGTTATATTAAAGCCAAAACCTCCGTTGCCAGAGATTGTCATCTTTCACACATACATCGCTATTACTGTCTTGCTATTACTATATATATCTGCCTGTATTTCTGCTCTGTTTGTGTGGGCCCATAGTCTTAACTAAGTGTGTGATCTTTATCTCAATAAAGTCATTTTAACCTTACCAATCTATTCTGAGTGTTCCTCAAAAAACCATGACAGAAACCCATAATATATAATTTTACTCGATTTGTGGCCACATTTAGAAGCATATTTGATGTGCCAGGTCACGGGACCTTGTCTTCCAAACATCTGATGACTATCCACCAGGGCAACTGCACGGTGGCAGAATACGCAATCGAGTTTCGAACCCTAGCAGCCAAAGTAGGGTGGACCAATGAGGCCCTGATAGCTGCATTCTCCCCAGGGCTTTGCAATTACATGAAGGACGAGATTGCTGCTCGTGACCTACCTAATAGTCTGGAAGAGATGATATCCTATGAGACCGTAGTTTAAGGAGCACCTGCGGAGGAATCCTACCAGCATGTCCTACAGCTTTTCTTGCCTACCCTGTCCTCCCTCACCTCCCATGACTCCTGGTTCTGACACTATGGGGGGTGAACCTATGCAGGTGGGGGATAACCGACTCTCTGCGGTGGAGAGGGCCCATAGGCAGAGGGAGGGACTATGTCTGTACTGCGGTAAGAATGGTCGCTTCCTGAAATCATGCCCAGTACGTCCGGGAGACGCTCGCACCAAAAGATCCTGTCGGGGACAGATCTTAGGTGGCATCTCACAGTCCCCTGAAGCCTCTCAGGCTACACCCTTTCTGGACATAGTCCTATCTTGGGCCAAAGAGTCAGTCCCTGTGCCTACTCTTATAGACTCTGGCGCTGCAAGTTATTTTGTGGACGCCGCATTCGCTGAGCGTTTTGGGATTCCTTTACTGCCTCGTGACACTCCTTTGGCGGTTGAATCTATTGATGGCAGACCCCTGCTGCCAGCACATATTACTCATGAGATGGCCCCACTTACCCTAAGCGCGGGAGCCCTGCATAAGGAAACCCTGAAGTTTCAGGTGATAAACTCCCCGCACTATGCTATTGTATTAGGATTCCCATGTTTACAAAAACATAACTCAAAATTGACTGAAGCAGGTGTAAGATATTGTCCTGGGGGACTCTCTGTGAGGAGTCGTGTCTTTCACGTCCCATCAGACTTGCCTGTGCTGAGTCTCAAGGCCTACCGGAGGTCTATTCGCAGTTTTCTGAGGTATTTATCAAAGTCCGAACAGGAGCATTACCTCCTCATAGACCGTACGATTGAGCTTCTGCCTGGGACTACCCCTCCGCGGGGTCGTACGAACCCTCTATCTGTGGAGGATAATAAGGTCATGGAGACTGATGCCTTGGAGAGGGGCATCATTCGGAAATCCTCATTCCCTGCAGGTGCTGGATTTTTTTTTGTAAAAAAGAAGGACAGAGAATGATGCCCTTGTATCGATTATCGGGGCTTAAACAAACTGATGGTAAAGAATGCGTATCTCATACCATTGATTACTGAAGTGTTTGACCACCTCAAAGGTTCTACTATCTTTACTAAGCTTGATTTAAGGACGGCTTACAATTTGATCAGGATCAAACAAGGGCATGAATGAAGACAGCATTCAACACCTGGAGCCGGCATTATGAATACCTGTTCATGCCCTTTGGCCTGTGCAATGCTCCCGCTGTCTTACAAGAATTTATAAATGACATTTGCAATGCTGCATTGTCATTTATCTGGATGACATCCTTATCCATTCTCCAACAGTGGAGACCCACTATGTGGATTTATCCAGGTTCCTTTCACTCCTGTGAGGCAACAACTTGTTCTGCAAGTTGGAAAAGTGTGAATTTCCAAAAATCCAAGTTACCTTTCTTTGGTATGTTATATTCGCATCTGGGTTCGCGATAGACCCTAAAAAACTTTCTGATGTGGTCCAGTGGCCTCGTCCGGCCATGACGTGGAAAGGAGCCAAAATGGTCTTCTGATGCACTATCTGCCTTTGACAACCTCAAGGCAGCATTCACTGTGGCTCAAATCCTGGTACATCTCAATCCCACCCTGCCCTTTACCCTGGAGGTTGATGCATCAGAGATTGGAGTAGGTGCCCTCCTTTCTCAACGGTCAGCTCCTGGAGAGCCTTTACGCCCTTGTGGCTACTTCTCAAAAAAGCTATCTAAGGCGGAGATGGTTTATCAGATTGGTGATAGGGAGTTGCTGGCCATAATCTTGGCATTAACAGAGTGGCATCATCTGTTGAAGGGTACCATTTCAACCATTCTGATTCTTACAGACCACAAGAATCTGAAGTACTTGTCTGAGGCCAAGCGGTTATCCTCTCGTCAGGCCAGATGGGCAATATTCCTATCCAGGTTTAATATCATGGTTTCCTACCTTCCAGGCTCAAAAAATGTGAAGGCTGATGCCGTGTCACGCCAGTTTTGTAGTAGGTTCAAGGAGGAGGTTCCTCCCACTCCGATCATTCCTGATGATCTCATTTTTCTCACGATACGTACCTGCATTACTTCTCCCCTGGGAGAGGAGATACTGGCTGCTTAGGCATCTGCCCCTGCTGAGACTCCTAGTGGGAGATGTTTTGTACCAGCTATGTTCCGTATTAAAATTCTGGAGACATACCATGCTGGCCATATGGGGCACAACCAGTTAATCTGGTCTTTGTTTAGACTGTTTTGGTGGCCGAGCCTCCACTCTGATTGTGCTGCCTTTACTGCAGCCTGCACCACGAGTACTCAAAATAAGTCTCATTGACATCTGCCAGTAGGCTTGCTCCAGCCTGTGGCCAACGGGGAATGCCCCTGGTCACACTTGTCCATTGATTTTATGGTCAACCTTCTTAGGTCCATGGGCTTTACTGTAATACTAATGATTGTGGACAACTTCTCAAAAATGGCTTACCATCTGCGAAGGAATTGGCGGTGGTATTCGCAAGGGAGGTGTTCCGACTCCATGGTATCCCTCAGATGAGAGTGTCTGATAGAGGAAGCCAGTTTGTGTCCTGCTTCTGGAAGTGTTTCTGTGCGTAAATGGGAATTGAATTGGCATTTTCCTCCGCATACCACCCGCAATCCAATGCCGCAGCAGAAAGGTCAAACCAAGCCTTGGAGCAATTTCTCTGCTGCTATGTCTCTGACCACCACAACAATTGGGCTACCCTGTTGCCCTGGGCGGAGTTTGCCAGAAATTGTGCTGTGAACTCTTCCACTCAGAGTTCCCCGTTCTTGATCAACTATGGGTTTCAACCCTCAGTTCTTCCGGAAACCTTCAGAGCACAAGCTATTCCAGCTCCTGATGAGTATTTGAAGGAGGGGAGGGGTAGACAGCGCAGGATAATATCCTTCTAAGTGTAGTAAGTTTGACTTCAAATATTGTATAATAAATATTAAAATAAGATTTATTGCAAAAATAAGAAATGTATAAATCCGTGTATATACAAGGAACAAAGGCTAGAGACTTCTAGTATATAAGCGAATAAAAGTGACTTCAAATATTGTATAATAAATATTAAAATAAGATTTATTGCAAAAATAAGAAATTTATAAATCCGTGTATATACAAGGAACAAAGGCTAGAGACTTCTAGTATGTAAGCGAATAAAAGTGGACACAACAATCGCTAATTGTGCTCAGCATAAGTAATATACAAAAACAGGAGGAATGAGATGGTAAATATATAATAAGCGCTCAAATGGGGGATATACTGATGGTAAAGTAAGCAGTGAAGATCCTATTGCTCCAGACGAAGGCGCAGTATTGCGCCGAAATGCATTGAGCTATTACGAATTATTCCACGAGTAAGGAGGATGCCAGAGAGAACATCTTTCTGTTACAATTGATGAAGCGGCTCCTGAGGGGAATTCGGGACCTCGCACAGCAGTACGGACAACGGGAGGACGGAGTGGATACGTAGGGACAATGGAGATCCGGCAGAAAAGAACTGCTTATGGGCAACACCTCAAGAGTTTTTTTCTAGTAAGCTGACATCCATATACCTTTACTGATGTTTTAGCATTCACTTTCTCTTGCCTGTCCAGATATTACGTATCCTCCAACCAGTTGTCACTATACTTCACTGCATTTCCAAGAGCAGTAGAGGCACTCAATAAAACTAAAGCTGTGGAGGCTGATAACCTGTGTTGTTGTTGGTTACTGTGTGTGTGTGGCTGAGTGGGACTTGGACTTGGAAAGTGGTGATGATTCTGTTGATGACTGACAGGATCACTGTGTATATTTTTTTATTTTTGCTTGTCCAGGGTCAGACTTTCCATTAATTTTCTCAAACAGTGCTCATTTTCAGTGGTGGAAGATTGAGCCTTAGCCTTTCAGCTAACTTGTCATCACTAGAAGTGGGCAAAAGTCCCGTTGTGTTCCTGCAAAAAAAATCAGTGAAAACCACGTGATTGCCCACTTTTTCAAAGGAAAATCTGCTTTAAATAAAGCAGAATGCAGCAGAGCAGGCTAGTGTGCTACAGTCCACTGTGGACACAGTGGAAATGGGTTCCAGTGATGCTGGACTAGAACATTTTCCACTTGGCAACAGCAATTATCCTGGTCCTAGCTGCAGTGCTCATTCTGGGGCAGTAGCAGCAACAACAGCAACATCATCCTCTGCCCCACCCAGTGAAGGGGAATGTGGAGAAGAAGAAGAATGAGGCCATCATCAGCGACAGCATTGTGCTCAATTTGTGACAAGTCAGTGAGATGGGGAAATGAGGGAACACACCTTGGAACAACTGCCCTGATAACACACATGAAACACAGACACCTTGGGGGAGATTCATTAAGCAGTGATAAAGAGGTGATAAAGTGGTGATGACTTCTCCAGTTTATCATTTCTCCAATTCCTATGTTATTCTATGGAGCCTATGCATTAAGATTTCTCTTAAGATAACTCTGGAGATCTTACGAACTGGAGAAGTGATAAACTGGAAAAGTCATCACCACTTTATCACCGCTTAGTGAATCTCTCCCCATGACATCTAACAAATCCCTCCTGTCAGTGCCCAGAATAAAGACAACCTCAGGTTCCCAGTCATTCAGCCACGCTGCCCCACATTCTGAAACTCTTTATTGTCCTCAATCAGAGAGGCACCATAATTACAGAAAAAAAAAAAGCTAAAGACCCATCTCTTTTATCAGACATTCAGACAACTCATTTGACCATAAGGAACTCTTAATGTTGATGTCTGTTTGTATATTTGTAAAGCGATTTGAGTCTCACAGAGAGAAAAGCGCTATAAAAATCTGAAATTATTATGTATGTGAAACATGTTAAAACCAAACACCCACCAAAGAAATCAGGCACCACTGTTGCTGTACCCCATGACTCTCCCCAAAGGCAGCAAGAGGTGAGGTGCAGATCAAAGAGGAGGAAGAATAGAGAAACCCAGCCAGAGGCCGAAAGTTCAGTGGTGAGTGAAACACCTGGCTCTCCCATACCTTCTTGCTCTAGGGTAACTATATCTTCTGGCAATCCACGTGGTTCATCTTTACCTCTCCCGCTGGTTGATAGCCATTCAGTAGATGTCAGGATGTGTTAGTTTGTGTCCACCCATTGCATATTCTGTGGTGCACTGGCCAAACATGGCAGTGTGGTGGAGGATAATCACAAGTGGGACATAAAGAGGCATCTGAGGAGATTCCATCCCACAGATTATGCTAAGCTGGTGGCAGCTGGCAGGAGGGTTCATCATTATTGTTAAACTGTCTGTAAGTTGTCATGTGTCTTTAGTGGGGAGTGGCCAAGGGGCATAGTGACAGTAGCAGTACCTGGTTTCTGGTGGTGGTGGGGTTATCACATTGTGGTCCCTAAGTGTCATGGTGTTTGGTTACAGTTATGCCTGGTGTTTGATATAAGTCCAGATTTGCCCATTGTTCCCAGTCCTTCCCTTATTTGTTACATACACTGTGCACATTGTAATTCTGATGAGAGGCACAGTTCCTGTTCTCGAGGGAAAAAGTTCTACTCTAACAACACACATGTGATCTTGCTGGAGAGGCAGGTGGATAAGCATTACTGGCCAGCTTCTTCTTTTTTCCACATATACCTGAAGTGGTGGGGGGCTAGTTGGGGTGCTGCTACTGCCTCAGGCGCATCACTGGAGCTCATCATTGTAAGTGGAACCTTCATCATCCATCACCCATGTTACTGTCATTGCATATGCCATTCCCTCTGACCTACCTAATCATTCTGCTGTTTAAACAACTCAGCAGCAGCAGCAGCAAGAACAGCAGTCGCAAATTCCGCAATTACACCGGGGCATTTGACAACGGCAAGTGGTCACTGCCCAACAGGGCATTTTTTTTTCCTCAAGGCTTGTTCTTAAAAAAAAAAAAAACAACAGATGTCTACAAAAAAAGCTATTTTTTGGGCTTGTTTCTAACAAGCCTAAGTCCTACAAATCAAAATTTCCTTAGGGCTTGTGCCAAACAAGTCCTAAGTCCTACAAATCAATGTTTCCACAAGGCTTCGGGGCTTGTGTCTCTAACAATAAGTCTAAGTCCTACAAATCATCCTCTACAAAATACTTAGTCCCCTCAAGTATCAGTCTGCCCCAGTTGCAGCTTATGTCAGGGAGTCCCTGTCTCTGTCACGTTATGTACCAATTTCTTATTTTATTTACTTATTTTTATTACCTGTCCCCCAATACCAGTTAACAACCACCCCTTCAAAACAAAATGATTCTTTCCCCAGACTGTACCCACCAACAGTGGCACCCTCCTCAGACCCCTTTTATACAATGTCTTACGGGATTTGTTTTAATTATATTTATTTATTTTATTAACATTCCCCCCCAATCACAGTAAACACCCCCCATAAAAATTCCCTGTTCAACTGATTGTTTTCCCACACTCCACCAACACAGGCACCCTCATACTCCTTTCATACTATGCCTTTGGGAAATAAAATAACTTTTTTTTTGTATTGTGTGTAAATTCAATGTTCCCACTGATTTCAATGGAATAAGAGAGGAAAAAAAGCAGAAAAAATGCACTTTTCATGGGAAATTATTTGCCTAGCAAGAAGTGACATTATTCTTTGATTTTGGTTTGAGGCAAAAAATGTTCACCCATCCCTAGTCTTCATTTCTTGCACTCCAAGTTTTTTCCTGCTCTGGATGTTATCTCTATGCTAGGAGATCCTAGGGGTGTGAGAAGGGCGCAAAGGAGAATTACCCCAATTACCCCAAATTTTGTGTGACTGACTGGGAAGGCCAGATACTTTATCGGTATCTGAAGAAGAGGAGGATGTTGGAGAGATATATCTTCTACATCATCATCATCATCAGTCATTAATTCATCACCAGCATCAGCTGCCACTTCTTCCCCACTATTTTTATATTCCTCTAGGCTTTCAGAGGTCTCAAACAATTTCACTACTACTTTCAGGACAGGTGTTTTGGGGCTTGTCTGTCTCACTGTCAGATGCAGCAGTTGTTTGAACTGCTACAATTTCTTGCACTATGCTATCAACACTGGAATGAGCCTCGTTGTCATCTTTATTTATTAATAGGACTGAAGCTGGTTATAGTGGAAATTTTGGTGGGACAGTGTCATGCTTCTTCTAGTTTTCCGGGGTTTTCTGGAATATTTTGCAAGTTATTTGGTTTTTCTTTTGGTTCTTTGTCCCTGAACTGTCTCTCTGATACGTGCCAACACATTATCTAAATGTTCCTGCCGTGACCTGTATCCAGTCTTATTCGTGTGTTTCCAGCATTCCTGACCTGGCTATTCTTGACTTCGCTTTCGTTATCCGATTTGGCTTACATCTATGCTTTCTGGTATCGACCTCTGGCTCCATTCTTGGGACACTTCTCCTGCCTGCTTCCTGTGTGCTGTGCTGCCGATTGGTTTTTTGACCCAGGCTTAGATTTCTCTACTACTCTTCCTCAGTACTGTCCTTGCTTGTTAGTTACTGACCCAGTCTGTTGACCATTCTCTGCCCACGGCCTTGTTTCCCCTTGACTATCCTGTCCCCGGTCAAGCTCGCCATCTTCTACCTGGTCAGGCCCGACCTACCGACTACAGGTCAAGCTCAACACCTTCGACTAGACATACGCTTCCATGTTTGACTTTTGATTTGTTGGTTCCAGTTCTCTCGACTACCGTTGAGTCTGCCGCTCGGTCCCCTAGTGTTTGATCTCTTGTTGCTGTGTTCTGTTCCCTTTAGTTGTACAACAGAGACAAATCTAATTGTGGGTAGGTTTCCCTCTCTGTTCCAGTCTCAGTGAGTTGCTGTCTGTATCTAGAGGTGTCATCCAGCTATCAGGCTTCATGGCCTATACCTTTAATCTGGCTTTAACCACAGCAAGGCATCTCTAGAGCAGCCAATGCTCGCCAGATACACTACCCATCCAGCACCCCCCCCTCCCAGCTTCTGGCTCACTGAGGCCTACCCAGCAGTATAGTCTTGTATTGTCTTTTGTTATTTTATTGTTTATATTTAATAGCTGTCTGTCCTCTCTTGGTGGAGTTCCTCCTCTACTAAGTTTTCACTAGCAGCTTACAAGGGTGCTGCCTGATCTGAATATTACAGACTTTGACAAACTACATCTTACTCCAGAACAAAGAGATCACCATCATTTATTTCACAAGCTGCAGTAACCATGGCTGCAGTCAGTTTTTGGACTACCACATTATTCACACATCCCTGCACTGCTCCTAATCCTTTCAGGCTCACCTTATGCCTTGTGTGTTTGCTAGACATAACTCAATTACTTTGGGTGTTTTACTGTAAAGTACACAATAGAACTGACTGTGTGTGATGCCTTGCCTTGGATCTCTACAAAATACTTGTCTTGTATTAGTCTGCCTCAGTCACAGCTCACATCAGCATCCCTGTCTCTGTCACCCATCAATTTTTAATTTTATTTTTATGCATTTATTTATCTATTTATTCTAACTGTCCCCCTATCCCTATCACTGTCAACAAAAAACTAATGAAAAAAACACACTCCCTGTTCAACTGCTTATTTCCCCAGACTCCTCTAGGACAGAGATAAGAGCCAGATTAGAAAGAAATGTGGCCTATGGTTGACTTGTCTTCCCAGTCAGTCACACAGAATTTGGGGATTTGAGGTAATTCTCCTTTATTCTCTCCTCACACCCTAGGGTCCCCTATCACAGAGATAACATCCAGATCAGGAAAAAACTTGGATCACCTCTGCCTGTGTTCTCCCACTCAGTCAAACAACATTTTGTGGTAATTCCCTTTTTCTCCCTTTTCACACCCACAAACTCCACTGATAAAGAAATAACAGCATATCAGGAAGGAACTTGGATCACAGCTATGTTAACTTGGTCACACAAATTTGGGGGTATTTGGGGTAAACCTCCTTTCCTCCCTTCTCACACCCGCAGACTCCCCCTAGGACAGGGATAACAGCCAGATTAGAAAAAATCTTGGATCAACTCTGTCTGTATGTTCCCAGTCAGTCGCCCAAAATTTGGCGTATTTGGGGTAATTCTCCTTTGCTCCCTTCTCATATCCCAGAATCCCCTAACACAGCCAGATCAGGAAGGAACTATGATCACAGTTGCTTGTGATTACTTGGTCACACAAAATTAGAGAGTAATTAAGGTAAACCACCTTGAATGAATATGTTTATTTATATAGCGCCACAAGTGTACACAGTGCTTTACAGTTTAAGGGTTTAAACAATACGGTATCCTTTTGAATGGTCGCACGCTCATTTAACTATTTCACCAGGTCGTCTGGTTAAAAATCGCTACGTGACAATCTCGCAGTGCATGAAAGAGTGAAATTGTCATGTTGCCTAGTCAATGGGCTTGCATATCATGTCACCTCCATAGCCTTTTTGCCTACTCCTCTTCGCATAGCATTGTTATATCACGCGACCGCCATTGGCTTTTTTATCCACTTCTTTTCATCTATCATTACCATATCATGAGCCTAGATTTACATACGTCTAGACTGGGGATAAAATTGAGTCCTAGTTCCTTCCTCAAAGTCGAAGCTGGAGCTCCTGTTTTGTTTTTGTGCTAAGGATAATCAGCAGTCAATAACCCATCCTTTCTCCCCCTCCTCTGTGTCTGAACGCCATGATGTTGTACACATTGTACGAATATTCTAGAGCAGAACGAATCGCAGTGGGATGATGTCACTACTCAGTGCCACTGTCTACACATGTTAGAAGGCATAGAAACTGGATAGAGCTGTCATCTGTCCTTTCATCAGTTATCATGCAGTCTTTAAGGACCGTGCTTCACAGGGGCATAACCCGGGGCTACTGCAGGGCATTGTCTGTGTCCGGGCACACTTACTATAATGCCAGAAAGGTAATTCCTTCACATCAGGTGCTTGTTAGTGAATCTCTCACATACAACCTTTGAGTGCCAGGGAAATGCAACAAATTTCCTCCTATTCCCAGCACTCACATTTTTAAATAAATAACTGTGATAATCATGCAGGAATAAATGCTTTACAGCTGATTTGTTAGAGAGACTATACTTTGAATGTTCAGGTGTATTTCTGTCATAGGGTTACCATCTTGCACACGAGCTCCCATTGACTAGGCAACGTGACATTCTCGTGCTGTCATGCACTGCGAGATTGTCACGTCAGGATTTTTATCCAGGCGACTTGGTGAAAGAGTTAAATGGTCACACGGTCTTCTGCATGAGACCATTCAAAAGTGAACCAATTAATACAGGGTTACAGGTGCTTTGTAGCGTGAAACATTGGGTGCGAGGTCCCTGCCCGAAAGCTTACAATCTAAAGTGGTAATGGGAGACATACAGAGTACATAAGGGTCAAGTGCTGAATACAGTGCTAGTTCTGATGATGATAGAGGACATCAGTAAAGTAAATAATTTATAAGAGTGTACATTGTACAACATCAGTGCCTTCTAGCATGTTGAAATTTTATCCATGAGGTGCATTTTCAAGGGAGATTTGAAGGTCATCAGAGAGGTGCAGTGGAGCAGGTTGGATGATAGATCATTCCATAGATAAGGAGCAATGAGAGAAAAAGGTTTGATATGCGACAGGGCTGTAGACACTAAAGGAGCCGAGAGAAGACAATCATTTGCTGAACATAAGTGATGGGATGGGGTATAGCGGGAGATCTGAGTGGAAATGTAAGAAGGAGTAGAGGAGAGAAGTGTCATGAAAGAGAGGAGTAAGATTTTGTAAGATATCTGGAGTTTGATAGACAGCCATTGGAGAGTTTTGAGGAGGAGCTTAGCAGGGACAAACCTAGGTGAAATCATTCTGTATAGATTGAAATGGATGGAGATGGGAGGCAGGAATGCCAGACAGAAGAATGTTGCAATAGTCCATGTGGGAGAGAATGATTGCTTGTATAAGAATTTTAGCTGTGGAGGAACAGAGGAAGGAAGAAGAATATTTGCTTCCTTCTCACACTCCCCAACTTTCATAGGACAGAGATAACAACCAGATTAGGAAGAGACCTGGAACATGTCTTTCTGTGTCTTCCCAGTCAGTCACACTGAATTTTGGAGTATTTGAGGTCAATGAGATCAAGCTCCTTTCTCCCTTCCTGTCCCCCAGATTCCCTAATACAGAGAATTGTTTTCCTGCCTACAAGAAACCATAAACTAAGCTTCAATTCAATCTTATAAGAATGTTTTCTCTAGTTCAAAAATGTGCTGCTTTCTCTTCCTCTCACAACCACAGAATGGCATGCTGTGACTCTGTGAGAACCTGACACCCTTTTCGATGAGAAACTTTCCATGTGTTTGGAAAAAACTCTGCTTTTCCACTGATTACAATGCAATGGGCTAGACTAAAGAAGCAAAAAACTGCACTTTTTGTGAAATATTTCACGCTTGCCAAAAAGTGGCTTTTTTCCTGTTTCTCTTTTGAGGCTAAATGTCACCCATCCCTACCAGTGAGGTCAGAAGAGATGTTTTAGTCCCCTGTGCACTCCTGTATCAGAATGGTGTATACTCTTTCTTTGTCCAGTACGAGAGCCAGAGCCTTTGTCTCCAAGTGGGCTTTAGATTGGGTTTACTGCTGGGCATCTCCCAGCTGGTTTCTTTTAATCCTAGCCTCCTCAATTAAGGTTACTTTACGTTACAGTGTGATATTTTATATGCATAGATACTTTCAAGGATTTTATAACATTCTGGAGGGAAGTATTTTTCAGAAAAAGAGGAATTCTAGAAGAAAAGGTCATGACCTTAGAGAGTGAAAGATTATTAAAGGGATAGTAATGTTTCATAATAAAAGCAGCTCTAATTAATCTTCATAGTGTTTGGGCCATTGAGAGTGTTATTTCAATACTGTCAGAGTTGTAGTACAAGGGTAATTGAATGATAAAGTATCCCCCTCCTGCCCGTTCTACTGATATAACGCTGCTCAGCTTAGAGCAGTAGGGAGGTGCACAGGAAGATTGCAGAGAGGGTTTTCATTGTTCTCACAGTAAGAATATTGACCCTTGATGTGATCTGTCTGGTCTATGGACTGGATTCCACATCTGAGGGGAGGTGTCTTACACTAGTTAAAAGGGGCGGAAGGGGGAAACTTTATCATTCTATTACTCTTGAACTACAATGATCACAGTAACGAGATAACACTCTCTATGGATCAAATACTATGAAGATTAATTGGAGCTGCTGCTTTTGTGAAACAGTACAATCACTTTAAATAATATGAGTAAATACTACTTTCCAAAAAGGGTGATGAAATTATTTCTCAGTGGAAGTGGTTGGATCTAATACAGTAAAGGGATTCAAAACAGCCTGGGATGGACATAAGAACTAGGTGCAATTGTGAATTTTATGCAGAAAAGGATATGGGCAGACTGGATAAAGTCATGTGCACTTATCTGCCATCAGAGTCTATGTTTGTATTTTAATGCAGCCCACGATCCAGGTGCTTTACAGAATTAGCAATCATATCATACAAAAAAATACAGGTTAAAGTGTGATCACTGCATTATTAGCAGAGAAAAAGTGCAGCAAAGTGAATAATACATTGGCAAAGAGATCATGTTCCAAAGAGTTTACAATCTAATTAATAATTATAATATACAGAGACAGTGGGAGGAGGATGATAAGTGTGAGTAAAAAGCTTTTGGAAGGGAAGTACAGAATGACTCATGTTTATGTCAGTGTGGAAGTGAAAGTGATGAGTGTAGACCACTTGAAAATGGTGATGGGGAAGGCAATCCAAAGTCGAGGAGAAGACAGTGAAAACTATTGCAGCTGAGAGATGGCTTTAGTTGTGTAAGAAGTGAATAGAAGGAATGTTTGAGAACAATGCGGATGGTGGGAAGCAGTGTACTGAGATATAAGAGCAGAAATGTCAGAGGGTGCCAAAGAAGAGAAAGACTTGAAGCAAATGAAAATAATTTGTTAAGTAATACGGGATACTACTGGTAGCCAAGAGAGGGATTTCAGGTGTGAATGAGGGGGAAATTATCTGGGACCAAGGGTTATTATTGTCACAGCTACAGTTAGAGTAGACTGAAATGGAGAAAGATAATAGACAACAAGATCAGAGAGTAGAATGTTTCAGGAATCTACTGTACAGCGAATAAGGGCCAGGTGAGAGCTTTGGCTGTTGACACACAAAGGAAGCTCCATATTTTGGTAATATTTTTAAGGCAGAATCAGCGGGTTTTTATAGACAGCTTGGATGTGGGGGTAGAATGTCAAAGTAGAATCCAGTAAAACACCAAGACAGTGTATTTTTTATTATGGAGTGAAATGTAGAATTATAAACTGTAATAGAGAAAGGGGTCGGGTTGTAGGTTTAAATGGAAATACAGCAAGTTGTGTGTTAGCCATGTTGAGTTTAAGACAGTGGTGGTGTCATGGTACCCTGCATAAATGAAGGAGAGGCACAGTATATGTAATGTAAAACCACCTTTATTGAGAGTAAGCAAACATGTACACCAATGCCCACACAACCCCAGACACAAGACTATAATCTCCGTTCTACTACCCAGACCTGCACGCCGTGCTGCGCACTGGACTACTGTGTTAGGTGCAGGGAAATCTGCAAAGTCCCACAATGGAGAGCCTGTAGACAAGGCTAGGGTCACAAACAAGAATAGCAACCGGTGGCAACAGAGAGCGAGTGAGACTGAGCAGTGTAGCTCAGGTATGAATGATAAGACCACTGAGGAATGCACGGAGTGAGTAGTCAGCCAGAGCCACAGGTCAGAGCAGAATGGGTGTTCAGGCAAGCCGGGAACTACACGGAGCGAGTTAGTCAGCCAAAGCCACATGTCAGAAATGAATGGGGAGTCAGACAAGCCGGGAACTACGCGGAGCGAGTTAGTCAGCCAAAGCCACATGTCAGAAATGAATGGGTAGTCAGACAAGCCGGGAACTACACGGAGTGAGTTAGTCAACCAGAGCCACAGGTCAGAACCGATGTGGGTAATCAAACAAGCCGGAGACTACAAGGAGCGAGTTAGTCAGCCAGAGCCACAGGTCAGAAGTGATGTGGTTAGTCAGACAAGCCGGGGTCATACACGGAGTGAGTTAGTCAGCCAGAGCCACAGGTCAGAACCGATGTGGGTAGTCAGGCAAGCCGGGGTCATACACGGAGCAGTTAGTCAGCCAGAGCCACAGGTCAGAACTGATGTGGGTAGTCAGACAAGCCGGGGTCATACACGGAGTGAGTTAGTCAGCCAGAGCCACAGGACAAAACCAATGTGGGTAGTCAAACAAGCCGGAGACTACAAGGAGCAAGTTAGTCAGCCAGAGCCACAGGTCAGAACCTATGTGGGTAATAAGACAAGCCGGTGTCATACACAGAGCGAGTTAGTCAGCCAGAGCCACAGGTCAGAACCGATGTGGGTAGTCACACAAGCCGGTGTCATACACGGAGAGAGTTATCAGACAGGCACGAGTCGCAACGATACACAAGAGCAGCAAACGGAAACACCACATAAGGGCAATGACTACTAGGCCCGAGGGGTTATAAAGGAGCAACTCAAGGCAGGAATCAATTAGGCAAATGAGACTACGCCCTTAAACAGGCACACGTACCAGCGCCCGTTCAGGTGACGTCAGAATGTGGAAGTAGCCGGTAATCATGCCGGACGACATCACTACCTAGGAAGGAAGCACAGGATTGCTTAGCCGCTAAGGGAGATTATGATAGGTGGGTCATCTATGAAGAGATTGCAGTGAAAACACTAACCAACTTGAGACTACTGCTGTAGTGACATCAGGGGAAAAGAGGTAGACGTGTGTGTCATGTGCATACAAATGGTAATTAAAGCCAAGAGAGCAAATATGGTCACCAAGTAAGAGACTATAATACCCACTGAGAGGATATGGGGAGAAGAGAAGATATTTTGTCTGGTAGTATTGAGAGCAGTACAGCTCAGCTGCCTGCTCCTGCTGCCAGACGTGCTGACCCTGCTTCCTCCATTGCTGGGCCTGCTGTCAGATATGCTGTCCCTGCTAATGCTTCCACCAGTACTGTGGCTACTGACAGACATGTTGCCCTGCTGCTACGAGTGCTGTGTCTGCTGCCAGTACTGCCCCTGCTGCCACCAGTTCTGTGCCTGTTGTCAGAGGTGCTGCCCCTGCTGCCACCAGTGCTGTGCCTGCTGCCAGTGCTGAACCTGCTGCCAGTGTGTCTTGTAATACTCAGGAGAGGGGAAGGAGAAGATGATGCCAAGTTTGACAACAGGGGACCTAAGTCACACTTCCATCCCCAAGCAGTCCCGACAGTGCTAATACTACTGCTAAGAAGGTCCAGCAGTTTGTTAGTGTTAGGAGTGAAGGAGGGGGTGATCATCATATTAATAGTGACTGTGAGGAGGAAAACTCTGGGGTTGAAATTGATGTGGTTGATGGAGCAGCTAGTGGGACTAGCGTTAGGAGAGTGGTAAGGGAAGCAATTGAGAGCATTTAGACTAGCAGTCAAGGAAGCTCACACTATTCCCCTGCCCCTGGGAGTCCCCTTTCCCCATGGCACTGTGCAGGTGGAACATGATCCTGAAGAAGTCAGAACTAGTGGTTAGCAGGCGCAGCAATAATACGACCACCAGGAGCACAGAGCAGCTGCCAGGAGCACAGAGCAGCTGCCTGTGCCTGGTCTTCTTAGCCTGCCTTCTTCAGGTCACTAAGAAATGACAAGTGTGACATTAGGGGACCCTCTGTCACATTTCTCATCACCTCCTCCAACCAGGAGTGAGATGTCTGTAATAGAGAAGCAGCAGCTGCACCCACCACAGAAATCGAGCAATGCTGTTACTGTAACCCCTGACTCACCAGAAAGGCAACAAGAGGCAAGGCAGAGAACAAAGAGGAAGAAGAACAGAGAAACCCAGGTAGAGGCTGGAGGTTCGATGACAAGTGAAACAACTAGCTCACCATAATCGTCCTCTAGGGTAACTGCATCTTCTGCCAATCCACCTCGTTCATCATTACCTTCCTGGCCAAATGATAGCCACTCTGTAGATGTTAGATGTGGCAGTTTGTGTCAAACCATTTCACACTGTGTGGTGGACTGATCACACATGATAGTGTGGTGGAGGAGAATTGCAAGCAGGACATCAAGCTGCATCTGAGAAGATTTCAACCTGCAGAATATGCTAAGATGGTGGCAGGGAGAGTTCATCATTACTATTAAACTTTCAGCAAGTTGTCATGTATCCTTAGTGGGGTGTGGACAAGGGGCATAGTGATAGCAGCAGTTGCTGATGAGAGGCACAGTTCCTGCTCTCAAGGTAAACATTTCTATTCTAATAACAACACACCCATGATTTTGGAGGAGGGGCAGGTAGAAAAGAATTATTGGCCAACTTCTTATTTTCTAGTGGTGGGGGCTAGTTATGGTGCTGCTGCTACTGCCTCAGGTGCATCACTGGAGCTAGTAGTGGCAAGTGGATCACCAATGTTACTGTTGTAGCAGCAGTAGCAAGAACAGCAGTCATAAATTCCACATTTACATCAGAGCAGTTTTTTCCCTCATGGCTTGTGCTTTTAAAAAAAAAAAAAAACAGTCAAACCAAAAAAAACCCATAGGCCTACAAATAATAAACATTTTTTTTTTTTGGGGGGGGTTGTTTCTAACAGCCTAAGTCCTACAAATCAATGTTTCCTTAGGGTTTTTGCCAAACAAGCCTAACTCCTACAAATAAATGTTTCCTCAGGGCTTGAGTCTGTAATAAGTCTAAGTCCTACAAATCAATGTCTCCTCAGGACTTGGGCCTCTAACAACAAATCTTACAATTCATCCACTACAAAATACTCTGTCACGTCAAGTATCAGTTGCAGCTTACATCAGGGGATCCTTGTCTCTATCATGTTACATACAAATTTATTATTTTATTATATATTTTTTTATTAACTGTCCCCCCAATAATAGTCAAACCACCCCAAACAAATTCCCTGCTCCTGATTAATTCCCCAGACTCCACCCACCAACACAGGCATCCTCCTCAGACCCCTTTTATACCATGTCTTATGGGATATTACTAATTGTATTTAGGATTTATTTTTTATTAACTGACCCCCAATCCCAGTAAACGACCCCCCCAAAAAATATTCCCAGTTCAAATGATTCTTTCCCCGCTCTCCACCAACACAGGCTCCCTCATGCCCCTTTTATACCATGCCTTTGGAAACAAAATAATATTTGCTATGTGTTGTGTGTAAATTCAATGTTCCCTTTTATTTCAACGGAATGAGCTAGACAAAAGAAGTAGAAAAAATGAACTTTTTGCAGGAAATTCTTAGCCAAGATTTTGGTTTGAGGTGCAAGTTTTCACCCATCCTTGCTGTCATCCACTTTCATGTTCTATTGGGAACTAGGAATGGTTAATAGAACAGCTTCATTATTCTATTACCTCTGTTAAAGGGATAGTAATGTTTCACAATAAAAGCAGCTCCAATTAATCTTCATAGCATTTGGGCCATGGAGAGTGTTATTTCAGTACTGTCTGAGATGTAGTTGAAGAGTAATTGAATGATAAAGTATCCCCCTCCCGTCCCTTTTACTGATGTAACACTGCTCACCTCAGAGCAGCAAGACGTATGGATCACAGAGAGGGACAATCTTCAGTGAGCATAAGGAAAAAACCTGTCGGGGGGGCAGTGGTTTCCTTATGATCACAGTAAGAAGATTGTCCCTTGCTGTGAGCTGTCTGGTCAAGTGACCAGATTCCACATCTGAGGGGAGGTGTCTTACACTAGATAAAAGGGAGAGGGGTATACCTCATTATCCAATTACTCTTGAACTACAATTCTGACAGTACTGAAATAAAACTTTCCATGGATCAAATACTATGAACACTAATTGGAGCTGCTTTTTTTGTGAAACATTGCTCTCCCTTTAAGTCAGTGCTAAGTGTGTGTAAACCCTTCTGGCATGCAGCACATTTGAGTCAAATGGATTAATGATGTTTAACCCTTTGAGTGTCAGATAAGTTGCACACGTCTTTGTCAATCAAGGTGTTAGCTACAATGGGGTTGCCTGCAGAGAAAACTTGACAATGAGGGCTGTTATCTCATATGCAATAATACTATGGCATCTTCATTGTTGATATATAAACAGATAACCAGTTTGTTTAACCCTTTGAGTGCCAGAGGGGTACACAATGCATTGCTTTCCCCTCTGGCATTGAAAGGGTTAGCTTTGTAAAAAGTTTTATTGGTGTGTGGGTAGGCATGTGGTTTTTCAAGATGTTTTAAAAGTTCTTTTAGAGTGACAGTTCCACTTTAAAGGAACACTAAGATCTAAACATGACAGTGGTCGATATCATTTCAAATATTGCGTATTACAACTAGCAGATTAACTACTCATTTGTTCGATCAGTAAAATACAATCTACATCTTGATTTTTATAATTTGCAAACTGTCCTATTCAGAGATCATTTACTTTAAGTGATAGTAATACTTAATTTGTTGCTTATTTAGTATTGTAGGCTTTAAAACATATTAAGAACTATGTAAGTCTTATCTATCAAACCTTTATGGTTTGAGAGATATTCGCAACTGAATTTTCCCCCTCCCTAATGTCAGCGCTCTAGCTGACAGATTTGGATTCTGGTCCGCAGACCGGCCGGCGGTTCTTCAGCAGAGACAAGATCGCGATCTTTATAAAAAAAATACTTCATTGGAACATTCTACAAAGTGTGCCTGGTTTGTAAGCACACGTTGCAGACCGTTCTGCGGACCAGAATCCAAGTCTGTCAGCTAGATGGCAGACTTGACTGAAACAGCCAGGGAGAGGGAACTTTAGTTGTTAAAATCTCTCAAACCATTAAGGTTTGAGAGACAAAACTTACATAGTTCTTAATATTGTTTAATGCCTACAATACTAAATAAACAAAACATTAAGTATTACTATCACTTTAACCTTTTGAGTGCCAGAGGGGTATGCAATGAATTGCTTTGTAATGCATTGCATACCCCTCTGGCACTCAAAGGGTTAATAGAGTGTGTGTGTGTGTGTGTGTGTGTGTGTGTGTGTGTGTGTGTGTGTGTGTTGTCTGCATACTGAGGCAAGTAAGCACTACTCTTTTACCTTATCTAGACCAATTTACAGACAATCTTGGACAAACATTTCAGATACACCAATCAAAACGGCGATGGTACTTGGATCCCTTGAAAACACAGTAATGGCTGCTCTCATAGAAATTAGATTTAGGCCACAGAAAACAAATAGAGCAGTTTTACATATGCTAGTTTGGGATACAGGGTAATTAAGATTACATGACCCTAGCACATTTTAGGTATTAGAGTAATAGAAATATGAAAGTCATTATTTTGGGATCTCTGTCCAAATTTTATTCAAAACATTAACATGTTAGATGCAGCAATTTTTCTTTTAATTTTCTTAATGCTTGATTGACTTCCCTGTTTTTCAAACTGTAAATTAGAGGGTTGAGCGCCAGAGATATGATTACAAGAAGGACAGAAACGTATTTCTTTTGATTCGATGAGTAGTTGGATGAAGGCCCAAAGTACATAACCATTGCATTTCCAAAACATATAAGTACCACCGTAATATGGGAGGTGCATGTAGAAAAAGCTTTAGCTCGTTCCACAGAATGCATTTTGAGCACGGAGGAAATAATACAAATATAGGATACAATGATGAATCCAAAAGGAAGTAGGAGTCAAAAAAAACAGACACAAAATATTGTTATCTCACTTATATGGGTATCATCACATGCCAATGTCAGAATTACTTGAATATCACACATAAAACTATTGATCTGATTAGGAGAACAAAATCTGGTAGGTGTTGCAAGTGATGGAACAACTGATATCATAAAGCTCCCCACCCATACAAAGACTGCCATTTTCAAACAAATCCTCCAGCTCATAAGAATTGGATAATATAATGCATGGCAAATGGCAACATAGCGATCATACGCCATCACTGCAAGAAGAAGACCCTCAGCTGTTCCCAGGAGCAAAGTGAGGTATACTTGTGTAGCACATTCCGAAAATGAAATGATTCTCTGAGTAGAAAAGATGTCAGCCAATAACCTGGGTACAGCTGTTGATGAATAACACAAGTCCAAAACTGATAAATTGCAGATAAAAAAGTACATGGAATTGTGTAAATGTGGGGTGAATATAACTACGCATATGATAAGGCCATTTCCAATAAATGTTACTATATAGATAACAAGAAACAGAAAGAACAGTGCAACATTTTTCACTGGATGACTGGGAAATCCCAAGAGAACAACTTCAGTTATAATGGTCCGGTTCCTGGTTTCCATCCTGAGAAATGAGGTGTGATAGGGTATTAGGCATAAACAGTAACAAATTAATGAGCTTGATGTAAGTTATCATGCCATAAAGTATTTTATATTATGCAGTAAAGTACGTTATATGAAACAAAAACATATCAACTCACAAAAAATAAGGAGGAATCACAGAAAAGAACTTTGACCATTATCCTGATTTTGTTCCAGTAAAGACTTAAGATCTTAATCTCTGCAGGTAACAACATCTGCTCATATATCCAGCTTTACCTCTGGATGAATTCCAATATAAGAAGCTGAATTGTTGTCTAATGACGTAACAGGGATTAACTGCCTAGCGCCACCTATCAAAATGTTCAAGGGCTAGATCTAGATTCCTACAAAGCTTTGGACTATGAGGTATCCTGGAAGTTACATTAACTTCAGTCTGGCTTCTTCCTTTCCAAAATTAAATTACCACAAAGAGCCAGGGTGGAAATATGAGCAGTTGTGGGTCAGCATTCAGATCAAGGGCTCTACTGAGGTCGCTAAAGATGATCAATTATGGATCAAAACAAATACATCAGATGGGAGAAATGAAAATTTGTTATGAGTTAAATGAGACATTTCATTGCATTGTAATTTTCTCTAGTATTCAGTTGCAATTTGGAGAATGTTTATTTGTACCCTAAGGTGCAGTTAATTTGCTTCAGATATAGTTTCCTTCTATTCCCCCAATAAAATGTATTTATATTACTGAAAATGTGCAAACAAATGCTAAGACAAGATCTACAATTTAATATCATATATACATTTTTATATTTGTACATAGTAGAAACTTGCCAGTGAATTTGTTGTAAAAAAAACACACAGACATACACAAACACACACACACACATATATATATATATATATATATATATATATATATATATTAAAATATGATAAAGATGGAGACACAGCGTGTTGCTATTGGTTGGCACATTTTAATCATTCACATTTAGATACATTATTTGACACAGATGACAATAAAGTATATTTATTGTCAAACTGACAGCTCAGCATGTCAGACATGATACCTGTACACCATGTTGATGACTTATTGCTCTTGCACATAACAAATTAGCTAGAGATACATTATTGATACCTTCTGGTGCACTGGTAGAAAACGGTTGTAGTACAAGGTGTTGGGAACTACAACTCCCAAAGGCTTGTGGGAGATATAGTGGGCTGTAGTCCTCAGTAGCTAAAAGTCCAACAACTGACTACAGCAGCTGCAACTGATACCAGTTCTTAAGAAAGTATAAATCTTTCCAAACTTCAAACATTTCTTTATCAATCACTGTCAATAAACCGTATACTCAATATGTCTTCATAAAAATGGTTCACTAAAAGCATTCACCAATAAATGTAGTTGATGTACCCAGTAAAAAGGAAGTGTTTTAATTCATACACATTTACATTCATTGTTTTCAATACCGTAGGGTAATTGAATAGAAACGTAGAATTTGATCACACATAAGAACCAGCTGATACATCTAATTCGCCCATTCTTCTATCAAGTTAAATAGTTCACTTTAGTCAGTTCATAAAGTAACTTTGTAAGATTATCATAGTAATAATTCTGTTACTATCTAAGTACAACGGTACTAAAAATATATATATATGTTTTTATATTACAAATATACATTTACAGTAACATAGGGTCTTACATTGCATATTCTCCTGTTTTTCTGCTTGTACCAAGAGAAGGGCATTGGAGAAGTGTAAGGGAATTTTGTGCTGTTCCACTGTCCCTTGTTTCTTGCTGTGTACCAACAATAAGCAAAGGATAATGGAATACAATTAGTACACATTCCTAGGGTAGCTTTTGGGGCTTTCATTAAAATAATGATTGTATAGTATTCACACTGTTATGCACAAGACCAATAATATGCTCTCTTACATATCCTGAAGAGCAGATATATGCATTTTATGCCAAAATAAATTAATAACATAGTAACATATTAGATGAGAGTTGGTACCGTGTTTGCCGTAGCCGTGTTAGTAACATATTAACATTGTAAATTAGGTTGAAAAAAGACACAAGTCCATCAAGTTCAACCTTTGCCTCATACCCCAGTGACATGAGAATTATATAGCTTTCCTGCTACCAAATAAGTTAGTTTATCAGACCTTTCTGAATTGCCTACTAATGCACAGTATAACCCTGAAATTTAGCTAATCTTCTCTTAAATGTATCCATTGTCTCTGCCATAACCACCTCCTTGCACAAGGAATTCCATAATTTAATAGACCTTACTGTAAAAAAACCCTTCCTCTGCTGAAGTCTAAACCTCCTTTCCTCTAATCTCAAGGAGTGTCCCCTGCTCACTTGATCAGGCCTTGGAGTGAACAGCTCACCATAGAAATCCTTGTATTGACCTCTCGTATACTTGTACAATGTGATAAGATCTCCTCTGAGTCATCTTTTCTCTAATGTAAATAAACCAAGTTTGTCTAGGAAATGAGCTGTGCTGTAGAATATGTACATTACCCCATTACCTTTCTGTTTATACTTTTCCAGCTTCAGATCATGTCCTTTCAATGTTGTGTTCAGTGTTTTTCTGGATGTTGCTGTCTTGCTTCATGTTAATGCATTGAGAAAAACATATCAGCATTTTATCCATTATTAATGATAAAAATGATAATAATCACTTAAATTGTTATCAGCATAGATAATACTGTTCATGGAATTGTTGAGTGATACTTCACATTTCAGATCTTTTATTTGTAGGATTCTTGACCAAGCACGATAATAAAGGGAAAGTTAAAGTGAAGATTCAGTGTCCTTGAAAAATATTTCTCTTCCATGTGAGATTTCATTTGTCCCATAACTTATTATAGTGATGATGATTATTTATCTTCTGTTAGGAATAAATGTATCAGTGAAATCTAAATATGACTACAGACAAACATTACTCCATATTGACACAAAAATGTAAAAATTCTGAGGTTACATGAATGGAATAACCACAGTTACAGTTTGGCAATTGTTTGTTACACGTGGAAGGTGACCTTATAAGCATGATTTCATGATTTATAAACCCATGAGATTAATTATTGTATTCATACACAAAAAAAATAATTTAATAATAGTAATGTTAAGCAAGGGACTATGAAGCTACTTAATCTTCTTTTTTTTGGATGATGTATTACTTAGTTTAACATTTGGAACCTGTTAACCCTAAAGTGGTTTTATTTTAAGTTTTCAATCTAAAACAGTAATATGTTTCTAATTTCAGTTCAAGGATCTCAAGTTCTGTTGTCACAATCTCCATTGATTTAAATCTTTTTTTGTAAATGCCTAAATGCGAAAGAGATATTCTATGAATTACCTCAAGACTATGGTGTAGATGGTTTGCTACATAATTGCACCTGTTCTTATATAGGTCTAGGGGCTGGATTCAAATGCAGGTGCTAATGTTATCTCTGGTTTTATCTCCAGGTTTCCCCATAGACTTCAATAGGAACATTTTTGATAAAACGGGAGGTAACATTCATCTCTTGCATTTGAATTCAACCCTAGATTGGGAGAACTATTTCCAGTAAAATATACCTTCAAAACCTGATACTGAGTTTTAGTCATCACTAGGCATGGACGAAAAGTCTGACAAATTACCCCCATGACTTTTTGTGCAAAAAAAAACAATAATTTTTTTTCTTTTTTGTATTAAAGGGTCTACTTTTATCCACTACAAAAGTTTCCAGTATATTGTTTTCCTATGTTTCCTATGACTGCTATATTTCCCACCGCAATAATACTTCTTCTGAGGGCTGAAGTGGAATAATAAATAGCTGAAAGTCAAAGTTGTGAGTCCTACAGCAACATATGCCTTGAAAAAATTGTTAGCAGGCAGAACGTCTTTGTCCTTTGCACACAATAATAACTTCCTGCTTAACTAACATTGGCACAACCATCCTTAAAAATAACTGTAGCTTGGGATATTCCAGCAGGGTGCAGAACATGACATCAGTTCTTTAAACCCTATGTTTTAAACAAAAGAAAAGGGCAGCATGTCAACTGTCAACATTTTGGTAAGTTTACTATTCCATAGGCATATTTTTGCATTATTTTTGTACATGTTTTGATTTCTTTCTAAGCACTTAGAAGTGTATGATGGGAGTACATAGTAGAAGAACTGTGTAACTTTATTATTTTAATGATATGACTTGTGGAGGTGATGGGGTGGTGGTGGCATGTGAAGGCACTCTACGACTCTTGTAATCTCCAAAAACAAACTCAAAGTCACACTCCTTTGTAGAAGGAGCAGAAAATCTTGGCACACTCTCTAACACAACAACACTTCTATTATGTGTCCCAGAACCCCGGATCATTTTGTAGTACTTCTGCTGCTGCTAGCTGTGACACTTCTAACCTGTTGATGGTGTGTCTCCAAGTCAGACCCGTGGTTATGCTTCAGGTAGGATCTCATTGATGAGGTGCCTAGGTGTGAGCCTGCTTTACCCCTGCTCACATGCTTTTTCCACAGACAGCAAATAGCAACATTCTCCGCTTTTAGATCCTGAGTGAAGTATCTCCATACTGTGGACTTCATCTACTGTGGGATTCCTAAGGGTCTGCTACTACTATTGGGGCTAGATGTTGATGCAGTTCTGTTGCTACTACAACTAGCTGTCAAAGGTGCAGTACTTCCAGCAGTAACATAGGCACTCATCATAGCTAAGCTAAACTAATTTGGGGACATGTGTTTTGGTGTTTGTTTGTCTCAGTGTCAGAGGCAGCAGTTGGTTCAGCTGCTACACCTTCAACCATTATGCCTTCATCAACACTAGAATGCAAAGATTTGTTGACTTCAGGGATCTTCTTATATGGTTCTTTTATAACACTGGTGTTGTTGGCGGTGGTGGAACATTTGGTGAGACCTTGACAAACTGCATCCTTCCTGGGAGAAGATGGATCATCATCATTTACTGCACATGCTGCGGCAACCATGGCTGCAGTCATTTTTTGAACTACTGCTTTACTGCCGCATCCCTGCACTGCTCCTCTTTTCCCTCTCCCCCTGACCCTTGTTTGTTTGCTGGATATTACTCAACTATTGTGTGTGTGTTTTACTCTAAACTATACAACAGAAAGAATGGAGTGTGATGTCTTGCACTGGCCCTTAACAAAATGCTCAATCTAGTCTGCTATCTATCAAGTCTGCCTAAGTCCAACAGCTCATGTCAGGGTCCCAGTCAACTGTTTGTTTCCTAATTAAATTTATATATTAAATAACAAAAAAACAACTTCTTTCCCCAGACTGTGTCTTTCAAATCAAATCAGTCAGACAGAATGCTGGGGAATTTGAGGTCAACCTCCTTTGCTCTGTTATCACACCTGCAGACTCCCCTAGGACAGCTATAACAACCAGAGCAGGAAGACACTAGTATCAACTCTGTCTGTGTGTTCCCAGTCAGTCACACAGAATTTTGGAGTATTTGGGGTAATTTTCCTTTGCTCCTTTCTCACATTCCCAGACTACCCTGACAGAGATAACGGCCAGATCAAAAAGGTACTTGGGTCACAAATGCCTGTATCTACTCAATCACACAAAATTTGGTATTTGGGGTAGAACACCTTTGCTCCCTTCTCACATGCCCAGAATCCCATAGAACAGAGATAACAGCCAGATCAGGAAAGAACTTGAAACAGCTATGCCTGTGTCTTCCCAGCCAGTCACACTGAGTTTTGGGGTATTTGGGGTCAAACTCCTTTCTCCCTTCCTGTCCCTGTCAAGGTTTGGCTGAGCTGCTCTAACTCTGCTGTTGATTCTGCTGCATGAGCTAATCTAGAGCTCTGCTGTCCATTGCTTCTGCTTTCCTTTTCCTGAGTCAGGCTGAATCAGCTGACCTCTCTGGGGTTACTCACCTGACTGTTATCAACCAACCCTCTCAGGGTATTTAAAGCAGCTTGGCTCACTTCCTGATTGTTCTTGTGTTTGTTGCTGGCTGCTGTGCTTTCTCATGTGCTCCTGTTTATCAGTGTATGACCTGGATTCCTCTGATAAACCTTCTGGCTCCTGACTCCTGGCTTGTTCCTAACCTCGCCGACCTCTGGGTTCCTGACTCTTGGCTTGTTCCTGACATCACTGATTTCTGTGTTCCTGACTCCGGCTTGGCTGAGTACCCGCCTTGGTTCCTGACCCTGGCTTTTCTTTTGGTTTTATACTTCTGGATCACCATTCTGTTTTGTTTGTTTTTTGTTACTTTAATAAAGGTGTTTTGCATTTTATAGTTTTTGTGTCTGTCTGGTTCCTGGTCCCCCAGACTCCCCTAATACAGACAACAGATTTTCTATCTACAAAGCTCCTTAAACTAAGTTTCAGCTGTGTTATATAAGCCTGTCTTCTCTAGCTGTAAATATGCTGCTCTCACAAATACAGAATGGCATGCGATGAGAGCCTGACAGCCTTTTATATTCCTGCAGGAAAATAAGAGAAAACTGCCATGTGGTAAGGAGAAATTCTGCCTTCCCATTGATTTCAATGCATAGAGCTAGGTAAAAAGAGCAGGACAACTGCACTTTTTGCTACAAAATTGAGAAGTGCCATTTTTGCTTTTTTTCTGTGTTGAGACAAAAACTTTTACCCATCCCTAGTCATTACACTGTGATCACTGAACTATGACTGGAGCTCACTTCAGAAAGGCTCCAGAGTTGGGAACATCCATTAAACTGTGCCAGTACTGGACATAGTAATGATTACTTTGTAGCTGATTTCAGTTTTAGAATTCCCTTTGGCCCCAATCAGTCAGTTTCTGCTTTTATAGTAGAACAGGGATGGGCAACATGAGAGCCTCCAGCTTCTGCTGGACAACAACTACCATCAATCCCTACCAGCCCTGCTGTAGAAGATGAGCAATATGACTGATCAGGAACCAAAGGATGTGTTTCAAACTGCCCTTAAGTGCCACCAATGCAGCCAAAACCCTTCCCTTCCCCCATTCACAAATAAATGCCCACCTATTACAAAATGCGTTAATAATTCAAATAATGCATTATCTTACTGTCTCACCCACAACCGAGGGGTTATCTAACAATGAAAAAACTAGTAAAATTTCCTCCCCCCCCAATTATCTTAACCCGAACTGTGATTATCTTCTCTATTGCTGGTATTTATTGAAATGCTATGCAATCAGTGTATTACAGCCACACTACCAATGGAATTGTTAATTGTTTTTACTTATTTTTTTATTTACATAATTATTTTTTTTTTTTTAAGGCCTCTTGTAACAGGTTACTAGTTATTATCTGGGTGTTACCATGTTAGGTTAAGCGTAAACGGGTTACCGGTTACTACAGAGTTAAAACCTGATTGTGTAACCATGAGCTGTAGCATCTGCTCCTGAAAGAGATAGTAATGTTTCACAATAAAAGCAGTTCCAATTAATTTTCATAGTACTTGGGCCATGGAGCATGTTATATCAGTACTGTCAGTTGTAGTTCAAGAGTAATTGAATGATAAAGTATGACACTCTCACCCCTTTACCTAGTGTAAGCAGCCTCCCCTCAAATGTGGAATCTGGTCCTGGGACCGGACAGGTTACAGCAAGGGACAATCTTCTTACTGTGACAGGTTTTTCAGGTTTTTCCTTATGCTCACTGAAGATTGTCCCTCTCTGCGATCCATCTGGACAGTCTTGATGTTCTAAGTTGAGCAGTGTTACATCAGTAAAAGGGGCAGGAAGGGGATACTTTATCATTCAATTACTCTTGAAGTACAACTTGGTCAGCATTGAAATAACACTCTCCATGGCCCAAATACTACGAAGAGTATATGTAGCTGCTTTTTTTGTGACACATTACTATGTTTCTGTCTATGTTTGTGCAGAATGCTTTCAATCCTGCTAGTAGTGAAACCACAATCTGCATATTGTGATTGACTTGGACTGAGTGCTGTTTTGTTTTTCCTTGCCTTGTAGAAAAAAAGGGCATTTAATTTTGCTTAAAGGGATAATAATTTTTCACAAAAAAAGCAGCTTTGACTAATCTTCATAGTATTTGGGCCATGGAGAGAGTTATTTCAGTACTGGATCTTACCAATACTCACATTGTCATCTCTCATTATAAATTTGTATTAGTAATTGTCCTTTGCTGTCCCAGTTGATTTTATTCCGTTCTTGTACTAGTTCTTTGAAGCATGAAACTGAACTCATAGATCAAATGATAAGGTTTCAATGTCTAAAAACCAAAGTTAGCCTGATAAAACCTGGTAATTCTTAGCACCCTTTGCCACTGAGCTGGTCTTCCCACTGTCATAGGTAGTAGGTCACAAGCTCCCAGGAATGTGTGCCATTTTCGTTTCTTGTAAAACCACGCTAAGTGAATGGACCTTGGTCTTTCATACTGGATGTCGTATTTTGGATCAATTTAGTCTGGTCTCCTAGCTTTCATCTGTCCACCTTGGGTGACCCTGCCAGTAGTATATGTTCCTGATTATATAGTTCTAATATTCATTGACTCATCCAAAGACTCCTGCCTGATAAGGCATTGATCCATGGGAGTGAAAATATTTATTATTTATAGATGGACAAGAACTAGAAGACGTGGACAAGTATATTTACCTTGGACAGGAAATGTCCACAGATGGAAACATCATGAAGTGACAAAAATTTTTGACCCATGTGTCCTCCCAGTTCTTACGCATGGCCATGAAACATGGACACTGAATGCCAACGCCAAGGTTATGCAGAGAAGTATGGAATTAATGGTCAACTTGTTCTTTTCACCACAAATACTGAGGGCTACTTATTGTGTTGCTACTGCCTCAGGTGAATCACTGGAGCCAGTCGTGGAAAGTGGAACCTTTATCATCCATCTCCCATGTTACTGCTATTGTTGATACCATTCCCATTCGGCTACCTAATCATCCTGTTGTTTAAACGTCTCAGCAGTAGCAATAACAGCAGTTGCAAATTCCACAATTATGGACTCAGGAAGACAGGACATTTGACAATGGCCAGTGGTCACTGGCCAATATGACTTGCTGGCACTAGGCCAGTAGGGCATTTTTTTTCCCTCAGGGCTTGCGCTTTAAACAAAAAAAATACTCCTACAATAAAAATAAACACTTTTGGAGGTTTGTTTCTAACAAGCCTAAGTCCTACAAATCAATATTTCCTTAGGGTTTGTGCCAAACAAGCTTAACCCTTTCAGCGCCAGAGGGGTACACAACGCATCGCAAAGCAATGCGTTGTGTACCCCTCTGGCACTGAAAGAATTATGTCCTACAAATCAATGTTTCTTCAGGGCTTCGGCCTCTAAATACAAATCTAACAAATCCTCCTCTACAAAATACTCTATCAACTCAAGTATCAGTCCACCCCAGTAGCAGCTTATGTCAGGGGGTTCCTGTCTATCACTTTACATACAAATTTCTTTTTTTTTTTTATTTATTTACTGGTCCCCCAATACCAGTAAAGAGCCACCTCAAAAACAAATTCCATGTTCAACTGATTATTTCCCCAGACTCCACCCACCAACACAGGCTCCCTCCTCATACCCCTTTTGTATCAGGTTTATGAAGTTTTTTTTAATTGTATTTCGCATTTATTTTTTATTAAAGGGATAGTAATACTTCGTTTTAACTTTATTTTATTTTGTAGGCATTAAAAAAAACATGAAGAACGATATAAGTCTTATCTCCCAAACCTTTATGGTTTAAGAGATATTCACAAGCAAAGTTCCCCCCCCCCCCCGTTCAGCCAGATCAGAAGGGAGGTGCCCAGGTAGACTGCAGAGAGGGACAATCTTCAATTATGATAAGGGAAAAACCTGAAAAGCTTGTCAAGGGGGGCAGGGCTTTCATTGTTCTCATAGGAAGAAGATTGCCCCCTGCTGTTATCTGTCTGGTCTATAGACTGCATTCCACATCTGAGAAGAGATAGATTACACTAGGTAAAAGGGGCGGGAGGGGAAACTTTGCTTGTGAATATCTCTTAAACCATAAAGGTTTGAGAGATGAGACTTATATCGTTCTTCATGTTTTTTTAATGCCTACAAAATAAAATAAAGATAAAACAAAGTATTACTATCCCTTTAACTGCCCCCCCATCCCAGTAAACAAACCCCAAAAAAACATTCCCTGTTCAACTGATTCTTTCCCCATACCCCACCAACACAGAAACCCTCATGCCTCTTTTATACTGTGTCTTTGGGAAATAAAATAATATTTGTTATGTGTTGTGTGTAAATTCAATATTCCCATTGATTTCAATGCAATGAGCTAGGTGAAAAAAAGCGGACAATCTGCACTTTTCTTGGGAAATTATTCGCCAATCGGGAAGTGCCATCATTCACCGATCTCAGTTTGAGGTGTACATTTTCACCCATCCCTAATGTTGACTATGAATTTTTGGGTATTTTTGCTTGTCCACAATCAGACTTTACAATTTTTTTCTCGAACAGTTAATAGACAGGCACATTGCACCTTTTCAGTGATGGAAGATTGAACCTTTCAGCAAACTTTCTGACCATGTTATCATCTCTTTCACGCTCAGCTTCATCTCTAGCTGAAGAAGAAGAGGATGCTGGAGGTCTATATTTTACATCATCATCATCAGTCATCATTAGGTCATTCATAGCGTTGACCGCAGCTTCTTGTCCACTACTTTCAGGGTTCCTATAGGCTTTTAGAGGTCTCCAAACAATTTCTTTTTACTTTTATTTTCTGTTTGCATGAATACATCACAGAGTTCACTCACTGGCAAACAAGTAGTGGACTCCTGTGATGTGGGTCATGCCTTTCCATGTATGGGGGATACTCTAGCCGTGAGTGTGGTTACGCATTGACACATGTATAATCCAACATTTCTTCATACAGACACAGATTTTATAGTGATGGTTCTTCTTTATTAAGTCTCAAAGAACATTAAAACATACATGTGTTTTCTGTGTATATTGCCTATATCCATTAAACACTTGTATGAGCACACTAAATGTACTTTGGAACTAAATATTAGTACTTCAGAAACACTACTCTACTGCTCATGCGTGGTCCACAAGGTTTGACAACTCTGTTGATGAGCATTCTAACTGTACAGGTTTGATACCTGGATGTTAGTACACACATGAATTTGTGTGTTCTGTGTCTGTATGAGAATGTTCCAGTAGAGGTTGCTGTGAACATCAGGTCAAACATTGCATCACCAACACAATCACTTGAAACACCAAGGGGTGAGCTTCATAGAAGTGTTGTCAAGACATCAGTCCAGTCACATGGAAGATCTTCTGTCCAAGGATGGATCATGCTATGGATGCCTGTGGGACAAGAGGACAGGATTTGGAGCAGCACCCTCGAACTGATCATCATGCAACAACTTCAACTTCCTAATCCCCTCAATCTTTTTTGTTACAGGTGAGTACACAAACCATTGCTTTGTAATGTGTTGTCTAATCATCTGTAACCCATTATGTAGAGAACTAAGGAAATGTGAAGCAGCCCTAGGGATATGTGCCCCTGACATGATGACACACATCAACAAGTATGTTCAGAGAGCTCCATGAAACTAATGTATCTGGGCTGCCACTGTGACAATTTTATTTGTTTCATTGAGCTATTATGACATATTTGTTGATGTATGTATTTATGTCAGGGCACATATCACTACACACTCACAGGTCAGGATGGTGTCCCTGGAGATCTGATCCATGTTTCATGACCTCCGTGTTGTGTAACAATACCACTGTAGATCCACCCCTCTGCTGCTCTTCTCAGCTCTAGCAAACTACAGGTCCCATGTTGACTCTAATGGCCCTTTAACGCCTGGTATGACAGAGTGTTATCCAATGCATTGCAATGGATAACACGCTTTCGCTATAAGGCTACCATGGTTGCTCTGACTATGATCATGGCAAATCACGTTAGTTGCTGTTAATCAAGCCCTGTCAGATGCTGAACATGGGTTATGAGCTGTACCTTGTTTTTCCTGGGGGTGTTTGTGATATCCTTGAGGTAGCAATGTCAACATGGAGAAGGGAATGGAATCCCCACACACAATATGCCACGTCCATAGTATGCATGATGTTTGGGGCAATACTGCTGCCAGTGCAGTGCTGTGTCAATGATCCTGTGGGGTGAAACAGAACATCATGTGTGGTGTGGATAGTGTGTTGGCACCAATTCACAGGACTAATGGAGGTCTTGCATGGATTGTTTGGATGCCTATGTTATACTTACAGCTAAAGTGGTCCGTGATGAGCCTGTCTCGGATCTGCGCCCCTTTCAGGGTCTCCTCAACATGGCCGATGTCCATGGGCACTTCAGGTATGAGGGGGACCTGGCTATTAGCCACCAACCTGGTGTCCTCTGCGATGTTGTGCAGTACTGCACATGCCATTATGATGTCAGACACGTTTCCAGGTGCATACTGCAGTGCTCCCCCCGAGCGGCCCAGACATTGGAATAGAGACTTCAGGAGTCCAAAGGTCCACTCAGTGGCATTCCTTGTTCTGCCATGAGCCTGGTTGTATCTTTCCTGGGCATCTGTTTGGGGATTGGTGACTGGGGTCAGTAGCCAGGATTTGCATCCATAGCCATCATCACCTGTGTAATGTAAGTGACAAGGTGAGACAGGGAGCACATGTTGCATGAATGATGTTTTGTGTGGTGGACGTACTAGCTGTGGGTCAGGAGCCTGGTGAGCAGTGTTGTGTGTACACCTGGGGATGTGGTGTGATGTAGTATTGTATTGTGAACTCACCCAAAAGCCATTCCCCTGTATACGTTTCATTCTCGAAGTCTCTGTGTACTGAGGAGTTTTGGAGAATGTAGGAATCATAAGAGCTGCCAGGATATCTTGCACAGACATTCATAGTCCTCATGTTGCTGTCACACACCATCTGCACGTTCATGGAGTGGAAATTCTTCCTGTTGATGAATAGATGTGCGTCATGTGCTGGGGCTTTGATACGAACATGGGTGCAATCTGTAGCAGTCCATGTCGGTGGTGGGGAAATGTATGTAGGTACTGGCCTTGCTTTTGAGGGCTGGCAAGACCTGGGCCAGCACTCTGGAGAATGTGGCCTGTGACATGCCAGATGCATAACCCTCTGTGGACTGGAAGGCACCACTTGCCATGAAGTGTATGGCACACAGGAGTTTTTGCAAGCCAGATAGGGCATGGTTGTGGATGTAGATGGGATCCACCTGATCCTTGATGACCTCATACAAGGCAATGATGCTGTGTGGCCTCAACCTGTAATGATCAATCACCTCGTCATCGGTCATTCCAAAGATGGTGATCCTTGGGCAGTGTATCCTTGGCCTTGGTGGTCATCTATCCATCCTCCACTGCTGCAGGGTTCCCTGTGGCAGCTGGGGAGCACCCTGTTGCTGTGGAGCATCCTGTTGCTGCAGCTGTGCATCTGCAGGCAGGTGCTGCCCTCCAGGTGGGGATGGGCTCCTGTGTGGCTTTGAGCCAGAGCCTCCTCACTTGCAACAGGTGAAGGGTGCTGATAAGGTGTGCCTGGGGCTTGCTGGTGTTCCCTAGCTCTCGCCTTTGAATGTCTTCTGCGCAGTTTTCTCATCAATAAGTATCCCAACATACTTATTGTTCTCTATCTCTCTCTATCTCCTTCTCTCTATCTCTCGCAAGTAGAAAACAAGCCACAAGTGAGTGTGGTGAGCTGTCCCTTTAAGTATCTGGTAGGGTGTTGTCTAGGTGTGATGATGAGGTGAGTGATGACCAAAGCTAAGGTGTTTGTTGTCCAGGTGTGTCTGTGTTTTAAAATGTGGTGTGTTCTGATTGCTGTGTCTCTGTCAGTTGCACTTGTGAAGTTGTGGGGTACAGGTTGTGTCTGGATCGTCTGGTGATGTTGCACAGGTGAGTTTGTTTTGTATTGGCAGGTGTCTGCATTGTGTGATAACCCCCATTGTTCCATGCCATGTTGTGTTGGTGTTTTTTTGGAGGTACATGTCCCTGTGGTGTTGCTTGCTGTGTGAGAGTGATTTGTGGTGAATCTCCATGTTTTTGTGTTCTTTTGGCATTGCACGGGTTAATTTTGCCATTTATATGCTTGTGTGGTATACGGATTGTCTTTAACAGTGTTTTCTTTTTGTCCGTTATGTGTCTAATGTCTAACAAAACTGGGTGTTAAGTTTTAGCCATTAACTGTATCTTTTTTTCAGCAGTTAGCAGTACTGCACTCCTTTAAATGGCTCTGGGGAATCTTGTTCCATGTGTCTCAATGCACGTCAGTCTATCGGCTGTAAGGATTTGTGAACTACTGTTAGCTGTTCTTAAGACAGACCTTTAAATGGCTTACAACACATTAACGCACCCTTTAGTGCTCTTTTTTTGCTAACAGCTGCCTTTAAATCTACCCCAATGAGTGTGGGGAAGTAGTAAGGTGGACCCCTAGATATGTCATAGAGTTTGATTGCTGCAGGAAGGCATAGCGAGATTTCAAACTTTGAACCCCGGGGGCAGGAACCCAATGTTCAAGATTTCACATTTGGAATATTCATTTTAAATAGGGATAGGGCACTAAAATTATCAAACAGGTGAAGCAAAGGGGGGTAAGGGAGGATTCAGGGTGACTCACAAAGACTAAGACGTGAGGTAGACATCTTAATTCTCCTTGGGGAAATTTGTTAGCATCATCACTGCTGACAGTGCTCCTAGTCCCTGTGCACTCATTAAGCCATATCTAAACTGGCTTGTCCATTAAGGCACAAAACAGGAGCCAGTGGAAACGTATATTCAGCTAAATGATGATGAAGGGGTTAAGAAGAATTGGAACATTTCTGGAGCAAACCAACTGCACCCTAGGCACCATCTAACAGCTGACAAAGTTTACATTGATTAAAATAGATATTTGAACCCCTTAAATGCTTGACAGCTCTCCATCACATCGAGCAGACCTCTCTATCATTCAAGAAATAGAAGGTCCCATTTGATTTAGGGGATTTATATTTGACCTGTATAGTACATATGGTTTCATACTAAATCTCTAAGTTTTTCTCTTTGTTCTTTATTTTCCTCTTTTGTGTCTTAAAAGCTCAATATATAGATGTTTTGGGAATACACTGGTAATGGAATTTAACTGTTAAAGTGATAGTAATGTTTCAGATAAAAAGCAGCTCCAATTAATCTTAATAGTATTTGGACCATAGAGAGTGTTATTTCAATACTGTTGTAGTTCAAGAGTAATTGAATGATAAAGTATCCCCCTCCCACTCCTTTTACTGATGTAACACTGCTCACCTCATAGCAGCAAGACTGTCCGGATGGATCACAGAGAGGGACAATCTTCAGTGATCATAAGGAAAAACCTGAAAAACCAAGGGGGGCAGAGTTGTCCTTATGATCACAGTAAGAAGGTTGTCCCTTGCTGTGAGCTGTCCAGTCAAGAGACCAGATTCCACATCTAAGGGGAGGGGCTTACACTAGGTAAAAGGGGAGGGGGGGTATTTTATCATTCAATTAGTCTTGAACTACAACTATCACTCAGTATTCTGAGAGTGAAAGCAGCTCTAGTGATGATCCTCAGCCTTCTTTCAAGAAAAGACGCACTACCTCAAGAGCTGCCCCAGCAACTGCCCCAAGGGCTACTCTGGCAAATGCCCCAAGAGCTATCCCAGCAACTGCCCAAAGAGCTGCCCAAAGACCTTCCCAAAGAGCTGCCCTAAGAAATGCCCCAACACCTGCCACAAGTACTGCCACTGCTGACATCTTGTGTGATCGTGTCCAGCTTTGCTGATCATGATCTAGCCTGTAAGCGTAAAAAAAAGATAAAAAATCAATGATTTTGCGCTTTATGCACTTTAGTGACAATACCCTGTGCCTCCCAAAAGAACACCCCCAGTATGACAGACTGTACAAAATTCACCCCTGTTACGGCTCAGTACATTCAGACACATTAGGTTTAGGTAAAAACACAATTTTATTGAAGCACACAAGAAATAATGTAACCCTCACGGGTCCAGTAAATAGCATCAAACTGACACAGGACAGGTTACAAGCGGTTTACCCACACGAGTCCAGTATGGTACATAACACAATACTGACACAGGTCAGGTAATATTTGATACAGTGTATGGGTCTGATATTGTCACGGTTTGTTAAGACTCTCAGACACAGAGTTAGGTAAAAAATCAACTTTATTGAAAAGTTAATGTAACCCCTTAGGGAAATATATACGTACACACATATATCTTTAATTGGATAGAAATACAATGCAAACAGAGAAATATTGGCTCTACCGGTCCTGCCAAGATACCGGGCAGGACAGCCAAAGAACAGGAACTTGAGGAGAGGCTTTACCGGCCTTGCCAATACCGGGTAAGGCAACCCACGGAAACAGGACTGGTTCTACCGGCCTTACCATATACCGGGCAAGACAGCCAATTAACAGGAAATGCACAGGCTCTACCGGCCTTGCCAATACCGGGTAAGGCAACCCAGGGAAACAGGACAGGTTTTACTGGCCTTACCATATACCGGGCAAGGCAGCCAATTGACAGGAGAATAAACAGGCTCTACCGGCCTCGCCAATACCGGGTAAGGCAACCCCAGGAAACGGGAGAGGTTCTACCGGCCTTATCATATACCGGACAAGGCAGCCCATAGACTGGATGAATGCAGCACCGTTAGTAAAGTTACTGATAGTTGATAAACAATCACTTATGACCGAAAGAGGTCAGGTCAATAAATAAGCCGCCAGCAATAGATATAGTATAGGTATGGAGCTAGCAATGCTCTCTCAGATGGAACAACATAACACATAGAGCAGTCAGGGTAGAATGGAGCGAACCAGTAACCTGTACGTGGAACGCTATAATACTGGTACAGCCGGGTGGCTGGTGGAGCGAACCAGTACCCTGTATGTGGAATGCAATGATGTAGATACAGCCGGATGGCTATGGAGCGGACCAGTACCCAGTACGTGAAACGCTATACACTGAGACAGCCGGGAGACTTAAGGAGCGAACCAGTACCCTGTACGTGGAACGCTACATGCTGGGACAGCTGGATAGCTTGAGAAGCGAACCAGTACCCTCTACGTGGAACGCTACACACATGAGACAGCCGGGTGGCTTGAGCACAGAAACAGCCGGATGGCTTGAGGAGCAATGGTCTGGATAACGGTAACCACGGGAAGCGCCCAACTGAACCCAAGTAAACACCAAGCGATGTAGTAAGGTGTGAGAGGATACCGGCACACTGAGCCAACTGGCAGGATCGGGCAAGGTACCGGAGTACCGGAGTCATGAGATACAATCTGAGGGAACCGTGCAACTGTAAGCAGCCGGAACTGCCGGGGATTGCCCATTCAAGCAAGCTGAGAGCAGGAACGTCAGCCAATCCGAATCGGTACACAGAATCAGGAGCAGAGACTAATGGCGTGGTCAGGCAGTCCGGGGTCATACACTGGTATCAGGATAACAGAACTAGCGCTAGGCATCAGGTACACCACGAAAGGGCACTAGCCAAGTTACAGCCCAGGGTATAAAAGGCTGTCACTAGGAGGAGCAGTACAGCGCAGCCAATAGGAGAGCAGCATCATCGAGATGGACAGAATGTCGCCCAGATCACGGGTTCTGTGACAACCCCCAATAAAGTATTTACAGGAAAAGTTTGCCCAAGTATATACACCCCCCAAAAACACATCAGTTTAGATAAATCCCTTATGAAATATAAAGGCAGGTTCGGTTTCAAGCAATACATCCCCTCCAAATTCGGCATTAAATTTTATAAATTGTGTGAAAGTGCCGCAGGCTATACACAGGCTTTTCAAATTTACGAGGGCAAGGACAGCCAACTTGACCATCCTGGTTGCTTCGAATCTCTGGGAACAAATGGGAAAATAGTTTGGGATCTAATTTAACCCTTATTAAATAAAGGATATCATTTATATGCTGACAGCTACTACACCAGCCCCCTTTTATTTAAGTAACTTTTTATTTTGACACAGTGGCCTGTGGCGCAATTGTAGGGAAATACCCAAGAACTTAAAGCAAAAAAACTAAAAACTGGGACGTCCTCAGCTTTGTGCCAACAAGAGCTGCTGGCAGTTAAGTTCAAGGACAGAAAAGATGTCTACATACTTTCCACCATGCATGAGGACAAAACTGTGGCAGTCTCTGTTCGTAGACAACAAACACATGGGGGGAGATGATTTGTGCGATCAACTCATGCAGCCGTACCTCACCATGCGAAAGTGTAGGTCATGGTACAAAAAGCTTGCCATTTACATGATGCAGACTGCAGTATATAATTCTTTTTGATTTCCAAATTGGCAAACCCCACTCTAAAACTTAGTTTTCTTTAGAATCAGCTCCATCTTATTTCCCAATTTTTATTTCAAGGGGCAACAGAAATAATTCCACCAAGACTCCACCAAGAATCCCCTCCAACCCCCCATTATTATTTGGCAACTTTTCCCCCTGAAATATTCTTTTTTTTTCTTTTTCAAAACACATCCCTCCTTAGATCTAACACTATCAAAATTTAATGGGAAGCAATGGACCTCAAGTTTTTTCCATCTCTGATAATGGAAACACGTATGTTCCCTACTGGGCCCAGTAGTTCCCCTAAACCCTGACAAACCTATGCATATGGGGCATTACCGTACTCAGGCAATGTAACTCAACACTAATGTAAAGCATTTAAAAATTTGCAAATATCATCTGATTGAAATCCAGAGAAACACTAAAATATAAGTGTGAGAAAATGATGTTTCTCTGTCTTACTGCAGGTTTTTGGAGGGATTGGTGATAGCGAAAAAATTGTTAAAATGCGAATAGATGAAAGCCAGTGTTGTCTACTCTTCTACGACATATACTTTTGGGGGTAAAATTCATTGCAGCATTGCCAAACAGCCCGAAATAAGACCAGCTGTAAAAATGGCATGTCTTTAAATGGAAACGCACATGTTCTAACTGGGCCCAGTAGCTCCCACAAACTCTGACAAACCTATGCATATGGGGCATTTCCATACTCAGAAGAATGGGCTGAACACTAAACAATGCATTTTTAAAAATCTTCACATATCCTGTGCTTGAAATTCACATCAACATTGAAATCTAAGTATGAAAAACACTGAATTTTCTACTTACATCACATTTTACGAGGGATTGGTGCTAAATGGCTGCATAAAAAATGTAAAAGCACACCTAAAAGGAAAGCCTGGGGTGTCTACTTTACAAAAAATGTACGCTTTTGGGGGGAAATTTACAGTGGAACACTGGAACATAGCCCCAAATGAGACATGGCACCATTTAAACAAGATGTGAAAATTCAATATTTGTTCAAAATTGAGTCCTGTAGTTCCCCCAAACCATAAGAAACCTATGCATATGGGGCATTGCCGTACTCAGAAGAAGGAGCTGAACACTAAACAGTGCATTTTTAAAAAAATTCACCAATCATGTGCTTGAAATTCACATCAACATTGAAATCTAATTGTGAAAAACGCTGATTTTTTAAATTATATCAAGATTTACGAGAGATTGGTGGTAAAATGGCGGCGTAAAAATGTGAAAACAAACCTAAAATGAAATCCTGGGATGTCTACTTTCCAAAAATATACACTTTTGTGGGGAAATTTTAAAGTGGAGCACTGGTACACAGCCCCAAATGAGACATGGCACCAGTGACGCAAACTGTAAAAATTCAATGTGTGAAAATGGAAACGCGCATGTTCCAATTTGGGCCCCAATGCATATGAGGTATTGCCGTACTCAGGAGGAAGAGCCTAAAACTAATCAATGCATTTTGTAAAATATTCACTATTCTGTGCTTGATATCAACAGCAAAATTGAAATGTAAGTGTGAAAACTGCAAAAAAACTAAATATTACCACAATTATGGAAAATACTTTTGGAAAAATAGCTGCATAAAAACGCCAAAATTCTACTGATTATTTACCTTATGTTGTCTACTTTTCAGAAACATATACTTTTGTGTGACATTTTTGGGCTCTGGCACCGTCAACTAAGCTATGATGCTCACATGGCAAACGTTTGAAAAAATACAGGTTGGGAATAATGGTGTCCATCTTGTAATATTTACCTTGTAAATGTGGTGTACTCTCATATTCAGGAGAAGCAAATGAATATATTCAGGGGTATTTTTTTGTAACAAATTTATAGTATACAAATCCTGACAGGAAAATGTAAGCAAAATGTTGTTTTTTTATTTTTTTCCTTTTTTTCTATTTTAACCAAATTAAACGATGAGGTATTCATATAATTGTGCTATCAAAAGAAAGCCCTACTTCTGCTTAAAAAACAGTATATAATTTGTGTGGGTGTACAAAAGGAATTAAAGTTAAAATATGGTTGAACAACAACATAGTCAAAAAAGTCAAAAGTGCTCCGGTCCTTAAGTGAAATTCACCTCAGATTATCCCATTGCTTAAGGGGTTAAGTAAATAAAACCCAGAACATCTTAGGTGTTAGAGCTCTTTTAAATCCATGTTTCATAAATAAAAAGCAAGCTTTTATACAATGCAATACTTTGGGTTTTCTCATTATAATATTATTAAAGACATATCAAGTTAGATACAGCAATTTTGTTTCTTAATTTTCTTAATGCTTGATTGACGTCTCTGTTCTTCAGACTATAAATAAGAGGGTTGAGTACCGGAGATATGATTACAAGAAGGACAGAAACATACTTCTTTTGATTCGATGAGTAGTTGGATGAAGGCCCAAAGTACATAACCATTGCACTTCCATAACACAAAATCACCACAGTAATATGGGAGGTGCATGTAGAAAAAGCTTTAGCTCGTTCTACAGAATGCATTTTAAGCACGGAGGTAATAATACAAATATAGGACACTATGATTATTCCAAAAGGAAGTAGGAGGCAAAAAAAACAGACACAAAATATTGTAATCACACTTAAATGGGTATCATCACATGCTAACGCCAGAACTACTTGAACGTCACACATAAAATTATTGATCAGATTAGGAGAACATAATCTGGTAGGTGTTGCAAGTGATGGAACAACTGATATCATAAAGCTCCCCACCCATACAAAGACTGCCATTTTCAAACAAATCCTCCAGCTCATAAGAATTGGATAATATAATGCATGGCAAATGGCAACATAGCGATCATACGCCATCACTGCAAGAAGAAGATCCTCAGCTGTTCCCAGAAGCAAAGTGAGATATAATTGTATCGCACAATCTAAAAGTGAAATGATTCTCCTAGTAGAAAAGATGTCAGCCAATAACCTGGGTACAGCTGTTGATGAATAACACAAGTCCAGGAAAGACAAATTGCAGATAAAAAAGTACATCGTACTGTGTAATTGTGGGGTGAATATAACTATGTATATGATAAGACCATTTCCAATAATTGACGCTATATATATAACAGAAAACAGCAAGAACAGTGCAATATTTTTTGGCAGATAACTAGAGAATCCCAAGAGAACAATTTCAGTTATAATGGTTCGGTTCCTGGTTTCCATTCTGAGAAATGAGGTTGATAGAATATTAGGTGTATATAGTAATATCTTTATGAGCTTGATACAACTTATGATGCCATATCAAGGTAATATAAATATAAAGAAAAATATGAACTCAAAAATTAATGAACTCTTACCCTAACCCTCAATTTGTTGTACTTAAGAATTAGGACCTTAAGCGCTTTGTGCACATCTGCTCAAAACACCATCTTTGATTCTGGATGAAATCCATTTTAGGAAGCTGTTTAGTTGTCGGACATCAATGGTATAAAGTGACTAGACTTAACAAAATGCATGGACTGAGAACTAGTCCTACACTGCTTTGGACTCTGTCTTACCAAGTATTCTGGAAGTCATATTAAGTTCTACATGGCTTCCTTCTATCCAATATCAAATTACTGCCAGTAACAAGGGTGGACATATGAGCAGTGGGTCATCATTCAGATCAAGGGCCCTACTGGAGAGGATGATTAATTCTGGAACAAAACAACTGCATCAGAGGGGAGAAATGAACATCTGTTATGAGTTACATGAGAATTTACAGTGTTTTAGAGTCTTCTCTATCATTCAGTGGGCTTAAATAAATTGTAATTTGAGAATATATGTATCCTGTAGTGCAGTTAGATTTTTTTTTCTATTTCTCCAATTAAATCATCTTCAAATACCATTTATATTAGATAAAATATTCATACGAATAGCATACTAGATCTATAACATATTTTAACAAATGTAAATGAATATATTTATAAATAGTAGAAACTTGATAATGCCTTTGTTTTTGTCAAATATGCATGTGTGTGTGTTTTTTACAACAACAACTGCATTAGCAAGTTAAGCTGAGATGCAGCATGCATGGCGACAATTGATAGAAGTGTAAAGAAACAGCAGCATTGACAATGTTGTCAATAAAGTTTTAATTTTCATTGAGTGCTGCTGTTTCCACACACACACGCACATATATAAAAATATGTTATAAATACCAGACGTGCATTCATTGTAATGAATTTGGAATTACCTGACATTACATTTTTCATGAGATTCAGATAAAAATGACTTACTAGGAAATGGACACAAAGTGTCTGAACAAGGAATGACACTACATATTTTCATACAAATTGATTTGTTCATTCATTCCTCATTCGAAGCGCTTTCAGTGTGGGAAGTGAGAACGGTCTGTATGTAGAAGGGCAGAGAGCAGTGATTGATACACACAATGACCAGTAGAATCCTGTCATTTAGTAAAGGAACAGTCTCTTTGGTTATGACTGTTCCTGTGAATCTGTAGTTTATCTGTGATACATTTTATACTCTGGCCAATCTTGATTTCCAGAAGGAAGGCCCCTCTAATTAATATAATCTGGATGCAGATTACTTTCAATGTAGAAGTCAAACAAAGTTTTACAGCCATTGTGATCATCTCACTTCTCTACATTTCTTGAAAAAAACAAAACAATTATTTATCTTTTTTATCTATAGTTCTTCTGATTGCCTCATTTTGTCCCGGAGGATGTACTAGAGTGTACTGAAAAAGGAGACAAAATGAAACAGAACAAATGGACAACCAGTCCCTGTTCCTCTTTGGCCTGGATTCATCAAACTGAGGAAAGAGCAGGGTATCAAATACGCTGCTCTTCTCCATGATCATTGATGGATAACTTTGGGTATTCATACGCAAAGCAAGGAAACTTGTGTAAAATGGTCAGTCATGAGGAAAAACTTATACGCATAAGCGAAAATGTGTATGCATGTGTTCTCCCCATGCATTCAAATGGGATTTGTCAGCTTGAAGCTAGCTGATCACATTTGCGGATCTATCTGGCCATTGCTTATTGAAGAATAAGGGACGGACAGATACAAACTGAAAGTTGCTGAATGGGCGAATGGTTTATACAAAGAGAAATCCTCTGATTTTCCTGCCTATTAATCCATTCGCACCTTGATGAATCCAGGCCTAAGTGGGACTGCAGTAGAAGGCTGAACTTTTATTCTACAAGCCTGAATAGTACTTTCTTTTTTAAACCTTTTAAAAGTACTTTTTATTTGTCAGCAGCTAAAGTTAGGTTAACTAGCAAATAATTAAAACCTGGGGACTAGGGGCTCAATTCAATCAAGTCTTAGGAGTCAAGGAACATCATACTGTAGTACCCAATTGAAAATTGTCTGTCCAATCCATAACTTACTGTCCATATTGTCCACTGTGCAGTCCACTGTCCAGTCCATTCCCATACCTCACTGTTGAGCTTCCTAGTGATAATTTGTTTGAGTAATAACAAGCTAATCTTAGTAGTTTAACTGTAAATTTAAAGAACCCATAATAAACTTTTTTTTTGCCAGTGACCAGTTGCACCTTTTTTTTTATCAAAACCAACTACTGCATCTGTCCAGAGACGCCGCTGTATTCTCTGCCAATGAGACGCCTTTTAGTTTGTATAAAAACACTTGAAGTAGGTTTGCTGCACACAGTTGCTGAGCTGAATGTGTCCAGGCAGACCACTGCTGTCTCCAGCAACTACTCCTGAGTGTTTTAACCCTTTGAATGCCAAAGAGCTGTGCAAGGCATTGCTTTGCATTGTGTTGCATACCCCTTTGGCACTCAAATGGTTACCATAAAAAAAAAAAAACGGGTTAAAAAAGTGCACATAGGCAGTGTGCATGCACAGTGTGTGTCCAATCCTGTGTAACTGAGTTGTGTGTGTTGATCCACTCCACTGCTATCTTCAGCAACTACACCTTGTGGGAGATTCACTAAGCAGTGATAAAGCAGAGATGTCTTCTCCAGTGATATCACTTCTCCAGTTCCTATGTTATTCTATGCGGCCTATGTACTAAGATTTCTTCAACTTTGGTGATCTTAGTGCATTGGCTCTATAGAATAACATCGGAACTGGAGAAGTGATAAGCTGGAGAAGTCATCTCTACTTTATCACCTCTTTGTCACTGCTTAGTGTATCTCCCCTCTTGAGTGTTTTTTTTTTAATAAAAAAATAAAAAAATAAAATAAAAGTAGATTTACAGTCCAAGCAAAGTGCACCTAGGCACTGTGCAAGTGTTCCAGACAAGCCACTGCTGTCTCCAGCAACACTGATTGTTCTTCCTGAGTGTTTACATTTTTAAAACATATAAAAGAAGATTTACTATAAAATAAACTGCACATTTTAAGAGAAATGGATGAGCAGGGTGTCCATTCTGTAATAGCTGAGATGATTATGTCCAGGCACACCACTTCTGTCTCCAGGAACTATCTGTTGTTCCTTAATGTTTTAATCTAAAACATTTAAAATAATTACTTTGAATTTGTGTGGGTGAATGTCCTGTGAGAGTTCCATGTTTTATGTAATTTATTTGAACATATCATGTTAAAATATCCATATAGAGAAGGAAGCGGGGTCCTTTCGCATTGAAAAAAAGTGTTGAACGAATGTTGTCCAGCAACTAAAACGTCTAGAAATTCTGCCTAACTGAATGCAATGACAAATGAAGATAAGTTTTGCCAAATGGGGAAAAAAATTTCAGGAGTGATTCAGACCAAATTAATTTTCTCGCTGTGCACAACTCTAATAGATATAAGCTAAGCAAATGCTATTGGTTGCTATTGATTTGCACATTTTAATCACTCGCTTTCGGATCACTCAAATTATTTCACACAGATGACAATAAAGAGACCATTTTTTTTATCTAGGAATATTAATTATCAAACTGAGAGCTCAACATTTCAGATGATAAATGTACATCATCATGATGACCTATTCCTCTTGCTAAAAAAAAAAACGAATTTTTAACACAAAATATACTCCTTGTTCCAGATTAATTAAACGGTGTATCAGTCAACACTGGTATATTATTGCCAGGGATAAAACGTAAACACTTATATTTAGGAACCCACTCATGATGGCATACAGGAGAGGACCAAACTTAAAGGGATAGTAATACTTCGTTTTAACTTTATTTTATTTTGTAGGCATTAAAAAAACATGAAGAACGATATAAGTCTTATCTCTCAAACCTTTATGGTTTAAGAGATATTCACAAACAAAGTATTCCCCCCCTGTTCAACCAGATCAGAAGGGAGGTGCCCAGGTAGACTGCAGAGAGGCACAATCTTCAATTAAGATAAGGGAAAAACCTGAAAAACTTGTCAAGGGGGGCAGGGCTTTCATTGTTCTCATAGGAGGAAGATTGTCCCCTTCTGTTATCTGTCTGGTCATACAACCAGATTCACATCTGAGAAGAGATGGGTTACACTAGGAAAAGGGGCGGGAGGGGAAACTTTGCTTGTGAATATCTCTTAAACCATAAAGGTTTGAGAGATAAGACTTATATCATTCTTCATGTTTTTTAATGCCTACAAAATAAAATAAAGTTAAAACGAAGTATTACTATCCCTTTAAGGAGCATGCTAGTTAAATCAGATCCCTGGCATTGTTATATTACGGAGAATCAGGGTTGGTTACCAAAGAAAAAAAAATGGCTGCTATAGGTGTGTCAACTGTGTCACGTGTAAAAAGTTATTGACCGGATCATATTTTAAGGATCCACAATCTGGCAAGAACATTTTTATCAGACAGAGATTGGGATGTTTATCCACACATGTGGTGGATTTCATAAAGTGTCCATGCTCATTATTTTACATCGGCAAGACGGTTACCACTTTGAGAGAGAGTATGGCAAATCATAGGAAATCTATTTGAGATGCCATACAGACAGGGGACTCAGATAAACCTGTGGCCAGGCATGTTGCCCATCAAAAACATTCCATCACATCATTTCAATGTATGGCCATAGATAAGAACCCATGGATCCCAGAGGAGGAGATCGGGCTAAAAGACTCTTACAGAGGGAACTCGGATGGATCAAGCAATTGAACACTATTTCCCCACACGGACTCAATGAGAATATTTTGTACTCTTGTTTTCTATAACCAGTTTCATTATAGCAGCGGCTGTTCTATTCCACTTAGGAGAGTGGAGGCGGTGGAGAGTATCATCTTCATAAACGATGGGACACCATTTTTAATCCACCTGAGAGTGGAGGCGGTGGGATCCCTTATCTCTATTGGACACCATCATGGAATTGTGCAACGGATGTAAGGAAGTGGAGTCGGTATACCTGGTATCGCACATTGTGTCATGGGGATACTCAGGATAGGGAGGTGACACATATTGTGAATCAATTGTACTCATTGGTCCACGATCCTGGACACACTCTATGTCTGTAGACAGTAGTAGGGTCAAGTGTCCATTGTACCCATGGGCCCTTTGACACGACATGACAACAGGCATGATCCAGGAAGATTCTGTATAGTACCTATGTTACAGTAGTTGATTATATAACTCAACTTGCCAGTTTGATGATACATATGGAGAACGGTCGCTACTTGGAACTTTGGACTTGATATATAAAAAATCCGAATTTACTAATATATCAAGGGTCATGTAATATGTGATAGGGGTTTGAGTGTACTGCCTGCCATCTTTCTAAAGTACCACGTTTAATGAGTTAAGATATTATGGATATATATGTTGTTTCATGAACTGTGTCAACGTATCTGTCTGCTGCTCAATCTTATGATGATTTGGACAATATATGTCTCTATTTGCTCCCTACATCAGTGGTATTAGCATAGGTATTTGCTTTCTATCGGACAATAGGTCAGTGATTTGCTCCAGTATTTGGACAATGTATGGTCATACCAGCCTGCTTACTGTCCAGGTCCTGATTATATAAATGGGGATACCGTTTTCGTATATAATTTTTCTTATGGGTTTTTATATGTGGTAACAGTCAATAGGGACGAGTTATTTATGATTGGGTACACCCATGGAGTGCCGATATAGTCAAACAGAGGAATATGAGATGATCCGTTTAAGGATGCTTGGGCACAGTGACAGGTTGTTAATTAGCACAGATTTTGTCTCCAGTGCCCAGTTTTGATGTTGTGGAGCTAAATTTTGGGGTCTGAAAAGATGTTCAGTCTAGTCCAGTCTCGGGACCCTGTCATATTTACTTTTACACATCTTATGGATTACTCAGGTGACAATCGGATGCTCTGCGATGTGAGGGAGTCGTGCCTATCCTCAATTCAGATATCTATACGCATTCTCTGGTACTTTGGAGGTTTCTCATATGTGACTACACAGTATTTTAGATGGGGATTATCTATTGTGAATATTTAAGTCTATTAGTTTGTTTTGAGAGATCTAGGATACTCTTACATCGATTGACCTTTAGGTGTGTTTACAGGTTGGGGTTGAGAGGTTAGAGGTCAGTAAAACCTTCGGTTTTATTTTCACTTATAAACATGTTTTTATTTTGAATCTTGTTTCTTATGTTATCTTATGTAGAATGTTACTTAGAGCCCCCTGCTGTCACACATTCCATCATTTCCTCCTCTCCCCTCATCCTGAGTATCACAAGACACACTGGAAGGTGCAGCACTGACGGCATGCACAGGTAGCTGACCTGTCCTGCTCAAACTATTACCCTCTTCTTCCTCTGCCCATGAATCTATTTTCCTCAAGATCTTTAGTTGTTATGTAGGGGGACTGGCCATCATTGGGTTTAGGGAATCAGGGCATCTAGACCCTTCATTGCTGGTAGTGGTCACTTCCTCCTCCTCAGACTCACATGATGCATAATGATCCTTCCAGCTCCTTCTTTTACTTGTATTCCAGGTCCTCATAATGATATTAGTCACTATGATCCCCTTCTGCCACAATTTCACTAATAAAATCACAGCACAGCAGCCTAGGTCCCTCTCTGTCTCTCTAGCTGCTTATAAAATTGTGTCTGGGAACTTTTTTACAGTACTGCTCCAGTCTAACACCTATTTGAAAAGTTATTATATTTTTTTCACTTGTATCAAGGGAAGGACATTGGAGAAGTGTAAAAGCATCTTGGAGTGTTCCTCTGTCATTTATTTATTTCTGTGAAAAAACTATGAAAAATAAACTGGTATACAGTTAGTCCATATTCCTATGGGTAGTTTTTGGTGCTTTCAATAATATACATCCAATACATACCCTGAATTACAGCTGGACGAATTGTATGCCAATGTAAATAAGGAACTGAGCTGGTCTGTAGGATGTGTACATTACATTACCCCCATTACCATTAATTTTCCAGCTCTCCAACTCCGGACCTTGCAATCTCAATGCTGTGTTCAATGTTTCCTGATGTTTCTTTGTTGCTTCATATCAATGCACTGAGAAAAACTTATCAGCAGTTTTGGCATTATTAATGATAAAAATTATAATCACTTAAATTGTTCTCAACATAAATAATATGATCCACTGAATTACTGAATTATATTTAACATTTTAATTTTTTTCTATGTAGGATTCTTGAGTAAGAAGGATGATAAGGTGAGAGTTAAAATAAAAATGTAATGTTGAAAAAAATTATACTTTCCACATGAGATCTCAGTTGTCCTATAGCTTTTTTACAACTGATTGCTGATTATTTATTTTCTGTTAGGAAAGAATAATAGGCACAATCTGAATAAGACTGAAGGCAAACATAATTCCACAGGAACAGAAGAAAAATGACAAAATTATAAAGTTACATGACTGGAAAGAGAACTTGTTCAGTTACAGTTTGGCAAGTGGATATAAAACATGGAAGGTGACCTTATAAACACGCTTTCGTAATTTATAAACCCATGAGATTAATTATTTTACTCACATATATAAAAAAACAAATATCATCATTTTAAACAAGGGACTATTAAGGTAGTTAATTGTTTTATTTTTATGATGCAATATTTTAACCTTTAGTACCTGTTCACCCCAAAGTGGTTTGATTTTAAATTATCAATTTAAACCAGTTCAAGGGCCTCAAGTTTTGTCCCCTGTCCTCAAATGGAGAACACATTTTTAACTCTTTGAGGCTGACTTAAGAACTGGATCAATTATGGAACAAACAAACCACACCACAAGAGCGAATAAAAACTGTCATAATTATCTTTGATTTAAATGGAATTTTTAATCCCTTGAATGCAAAAGAGGTCTCTAATGCATTACTTCAAGACTATGGTGTGGCAGAGGTCCTCCAGAATTGGCCCTGTTACTATTTAGTCCTAAATTACATTAGACCAGATGTGATCAAAGGGAAAACCATTTCCAGTAAAATATATATCTTCAAGATTTGATGCTGAATTGTAGTCATCACATTGTGGTGTTGAACTATGAGTGGAGTTCACTTGAGGGAGACTCCAGACTTGAAGAAGAGACCATTAAACTGTATGTAAATGGACACTGTACTGATTACTTTGGTCTCAGAATCTACTTTGGCTCCTGATCAGTCAGTTTCTACTTCAACATCTCAAAACTATAGAACAGAAGTGGGTGACATGTGGTCCTCCAGAAGCTGCTGGACTACATCTCCCATCATTCTATGTTAGCCTTGTTGTAGAATATACTGATCAGGAACCAAAGTCTGTGTACCAAATTGCCAAAAACCTTCCCTCCCCCTTGTACAAACACCCACCTTAACCACTCTACTGTGAAATATGGTCATAAGTCAGTGCTATACAATGTGTTGCCAACTCGCTAGCAACAAAAGGTTTAATTGGACCTCACATAACTAGTATATTTTTCTCCACCTAACCCCCCATTATCTGAACGTGGCCTGTGAATAATCTCTCTTTTGCTAGAATTTCATGGAATGCTTAGCAATCAATGTATTCCAGTGACAATGGCAATGGAATGGAGATGCATTCCACACTCTTTAGTAAATATGATTACACACATAATCACAGGTGTCATCTGTTGAAGGGACATCAAACAACGGTGTATAGTTTACAGGGTATTTAAACCCTCCTGCTTTGTAAACTGCCAGTTGTAGAGAAAAACATCTGATACTCGTCATATATATAAAACATTTTGCGACAAACATCCCTTTCTCAAGAAATGGCTGCTAAAAGAAGAAAATCGTACAAAGAGATTCATGTTTGGGGTTAATCTGGTCCTCTGTTGAGGTTTTATTGATGACATTATTATTGTTTGGAGAGATGATGGGTTGATAGTAGTAATTTTTTTGGAATATATAAATTACTAGCAGAGTGGGACGGTTTGTATTGCAAATGTAATGTGTTGTGTAGGGTCTGTGAATGTGTATATGTGTGTGTGACACTATGTGTGTATGTTATTGGATATATATGTGTTTGTGTATATACGTGTGTGTATGTGTATCTATATATATAAAAGAAGACTTTGTGCCTGGCAAAACACACCCAGGGGCGGCAGTAAAAAGGATTACTGCTGCCATTGGGTGATTCTGTGGGAGTGTGATTTTTGGCCTGCCCCCACTATCCAGCCCGCCCACCACTATCTAAGGCTGAAAAAAAAAATGGCTGCCACACACTCCTACACCACAGACACATGCACATGCCCTCCCACACACACACTAGCAGACACATACACACATATACACACACGCACGCTGAGGATGATGGGAACAATGTTCAAGCTACAGCTGGAAGGCCATGGTCCAATCTGTATTATGCAGCTTCTTCATTCCCTGTCTTTGAGCCTACACAGCTCTGCTAATTACTACAAGTGAGCTGATTTCTAAACAATCAGCAGGAGGATACTGGCTTGCTGAGAAAGTGGAAACAACGGCAGAGAGGTGATCAGGCAGTGCAGAGCAAGGCTTCAGCTGAGCTGGTAAATGGCAGAGACATGGATGTGACTGTATTTATATATTGCACAAAGAGAGAGAAAGAGAGCAGGTTGTTTGTCAGTCTGTCTGTAAGTAGAGGTGCCAGTTCCTGCAATCATCTCCATGCTGTACATAGCTCACTGTATAGCATGTATGACAAACTATTTATATATGGTCTGGCATTGTATAGTATACAGTCTGTGTATAAGGACTGACACTATACAGTATAGGAGGGACAGTCCCTGTTTGACACCCAAATCCCTCTGCTCCTCTATTTAGGAGATCACACGGTGTGGTGTATATACAGTAGGCTGACCAGACCTCACCTTTAACCGGGGACACATAGGAAATAAGCATATTTCAGGAGTGCACCAAAATCAAAGCAGCCCTGCAGTATGCATTTTTCATATGTGTCACTGGTTAAAGGTGAGGTCTGGTCAGCCTAATGTACAAGTGTATCAGATTGCTCCACATCAGTAAAACCCACGGTAATGTGGGTATAAACTTCTGTATATATCTGTTAAATTAGTCTGTGTAAAAAAATACTTTCATCTTCTTCTAAATCATTCACTTACAGAAAGAGTAACTTAACCATTTCAGTGCCAGAGGAGATGCAATGCATTGCTTACCCCCTGGCACTCAAAGGGTTAAAAATTCTCTACAATGGTCTGGCACTGTATAGCAGTGGTTCTCAATCTGTGCCCTCAGTGGCTATTAACAGGCCAGGATTTTAGAATTTCCTTTTAAGAGCACAGGTGAGTTAATCAATATGACTGAGCCTCTGATCAACACACTTGTGTTCTAGCAGTGAAATTCCTAAGTCCTGGCCTGTTAGTGGCCACTGAGGGCATGGGCTGAGAACCTCTGCTGTATAGTATACAGTCTGCATGTGTCTGTGTATAAGGACTGGCACTATACAGTATAGGAGGGACAGTCCCTGTTTGACACCCAAATCCCTCTGCTCCTCTATTTAGGAGATCACATTGTGTGGTGTATATACCAGTGTATCAGATTGCTCCACATCAATAAAACCCACAGTAATGTGGGAATAAACTTCTGTATATATCTGTTAAATTAGTCTGTGTAAAAAAAATACTTTCATCTTCTTCTAAATCATTCACTTACAGAAAGAGTAACTTAACCATTTCAATGCCAGAGGGGATGCAATGCATTGCTTACCCCCTGGCACTCAAAGGGTTAAAAATTCTCTAAAATACACCACCAGCCACGCCCCCAGTAACACCACCGAAAACACAAGTGTCCCTCTTTGGCCATATGAAATGTTGGGAGGTATGTTACTTACACTGCTCACACTGTATGTATTTATGTTCTGATTTGCAGCTGTGTGTCACTGTTTGTGTTGTCAGTGCATGTGTGTGTGTATATGTGTGTGTTGCATGTGTCTCTGTCTATCACTGTGTGTACCTTTCTGACACGTACACCCTACGCTATAATTCACTATCATAACATTTATTTAAAAAAAAAGAAACATTTCCTGCATAACATGACGGGCAACGCCGTCCCAAACTGCTAGTATATATATATATATATATATATATATATATATGTGTGTGTGTTTGTAAATATATATATAGTTGTGTGTGCTTGTGTAAATGTGTATATGACCCTGTGTTGGGCTATGGTCTCTCTTACGTGGGTGACTCAGGAGGGAAAAAAAGAAGATTGAGAAAGGGTGAGCTTGAAAGCAAGAAGAGCAAGCAAAGGAGCTTAAAGGCAAGAAGAGAGAGCTTGGAGGAAAAGAAAAAGAGTTTGACAGAGATTACAGACAAAGCAGAGAAAAAGAAGATTAGAGGCAAGAAGAGAAAATTAAATTAGGTCCTAGGAGAGTGTTGGACAACAACAGACCCTGAAAGCTGTTCTTAGACTGCAATCCCCATTGCCAATTGGCATCATGAATTTCCACAATAGGTGGAATGCAACCGGTTACAGTACTATTCTACATAAGGGACACGGGCCATGAGAAGCAGACCAAGAGTTAAGGTAGGGACACATGACATAAGTTAGTGACAAGGAGGAAGATAAAGGCAGTGCAGATTAGCAGTAAGGACATCGTGGAAAAAGTTATTGTAATGATAGCAGCCGCTAGGTGTATATTCATACTGGAAACATTGTACTTTGCTCTCCTCGGAAGGGAGTCCTCTGGTGCCGGTGGGGAGAGAAAAATGATGTGATTTGCTGCAAAAAAGGGGTGGAGCTTAACCGTGAGCAGGGGCAGGGCTAAATCGGGAAGGGAAAAATAGGCAGCTATGATATTACTGAACTGAAGCATGTAGAGGCAATGCTTACAGTGGAAAGACAGACACCTTTGAATCGCATAGAGAGAATTCTACACAGCAGATAGAAACATAGACACATAGTGACTGTGTCAAGTGAGTACTTCATAACAAACAAATCATCATCTTCAGGTCACCTGATCCATCACTCACCCTGCAGCAGCTCCCTCAGAGCCTTATTTCAGCTATCCTGCCTACTGAGGCTGAAGGGAGTTGTAGTCAGCTCTCCTTCTGCATGCAGAAGAAAGACAGAAGCCAGCGTCGTACTTACATATGGGGGCTCTCTCTCCCGTTCTCTGCATATAGAATGACAGCTGACTACAACTCCCATCATCCCCAGTGTTGTGCAGTGTTGTGATTTTTTGTAGAGTTGAGGGCTGGCAGCTGAGAGGTTAATAGTGGAGGCACTAAGGAGCAGAAGAATGAAGGTGAGAATGAGGCATCTGAGGGCTTCATAGTGGAGTTAGTGAGGAGCATAACAATTTAAATCAAATTTAAAACACTACTTCATGATGGCAAGGTCAGTGGCATGTGTGTGTTATGTGTGTGATGTGGGTGTGGGCTACTGTATGTGTGTGTGTGTTTGGTTTGTGTGTATGTGTGTTTGGCATGTGTGTGTCTGTGGTGTCTGCAGCCATTTTGTATTTTTCTTCAGTTGTATAGTGGTGGGCAGGCTGGATAGTGGGGGTAGGCCAACTCCCTGCATGATTTCCCAGGAGTAGCAGTGACCTTCGGCCACTGCAAGTCCTGTGAAAATCATGCCCCCATTGAATCACCCAATGGGAGCAGTAACTCCTCCTTACTGTCTCCCCTGGGTGTATTTTGCCAGACACAAAGTCTTCTTTTATATATATATATAGATAAAATAATATGGGGATTCAGTTTTCCAATAGAATAGATCCTGAGATTTTTTTGGATATAGAGTTATATATAGAGGGTGATGGTTCTTTTGGATCTAAAACTCAATTTAAGGATATTGATTATAATAGATTTTTAAATCATTATAGTGGTCATCACAGTTCCTGGCTGAATAATGTCACATTAAGTCAGTTCAGGAGAGTAGCAAATTGATTATGTCAGTCCTCTATACTGTATAGTAGATTTCTTTATATGAATTATCCTCCTTAACTGATTGAGAGGGATAATTTGAAAGCAAGGAGCATTGAAAGATGAAGGATATTGTCATCTATAAGTAGACGTACAAAATGAGAAGGTCAGATTAATCACTCAATATAATAGGAATGTTAGGGTTTAGGAAGGATTGGGATGAGTTGAAATTAGTCCCTTTGTTAGAAGGCATTATAGATTCAAAACTGAAATGTACGTTTAGGAGGACTATGTCTGTTAAGAATGTTGTGGAACCCAGTAGGATACATTCCTCCCATAGAAAGATACATTTTATACAAGGATGGAATTTTTGGTGTATTGTAGGTAGCTTTAAATGTGGTCTGCGTTGATCTGACAGATTAAAGCCCAATGTAAGTGCCCAGCAGACTCTTAGAAATAGATTTCCCACAAAGAGGTGAAAGACTGCTATTTGACATAAATAATATGATCACAACAACAAACAATACAGGTATACTGCAAGGCAGACTCCTGTGGGCCAGATGCTGGGGAGCAAAGAGTAAAGTATGTAACATGTTGCCGATGGATGCTCTCTGGGTTGCCTAGCTGCAGCCTAGGCTGAGTTAGAGATGCTGGCTGCAAGACCAGATTAGTGTCGACTGAAGGAGCAGACCCACTCCCTGGATGACAACCTAGATAACAACAGCTACTCACTGAGGTCATAGAGGATACTGAACAAATAACCCATCTGCAGTAGAATTGTAGCTGTTGGACAAAAGCACAGAGGCTCTATAAAGGCTCAGAGCAACCACAAGACAAGGTGAGAAACCAGGATTCAGATTACAATGAAAAAGAAATGGAAAACAAGACAAGGAATTACAAAAAGCAAAGAAAAAGGGGAAGAACATGACATAGTCTTAGTAGATGTTCCACATGTTCATACATACAGTCTCTGATACAGCCAGAAGTATTAACTCTAATTCAATAGGTAAGGAATTTAGGATAAATTGTTATTTTAAATTGTGGTTCTTCAAATGTAGTACATTAAACAGATTGTGGTTGTGGGGCTCTATATGTGGGAAGGACCACACAGACACTTTGTGCAAGATTTGGCCAACATGGATGGAATGTTGAAAGAGGATTGTGTTACATAATGTATCTCGTCATTGTTTGTTGATGCATGAGAGGAACCCTGTTTGCCTTAGGGTAACTCATATTGAGAGGGTGATAAATATTGGCAAATATGGGAATTTAAATAGAATTAATAATCATGAGGCCTATTGGATTTATCACTTACAAACTATGATACTGAGAGGTTTTAATGAATGAACTGTGAATATTTATCAATTTTTGAAGTAATTTTAGTTTCATACATATGTGTATATAGAATATCAAATACGTAAATATTTAGCACTTTGTGTAAAAGTTATTTTTGTTTTCTTATTTTTATTTTAACACTTTTTATTGTTTCACTGATATTTTAAAACTGTATCATTTTACACTTTGAATGAAGTAAATTAAATATAATGATATATCATAATACATTTTTATTTTTTTTTTTTAATTAAATCTTTATTCAGACCAATAGTGTACAATAGAATACAACGGGAGACAATATAGTAATACAGTGATACATTGGGGAAAAGTACTTAACCCTTCGAGTGCCAGAGGGGTACGCAAAGCATTGTGATAGAAGCATAACACAAAACCCCCAAAGGAGGATCATTATGAACAAAGTCGCTGAGATCTGGTAAGTTTGAGCAGTCCGCTATTGGTCTCTGATTTAGTAATAATGAAGCAAAAGGAAGGGGGGGGGATGATGGGTAGGTCAGGAATGAAGGAGGTAAGTGGAGTCGGAGAAAAAGCAGACAGTAAAGTGTGTGGTAGAACAGTGAAAGTGAAAAGAAGAGAGGAGAAAAGGATGAGAAAAAAAAAGAAAAAGAAAAAATCTCTTGATTGGGTTGTTACATCAATGAGGCTGAGTCACAAGGTTGAATCCCAGCACCACATGACAATTTCCAGCTCGTCAAAGTTGAGTTAAGGAACGCAGTACTCTGACTTCTTTGAATGTAAGTGAGTCTTGTATATAGCAGAAAGTCTCCTACTTTGGATTTCCATTCTGAATAGGACGGGGGTTAAAATCTAACCAATGTAGGGGGAACAATGTTTTAATTGCCATGAGCATCGCTACTAAGAATACAGCAAAAATCCGGCCATTTCTCTCTCACTGTACAACAGAAACCCTCATGCACGCTCTTATCCTTTCTCGCCTGGACTACTGCAACTCTTTACTTATTGGTCTTCCTACTAACCATTTCTCTCCTCTTCAGTCAGTTCTTAATTCAGCCACCAGAATACTCTTCTTCTCCTCCAGAACAGTACTCACCCCACCACCCTTAAAATCAATATTATGGCTTCCCATAAAGCAGTGTATCACATTCAAAATCCTCCTCATTACCTTCAAGGCTCTCCATCACTTGTCCTCGCCTTATATCTCATCTTTGATATCCCGCCATATTCCTGCACGTCCACTACGCAGCACACATGCTGGACGGCTCACTGCCCCTTTAACCACTATCTCTCTTTCACGATTGAAAGCTTTTTCACATGCTGCCCCCTACCTCTGGAAGGCCCTACCACCCAGTATTCGCCAAGCCTCAACCCTTAACAACTTTAAATCAAAGCTAGTAGAGCACCTTTTATCTCTAGCAACAGCGTAATATGGAAACATTATCATTATCAAACATTATCATCATAAGCCAAACACTGCAATTCCTCCTCTACCAGCTTGTATCTGTATGTCACCCATCCTATACTTAGATTGTAAGCTCTACGGGGCAGGGACCTCTTATCCTAATGTATACTCACCTGTTGTTCCCCTTATGACTGCCTATATAAGCACTTACTCACCACACTTTTTGTACCCCTTCTATATTAAATGTAATGTGTAAAGAACCAAGTACACTGGTTGGCGCTATATAAATAAAAATATACAATACAATACAATAACACCCGTCTATGGGATGACGGCAAAACGGGGAGGTCAAGAAAAAACAATAGAGACCTCGGAGTCCGAGATAACTGAGTGGACAGAAAGTACTCAGTGTGTGACAGACATTTCGATCACAGGGACTGCAACTTGGAACATGACCACCAAATATGGAGGCAGACACCTTTGCGTAAGGAGCATCTCCAACATAAAAAGGATTTTGTTTTAGAGATAGCATGCAATCAAGAGTGAGAAACCATCTATAAATAAATTTAGATTTAGTTTCTAATATTTGAGTCGAAATGGAGAGAGATGCTGAGCTAAGAACAAAAGGTCATCCATTAAGACTTGAGGAAAGGCCCTTTCGACTAAAACACAGGCAGGGATTCTTTACAGTAAGGGCGGTAAGGCTATGGAATTCTTTGCCTCGGGATGTTGTGCTTGCAGATAATGTAACTGCATTCAAAAAAGCAATGTATGCCTATCTAGCACAGAACAATATTGACAGTTATGAAAGATGGCTTCAAAGCAAATAGGATATTGATCCGGGGAACTATTTGACACACACACACACACACACACACACACACACACACACACACACACCTACACACCTACATTGGAAATGGCTCCAGAGGGCTTTTTTGTTGCCTTCCTCTGGATCAACAGGGGTGTTATTGGCATGGGCTGGACTTGATGGACGCATGTCTTTTTTCAGCCTTATCTACTATGTTACTATGTTACTATGTAGCTTTCCAAATGGACTTCCAGTCATCTGCATTGAATGCACAATCTAATTCTTTTTCCCAAGCTCGCACGTAGGTTGTGTCATCAGAAGAGGAGCACTTTATGAGAAGGCTGTAGATCTTGCCTAGAAAGCATGTTTTCGAGTCAGAGACATTTTTATTATTTAATGTCATGAACATGTTATATTTATCATTTCTTTTCTTTCATATTCTTTATTCTTATATATTTTTTGCATTTGATTTCATTATATATATTTTTTATCTTCTATTTTTTATCTCAATTATTTTTATTTTGCCCTATTTATCCCATGTAGTGAATTATTATTTTGTAATATGAGAATCCACTGTTTTTTTACATAGATTTTTATTTAATCTTTTTCATGAATTGAACCAAATAGGTATTTGTGAATTAGATAGGACATATATTTGTATACCCATTTTATGTGATCATGATGTGTAAGTACAGTTGTGCACATTATTTGTGACAGATGAGGTTCACATCCTATTTCCACTGATACAGACAGTGACCTTGTTCTTATTCTTTTTAAAGGGGAACTTTCACCTGATAAAAACTTTTTACCATCTGTTCAAACACATAACCAGTATCAGGAAACGGTATGCTTAGGTTTTATTTTTAAGTGCTATTAAAGATATTTGATTTTCCAAGACGAGCACTTCCGCATTCAGCGGCACAGTGCATCTTCGGCACAGCTCTCAGGACTTCCCCGCACTATTACAGCCTCCTACCACCTCTCTCCCATCTGCCCCAGCGAGCATGTTCACGTTTCACTTCGGTGTGGTGTGAACGGCTCCTACCATTACAGCAAGCTACAATTGGCATTATACTGAGGTTGGGGCCGGATTGTTCTTTGTTAAGAAAAAGAGTGGAGAACTGAGACCCTGTACCGATAATAGGGGGCTCAACCGTATGATGGTCAAAAACGCCTACCCAATTCCACTTACTACCGAGCTATTCAATTCAGTAAAAGGGTCCAAGGTGTTCACCAAGCTCGATCTCGCGGGGCATAAAATTTAGTATGGATGAAGGAGGGCCATGAATGGAAAACCACGTTTAACACCAGGAGCGGGCATTACAAATGCCTCATCATGCCCTTCGGTCTCTGCAATGCTCCTGCAGTTTTCCATGAATTCTTAAATGACGTCCTCCGGGACATGCTCCAGCAATGCGTGGTGGTATATTTAGACGACGTTCTGATCCATTTCGCCTCCATGGAAAGCTACCACTCAGATGTAACCCGAGTTCTGAAGAAATCAAGAGAGAATAATCTATTTTGCAAAATAGAAAAGTGTGAGTTCCACTGCAAACAGGTCACCTTCTTGGGGATTGTAATTTCAGGGGTCGGTTTCACTATGGACCCTGACAAACTCTCAGCTGTTCTTGAGTGACCACGACCCGTAGGTCTCCACTCCCTTCAACGTTTCCTCGGGTTCGCCAATTACTACAGTACATTTATCCATAACTTTTCCTTGATTGTAAAAACCCCTTACCAACCAAAAAAGTCGGTAACTCCACACACTAGTCCCTGGAAGCCATCAAATCATTTGAGGCATTGAAAGTTGCCATTGCATCAGCACCCATTTTGGCACACCCGAAACCTGAGCTTCCTTTCATACTTGAGGTTGATGGATCTGAGACAGGAGTAGGGTCCCTCCTGTCTCAACGTCTTACTCCTGAGAGCCAGTTGCACCCGTGTGGGTATTTCTCTAAGAATTTAAGTCCTGCAGAGTGCAACGATCAAATTGGTGACCGTGAGTTGCTGGCAATAATACTTGCTCTAAAAGAATGGAGGCATTTGCTTGAGGGAACTTCAGTGCCAATTCTAATCCTCACAGATCATAAAAACATCACATACCTGTCTGAAGCTAAACGCTTGACTCCAAGACAGGCCCGATGGGCCTTATTTCTGTCCCATTTTAATTATGTGGTCTCATTCCTTTCCTGCTGGGTACCAAGAATGTCCTGGCTGATGCCCTATCCAGATCATTCTCGGGAGCTAAGGAGGAGAGCCCCCCAAGTTCTATTATCCCTCCAGACCGAGTACAGGCCACCATATGTAGTAGCATAACATTTCCTCTCTGGGACAGAATAGATGCACCTGCTGAGACTCCTTCCGGGCGCTGTTTTGTACCTGTTAACCTCCGTACCAAGGTACTGTCTACATAATACAAAGTCAGCAGGGCACCCTGATAAGAACCAGCTTCTCTGGTCGGTTTTGCGTCTTTTCTGGTGACCAGAACTTAACAATGATATTGCTTCCTTTGTCGCTGCCTGTCCAGTCTGTGCGCAGACCAAATCACCCCGTCACCTCCCAGTGGGCCTTCTCCAACCCATACCCAATGGGGAGAAACCATGGTCACACCTTGCCATGGACTTCATAGCCAACCTTCCTTTATCTAACGGTAACACTGTCATCCTCATGGTCGTTGACCAATTTTCCAAGATGATTCACTGCATACCTTACAAAAAACTCCCACCTAAAGAGTTGGCTACGGTCTTTGTCAAGGAGGTCTATCGGCTACACGAGGTTCCCAAAGTCATAGCTTCTAACCGGCGTAGCCAGTTTGTCTCAAGATTCTGGAGGGCTTTCTGTGTGCAACTAGGTATCCAACTCTCCTTCTCTTCGGCCTATCACCCTCAATCGAATGGGGCTGTGGAAAGGGCTAATCAGGCCTTGGAGCAATTCCTGCAGTGCTACATCTTAGACCATCAAAATAATTGGTTGGACCTGCTACCTTGGGTGGAGTTTGCTTATAACAGTGCTGTCTCGGCTTCTACCCAGCTCTCCCCCTTCATGGTGAATTATGGGTATCAACCCTCCATGATTCCAGATTCGTTCTCTCCCCATTGAAGGATCATCTCCTGCGAATCCCTTCCACATGGGTGCAGGTCCAAGAGTCATTGCGACGCTCGTAACAATCCCAGGAGCTCCAGGCTAATCATAAACGCCTACCCACACCCTTCTACCAAGTCAGGTAGTCCTCCAGAAATCTCCACCTCCAAGTGCCCTCACAGAAACTGACTTCCCGGTTTGTGGGGCCTTCACATATCCTCCAAGGGGTGAACCCTGTGGCCTATGCTGTAGACCTCCCTCCGAATATGCGGATACAAAATGTGTTCCATGTCTCGCTACTGAAACCCCTGGTATTCAATTATTTCACTATGGTCACTCCCAGACCCCATTCATTGACCGTTGATGGTAATGAGGAGTTCGAGGTCCTCTCCATAGTCAACTCTCATAGGTTCCGAGGGAGGTTTCAATATTTGGTCCATTGGAAGGGGTACGGTCCAGAAGAGCGCTCATGGGTTCCAGTCGCAGACGTGCATGCCCCCACCCTCCTCCGTGCTTTCCATGCACGCTTTCCCCATAAACCTGGTCCTTTCTCACGTGGGGATAGTCCTTTGGGGGGGGTACTGTCATGGATTGGCTGAGCTGCTCTACTCTACTGCTCGATTCTGCTGTCTGAGCTATTCCAGTGATCTGCTTTCCATTACTGCTGCCTTCCCTTTGCTGGATCAGGATGAATCAGCTGACCTCTCTGCTCACCTGACTTCTATTAGCCAACAGCCAACCTTCCCAGGGTATTTAAAGCAGCTTGGCTCACTACCTAGTTTGCCCTTGTGTTTGCTCCTGGCTGCAAGAGTGTTCTACTGCATTTCAGATTACCTGTGTATGTCCTGGCTTCCTCTGATGTCCCTCCTGGCTCCTGGATTGTTCCTGACTTCGCTGATCTCCGTATTCCTGACCCTGGCTTGGCTGAGTACCTGTCTTAGTTCCTGACCCTGGCTTGTCTTTTGGTTTACCCTTCTGGATCACAATTTTGTTTTGTTTGCTTTTGTTATTTTAATAAAGGTGTTTTGCACTTTATATTTTTGTGTCTGTCTTGTTCCTGGTCCCTAACACAGTATTACCAGCATCAGCACACAGCCTGCACCTGCTACTAGTGTTGCCAGTGTGGCTTCTTCACCTGAGGCAGAGATAGCAAGTGTGACAGTAGGGTACTCTCTGTCACATTTGTCATCATCACCAACCAGTCCAGCTATCAGAGTACCAGCAGCAGAAGTGACAATGCAGTTTGCTCCTCTGTAATTCCTGCTGCTGATGATTTGAAAGGGCAGAAGGAAGATGATGAGCAGGCTAGTGTGCCACAGACCACCATGGGCACAATAGGAATGGGATCCATCAGTAGGGATGTGGACCTAGGACAGGTTCCACTTGCCATCAATAATCCTGGTCCTAGCTCTAGTGCTGATTCTGATGCAGCAGCAGAAGAAGCAGCAGCATCCTCTGCACCAACCAGTGAAAGGTATAAGGGAGAAGAAAACAAAGGCCATTTTTCTCCTGCACCTTTCCCCTCCTTGAGTTTATGAGTGTGGGACTATTTTCTCCTGAGGCAGGCACAGTACAGCCATCAGCAATGGCACTGTGCACTCTGTGGGACAAGTGAGTAAAAAGGGGAAAGGCGGGGACACACCTTGGCACAAATGCCCTTATAACACTGATGAAATACAGACACCAGGACATTTATGAAACGCATGTTAAAGCTAAACCCCCACAAAGGAAGTTGGAAGACACTGTTAATGTACCCCCTTTCTCTCCGCAAAGGCACCAAGAATATAGGTGGAAACTGAAGTGGAGGAAGAATAGAGAAAAGCAGCCTAAGCATGCAGTTTAGATGGCAAGTGCCTTGTCATCAGCTTCTCGCACTAGGGTCCAGGATCAGGAAGATGGAGCAACTGTCCCCACCCTGGCACCCCCAGGAGGGTCCTCTACCTCCACCTCTTATAGCGAACCACCTCTGTCATCGTTACTCCCCCCCAGCTGCTGATAGCGCTTCTGTAGATGTCAGGATGTGTCAGTTCGTGTCCACCCATTGTGGTGTGCTGACCAAAAATGGCAATGTGGTTGAGGATAATCGCAACCAGAGAATCAAGTGGAATTTGAGGACATTCCATCTCACAGAATACACTAAGCTGGTGGTAAAATAGGTTCACCATTATTATTAGGTCTGCAAGTTGTCAAGGCCCTTAGCGGAATGGACAAGGGATATAGTCATAGCAGTACTTAGTTTCTGAGGGGATGTTTTTACATTGTGGACCTAAGCATCATGGTGTTTGGTAACAATTCTGTCAGTTGTTTGATGTCATTGCAGATATGCCCATTTTCACAGTTTCTTCCTGCTGTCAAGGGAAAAATCAGACGTCCAACACACCAATGATTTTGGAGGAGGAGCAGGAGGAGAGGCATTATTGGCCAACCTCTTTTCGCCACATATACCTGAAGTGGTGGGGCTAATTGTAGTACTGCTACTGCCTCAAGTGCATCACTGAAGCCTGCTGCTTAAACAACTCAACTGTATTGTATTGTATATTTTTATTTATATAGCACCAACCTGTGTACGTGGCACTTTGCAGTTCACATTTAGTAGAGAAGAGGTACAATAAATGCAGTGATTAAGTGCTTATATAGTCAGTCATAATGGGAACACCAGGTGAGTGTACATTGGGATAAAAGGTCCCTGACCTTTAGAGCTTACACTCTAAGTAAAGGATGGGTGACATACACAAATGAGCAGGTAGAGAAGGAAGTGCAGTTTTTGACATATGAGATACTGTTTTCATATTATGGTAGTGCTACATTTAAGAGCTGCTCTTTTAACTTTGATTTGAAGTTGTTGAAGGTTGAGGCTTGGCGAATACTGGGTGGTAGGGTGTTCCAGATGTAGGGAGAAACCAGGGAGAAAGCCTTCAGTCGTGAAACAGTAATAGTGGTTAAAGTGGCAGAGAGTCATCCACCATGAGTGGTGATGCATATTGGACGTGCAGGTACATGGCGGGATATCAAAGATGAAATATATTTTTTTTATAAGGTGATTTTAAAAGTGGTGGGGTGAGTACTGTTCTGGAGGAGAAGAAGAGTATTCTAGTGGCCAAATTAAGAATTGATTGCAGAGCCGCGATATGGTTAGCAGGCAGACCAATAAGTAAAGAGTTGCAGTAGTCCAGGCGAGAAAGGATAACAGCATGCATGTGTCATGGGCTGCTGGTCAGGAAGGGGTGCTGATCACAGCAGTAAAAGTAAATAAAGAAACTCAGGGGTACAGCCAGCTCAGGAACACAGGGGTACAGATGGCTTAGGAACTCAGGAGTACAGCCAGCTCAGGAACACAGGATTACAGCCGGCTCATGGAACTCAGGGATGCAGCCAGCTCACAGAACTCAGGGGTGCAGCCGGCTCCTGGAACTCAGGGGTGAAGCCGGCTCATGGAACCTAGGGCCCAGGGTCATAGGGAAAGAAACTAAACTGGGACTGATCTGAACTGATCAGTGTGATCTGTATAATCTGGCCAAGAGGAACAGGAGAAACTGAACCATATAGGGAGGAGGTGATTGCAAAGTAGGATCATCTGAGGACAGAATCAGGCCAGCTGGGAAGAGAATCAGATCTCTTTAGTCTGAGTGCAGCAACCCACAACAGCACCCCAGAGAGGCAGTGGCATTGTGAGGTACTGCACCAGGCTGAGAAGAGAACAGGATCATGACTGCATGAGAGTTTCTATTGTAGAGTTATCACGGTGCCCATGCTATTTGGTGACATTCTGTCAGTTTCCACTCCTGCCTAACGCCTCTTGGCTGCACTGTTATTGTCCTGCCCAGTATTGTCCTTAAATACTGGGTTCTGGTACTTCTCCAGTGCCCTTTCGTGGTGTTTCAGTACCAGCGCTTGTTCCTGTTATTTGTGCGATCTCAGTGTATCTTGTTCCTGCCTGTGTACCAACCCGGACTGTCTGACCATTCTGCATCTCGCTTCTGCCTGTGTTCCGACCTGGATTGGCTGACTTCCTGCTCCGTGTATCGACCCGGCCCAGCTGACGTTCCTGCTCTGTGTACCGACTCGGACTGGCTGACGTTCCTGCTCTGTGTACCGACTTGGAGTGGCTGAAGTTCCTGCTCTGTGTATCGACCCAGCCTGGCGAACGTTCCTCCATGGTGTACCGACTCGGATTGGCCTACGTTCCTGCTCTGTGTTTGGATCCTGCCCGGCTGAGCTACTGTGGTGGCGTACCTCCACTGCCTTCCTTATCCGGTCTCCAGTTAGAGTGGTGTCTATACTATCGCTGTCTCCGGACAGCCTCCTGCAGTCTGGTCTCTGTTGCCTCAGTGTCGCCTTTCTGTGCGACTGCACTCCCATGCAGTCACCGGTTGGGTGCCTCTCAGGGCAAGTTGCTCAGTCTCCGTTACTGCTACGGCAGTGCCCCGTTGCTCAGTCTCCGTTACTGCTATGGCAGTGCTCAAGTTGCTCAGTTTCCGTTACTGCTACGGCAGTGCCCCGATGCTCAGTCTCCGTTACTGCTACGGCAGTCCACAAGTTGTCTGGTCTCCATTATCCTTGGGCGTTACTCGATTTGGGGCTCTCACCTTTGTTCGAGCTTCTTAAAGGGCCTTGCATTATTAGGGCCTGTCAGAACCCTCAGCCGAATATTAACCCATTCAGTACTGTCCAACTGAGATTCACACAAGAACTGCCTGACCTGTGTCAGTATATTGATCTCTGGACTATCTGTATATACTGGACCTGTGTGGGTCTACCTCTGTATAACCTGTCTTGTGTCTGTACTATATTGAGCATATATTACAGGACCTGTGAGGGTTATTGTTATTATCATTGTTCAATAAAATCATGTTTTATCCAAACCTACTGTGTCTGTGTGTCAAACAAACTGTTACAAGAGTGAAAGAGGAATGGGCGTATTTTTGCTATATTCCGAAGAATATTCATTAATGTGGGTAGTGAAGGAAAGAGAAGAGTCCAAAGTTACCCTGAGGCAGTATGCTTTGTCTACAGGATAAATTGTGGAGCAGTTACAGAAAATGGAGGTATTGTGCAATATTTAGGAGGAAAGATAAGGAGCTACGTTTTAAGCGACAATGAGCCATCCAGGAAGAGATAGCAGTAAGGTCATCTGAGACCCACTTCTGTATTTCAGGTGATATTGAGGGTGCGGAGAGATATATTTATGTATATTTACGTATATCATCTGCATAGAGATGGTAGGTGAAGCCAAAGGATTTTATCAGTTGCCCCAGGGAGAGGGTATGCAGAGAAAAGAGAAGAGGTCCCAGAACAGAGCCTTGGGGTACTCCTACTGAGTAGGGGATCGGAGGTGAGGAGGTGTTAGCGTCACAAAGAAAGACCATTGAGAGATATAGGATAGAAAGCAGGAATGTGCCAGGCCACAGATTCCAAGTGATTCCTGGGAGAGATGGGTATGGTTGATTGTATTGAATGCTGCTGATAGGTCTAGGAGGATAAGAAGAGAGAAATGACCATTGGTTTTTGCAATGTGGAGATTATTTGTTACTTTTATAAGGGCAGTTTCTGTAGAGAAAGTGGGACAAAAGCCAGACTGCAGTGGGTCCAGAGTGTTATGGGAGTTGATGAAGGTAAGTAGATGAGAGTAGGCTAGGGGCACAAGTAGCTTAGAGGCAAAGGATAAGAGTGATACAGAGCAGTAGATGGATGGGGAGCTGGGGTCTAACGAACTTTTCTTACATATTGGAGATACTAATTAATATTTGAAGGAGGTGGGGAAGATGCCAGAGGATAGGGAGGATTTCAATACACAAGTTAGCAAGGGAACTAACATGGATGACAGAGGATTGAGGAGGTGAGATGATATAGGCTCAAGGGAGCAGGTAGTGAGTGGTTATGTGGACAGCATAGGGAGACCTCTGATTATATGACCAAAGTAAAGGAATCAAATAAGTTTGATGGAGGATCAGGAAGAAACAACTGTGAAGATTGAAAGGGTGGGATTGTTTCATGTATTGTGTTATCCTTTTGTGTGAAGAATTCTAAAAGGCTAGAGGGATTAGGGAGGGGAGAAGGAAAGATGGAGGGGGAGCAAAGGAGAGAATTGAAGATGCAGAAGAGGTGGCATGGGTTTGATTTGTGAGTATTGATTAGTGAGGAGAGTAGTAGTGTTGCTTGGCACAGGATAGAGCAGTGTTGAAGCAGGAAAGGAAGAAGTTGTAGTGGATAAAGTCTGCTTGAGAGCAGGACTTCCTCCACAAGTGTTCAGCAGTGCAGGTACAGGAGTGAAAAAAGTACGTTTATGAGTTGAGCCAAAGGTGTGGATTTGAGGGGCATTGGTGACGGGCCTGGAGGGGGGCATACAGATTAAGTGATGAGGAGAGGAGGTTGTTGTAGGATTCTATAAGTCTGTCAGGTTCAGAAAGAGTGTTGATGGAGAAGTTGGAGTGCAATGCAGAAGATAAGGCAGAGGTGTATAGAGAGCGAATGTTGCGGGTGTAGTGTGGGGTCATAATTGGTGGGCGAAGGAGGGAAAGGGTTGTAGAGAAGGTTATGAGATGGTGGTTGGAGAGTGGGAAAGGAGATATGGAGAAACCTAGTAAGTCGCAGTTCTTTGTGAATACCAAGTCGAGGGAGTGACTGTCTTTGAATGTGCTAGAGTCAGTCCATTGTTGAAGGGTGAAAGAGGAGGTTAGTTGAAGCAGACATGAGGCCCAAGAAAGGGAAGGATTATCAGTGTGACAGATGAAGTCCCCAAGTATGAGAGAAGAAGTGTCAGAGGATAGAAATAATGTAAGCCAGCACACAGAGTCTGCAGAGGATGTGGTTGTAGGAGGTCTGTATGCTACTGCAACATGCATTGCTACAGGGTGGACTAATTGGATGGTATGTACCTCAAAGGAGTTAGTGGAAAGGAATGAGGAACAGGTGTTTGATGAAATCGACACGAGGAAGCAAGCAGTTCACCTGTGCCTCACCTCTGCCTACTAATAGTGCTGTGTATGAGAAGTACAAGCCTCCATGTGAGCCTGCAGCCTCCAATGCTGAATCATGTTGGGAGAGCCAGGTCTCTGTAAGAGCAAGAAGTTGGAGTGTGTGTGAGCAGAAAAGGTAATGCATGAGAGTAGATCGGTTAGTGAGGCAATGGAAATTCAGTAGACCACAGGAGAATACCTGGGCAAGAAGTGGGAGGGTAGGGATGAGGTTAGAAAGATTAGAGCCTCTGGGGCAGTGGTTCTCAACCTTTTTTCATTCAAGGCACCCCTACACACTGTTCGGAATTCCCGGGGCACCCCTAACTTCTCAAAAGTTGTATAAGAGTGTGTAATGAAGAAGATATGTATAAGAGTAGTTACTTTTACCTCCCAAATTCAGAATAACATAATGGAGCATAGCAAATATTAGTTATATATTGGGGATAAGTATAACAAAAAATTCCTATTGATTTAAATTGGGGTTTTTAACACTTGAATGCTAAACAGGTCTCCAAAGCATTGCAAAGCAATGCTTTGGAGACATCTTAGCATTCAAGGGGTTAAAAGCCCAGTTAAATTAACTGCAAGTTTGGGAATTTGTATTTGCTCCCAGTGCTGCAGTTGGTTTGCCCTAGATTAGATTTTTTCCAGTTTTTCTAGTATCAGAGCGAGTGAGACAGAGAGCAGGAGCAGTAATGACCAGTTCATTGTTACTTTTTTATTGATTCTTTTTTTTTAATACTACATTTCATAAGTCCATGTGGTTCATGATGAAGGGCACTATATGAGACAGACTGTGCCCCACTGATGTCCATGAGTGGCACATTGGTAACCCACTGACTCCATCTGTAACTGATATCCCAGAGATGTACACTGGGGCATCAGATGAGCCACTCTGGTGTCCTCTGGCCCTCCAGAAAATGGTAAGGTGGGAGAGTAAATGTGTGCGCTGGATGGGCTCATCTGATGCCTCAATGTACACCTCTTGGGCATTATAGGGGAACTGTGCTACTAATATGTTTTTTAAGGGCAACAGTGGGGCACAGTTAATATCGTTAATTGGCCATTTGAGTGAGAGGGAGACAAAGGGCAACTAAAAGAAGAGAGGAGTATTAAAATGTAAAACTATTCACCCTACCAGTTTAAAGCAGGATGCTTGCTGTCTGTGGTCTTCTTGTAGCTGCAGCTGTTGAGCAGAAACCACACTGTCCTCCGATGCTGTGTGTGTCACTCTGTCTCTGACGACAGGGAATTGCCACCAGTACAAAAAAAAGAGGCGGGAATGTGATAAGCAATCACAGCTGTCCCGCCTCCATCCAACAGCCCAATCAGGATGCGCCTCCAGCAATGGGCTGTCTTCCTTGCCGGTTTCTACCCTACACAGTTGCCTCGATGGACGCACCATTGATTCAAAGCATCGGCGGTGCTTCAACATAAAATGCTGCACCCTAACTACATCTGCAATAGCGAAGGTGTAGTTAACGCTATTAGGGCTGCAACTAACGATTATTTTGATAATCGATTAGTTGGCCGATTATTTTTTTGATTAATCGGATAAAAAACCCAATATGCTAATTTTTCATTATTTAAAATGATTTAATGAACAAACTGAGTGTTAAAAACAAACAGCAGAATAAAAAACTTTACACATTTAACATGCGTCATTGTTATTACTTTACTATGGGGTCTATGCACCTCTATTTCTCCCCCCTTGTACTTCTTTCTCCCCCCTTGTGCCTCTGTCTCCCCCATGTACTTCTGTCTCCCCCATGTACTTCTTTCTCCCCCTTGTGCCTCTCTTTCTCCCCCTTGTACTTCTTTCTCCCCCATGTACTTCTTTCTCCCCCATGTGCCTCTCTTTCTCCCCCATGTACTTCTTTCTCCCCCATGTACTTCTTTCTCTCCCTTGTACTTCTTTCTCCCCCATGTACTTCTTTCTCCCCCTTGTGCCTCTCTTTCTCCCCCTTGTACTTCTTTCTCCCCCATGTACTTCTTTCTCCCCCTTGTGCCTCTCTTTCTCCCCCTTGTACTTCTTTCTCCCCCTTGTGCCTCTCTTTCTCCCCCTTGTACTTCTTTCTCCCCCTTGTGCCTCTGTCTCCCCCATGTACTTCTGTCTCCCCCATGTACTTCTTTCTCCCCCCTTGTGCCTCTCTTTCTCCCCCATGTGCCTCTCTTTCTCCCCCTTGTACTTCTTTCTCCCCCTTGTACTTCTTTCTCCCCCTTGTGCCTCTGTCTCCCCCATGTACTTCTTTCTCCCCCTTGTGCCTCTCTTTCTCCCCCTTGTACTTCTTTCTCCCCCTTGTGCCTCTCTTTCTCCCCCTTGTACTTCTTTCTCCCCCTTGTGCCTCTCTTTCTCCCCCTTGTACTTCTTTCTCCCCCATGTGCCTCTCTTTCTCCGCCTTGTACTTCTTTCTCCCCATTGTACTTCTTTCTCCCCCTTGTGCCTCTGTCTCCCCCATGTACTTCTGTCTCCCCCATGTGCCTCTCTTTCTCCGCCTTGTACTTCTTTCTCCCCATTGTACTTCTTTCTCCCCCTTGTGCCTCTGTCTCCCCCATGTACTTCTGTCTCCCCCATGTACTTCTTTCTCCCCCCTTGTGCCTCTCTTTCTCCCCCATGTGCCTCTCTTTCTCCCCCATGTACTTCTTTCTCCCCCATGTACTTCTTTCTCTCCCTTGTGCCTCTCTTTCTCCCCCATGTACTTCTTTCTCTCCCTTGTGCCTCTCTTTCTCCCACTTGTGCCTCTCTTTCTCCCCCATGTACTTCTTTCTCTCCCTTGTACTTCTTTCTACCCCATGTACTTCTTTCTTCCACTTGTGCCTCTCTTTCTACCCCTTGTACTTTCTCCCCCTTGTGCATCTTTCTCCCCCATGTGTCTCTTTCTCCTCCCTTGTACTTCTTTCTCCCCCCTTGCACCTCTCTTTCTCCCCTTTGTACCTCTCTTCCTGCACTGCTGCACTTGCTGCCGGTCCCCTGTGGCTGGCTGTCTCTCAGTTCCCTCCTGCCCGCCCGCATCATCACGCGCCCCTGCGGGCCGTGATGACATACAGACAGAGAAGAGGGCAGAGGCTCCGGAAGAGAAGCGCTTGCTGTCAGCAGACTGATCGTTACTGTCTGGCTGCAAGCGCTTCTCTTCCGGCGCCTCTACCCTCCTCTCTGCCTGTATGTCATCACGGCCCGCAGCCCTAAACGCTATACATTCCGCGGCACCCCTAGAGGGTGTCCGCGGCACACCAAAGTGCCGCGGCACACCGGTTGAGAAACACTGCTCTGGGGGATGGGGAAGAAAGTGGGCATGGACGGTGGCATATGGGGATATGATTAGGGCCTTGGTTTGGGGAGATGTCACCAGCCACAAGGAAGACAATAACACATACAGCCAGCAGGCGGGAATGTGCTTTGTGTCTGTTGAGGGTTGGATTGGAAGGATGGGCCAGTCTGAGTAATAGATACAGGGTGTGGTTGTAATAAGGATTTAATGAGAGTGGGGAGAAGGAAATATGAATGTGGGGAGAAGTAGGCAAATAAATAGAATTTTGGATTTTGCAGTATAAAAGCAGCAGCAAGGACAGCGGTCGCAAATGCTGCAATGTCACCACAGCATTTCCCAATGGCCAGAGGCGACTCTCCACTATAAAATGACTTGCTGGCACAAAGGCAAACCTGAGGCCTATAAAACCCAATTTTTGAGTGTTCATTTCTAATAAGGGTAAGTCCTACAAATCAAGGGAAAACAGATATAACCATTGTTCACAATCTCAATAACTTCTGTTTCACCTGTGTAATAACCGTGATAGATTGTGACGTGTTATTTTGATGAATGTTTTGTTTTTGGTTTTTTTTTTCAATTTTGATAATTGTTTATTGTATACCATTTGTTGTATAATTAATAATTCCTTACAATAAAATCCTGTTGGGTTTTGGGTTATTTATAAACAAGCAATAGTAAAATTATAATAACTTCATAAGTGTATTAAAGCGGAAATTTCAACTATTAATAAGCTGTCATACATTCATTAACCCCTTAAGGACCAGCGGTCCAGGGAAGTTACCTTCCATTAAGGACTGCTTTGATCCTTGCCGAGGTGCCGGTACACGTGACCTGTTACGCGTACCGGCGCGCAGCTTTGAGGCCTAAGAGAGATCTCTCCGGTCTTGAAGCAATCAATTTTAGTCCCCGTTTTTACTTACAGCGCTCCCGGTAGAGCGCTGTAAGTAAAAAGTACATGATGTGCTATGACCGTCACTGGCCCTTAAGGGTATAAGGACCTTGACTGTCATAGCATGTCATGTAGTCCTTAAGGGGTTAAGCATATGGCGACTACCCTGAAAACACCAATATATAAAACACAAGATTTCAGCGTTGATCATATCTCCACACTGGATACCTCCAAAGGCTGATCTGAGCCGGTATGTGTCTACGTATCTGGTCCCGAGACACATACTGGTTCGGAACAGCCTTTGGAGGTATCCGGTGCGGAGATATGAGGTCATCGCTGAAACCTTGTGTTTTATGTATTGGTCTTTTTGCGAAGGAAGGGTTGGATCCTTATTGGTTTAAAGCAGCAAGATCTCTTTTATAGCCGGAATTCTGTGTGATACGGAACAATAACTGATTCTATCTGGTTTTGAAAGAGTGTGGGTTAACTTGCTCTGTGTACGCCTTTACAGAGGTTTTTTTTTTCTTTTTTACCTTGAAAATACGTCTTACATATAAAAAGTGTCACATTCTAAATAAATCTTTACCGTTTGGAGACTGTTGGGCAGGTTAGTGCAGTCTGCGTGCCTGCACCGTCAGTCTCTTCTGGTTACCTTGTGGCACGCTGCAATGCTTTACAGGAGAACAGGACTGACTGCGCAGGCGCACAGACAAGATGTCTGCGCTGTTACCTGGCTCCCGGTCTCCAAACTGTAAAGATTTATTTAGAATGTGGCACTTTTTATAGTTAAGACATGTATTTTCAAGCTAGTCGCCACATGTTTAATGAATGCATGTCGACTATTTAATAGGTGAAAGTTCCGCTTCAAAAAATACAATTTAGCAAGAAACAGTACATTTTTCTAATAGTTTCCTAAAAGCCTCTTTGACGTCTCTGTTCTTTAAACTGTAAATCAGAGGATTTAACATTGGTGTTATAATTGCATAAAAAATAGTTGCAAATTTTTGCTGATTTGGAGAATCATTGACTGGTGGTCTAAAATACATTATAATTGCAGGCCCGAAACACAAAAGTACCACTATTACATGGGAGGTACAAGTGGAAAAGGCTTTAGCTCTTCCTACAGAATGAATCTTCATCACAGAAGTGATAATGCAGATGTATGTTATTATTATAAATCCAAATGGAAGAAGAAGACAAATAGAACTGAGAGAAAATAACAGAATTCTCCTCACTTGGTTATCTTCACATACAATCTTAATAATCTCTAGAACTTCACACATAAAATGATTGATCGGATTAGATGAACATAATGATACAGGCATTACAAGTGATGGAAAAACTGACATCATGAAGCTCCCAATCCAAACAACAGCTGTTAATTTAAAGCAAATATTCCAACTCATTAGAACTGGATAATACAATGGATGACAAATTGCTACATAGCGATCATAAGCCATCAGTGCGAGAAGAAGACCCTCAGAACCTCCCATGAACGTACTGATATATAATTGTGCAAGACAGCCACCGACAGGAATAATTCTCTTAGTAGAAAAGATGTCTGCCAGTAATTTTGGCACAGCAGTTGATGAATAGCATAAGTCCATGAAAGATAAATTGCAGATAAAAAAATACATTGGTGTGTGTAAATGTTGCACAACAGCAAAAAGCCAAATGATAAGACAATTTCCAATACATGTTATCAAATATATAAAAAGGAACAGGAAAAATAATGCAAAATTTATCTTAAGGTCCCTAGAAAATCCTAACAAAATCACTTCAGTCACAATAGTATGGTTTGTGGTTGCCATACTCTGGGGTCATGCAAAACTAATGAAACGATATTAGGAAGGAGAATCATTTTCCATCAGTCTTGAATGAAGATAAAACTGGAAATCTCTCCTAAATGAACTGTAGTGGAAATTTAGTTTGCATTCTTTATCTGGGATCAATTTTCTTTTTGCAATTCAATTAGAAATTGATGCATACCCTTATCAAAAGTCATAGGCACAAAGTATACACAGCGTTTTACAGAAGAAAGTAAAATGAATCAAAACTGGACATTTTAAAAAGTGATGATATTGAAAGACAGTCTCTAGGAAATAGGTCCAACCCACCAAGAATTTAATATAGGATTTTGAAAATTAGTAAAAGGAGCAACTAAAGGTTTCATAGCTGACCATACTGGTATGTAAGTGTTATTCTGGTGAGGTAGATGGTATTAGTGCTAAAGAGGTGATTAATATAGACAAAAAACACTATATTGTATAAGCTGTTGAGGAGCAAGTCCCATTAATAATTTTCACTAAAAGAGAAAATTAGTGGCAGATTAGTGAATAAAGATGGTGAAGATAAGAGACTGATATGATCAAAGCCCATTAATCATAGGAAGATGACTGATATCCAAGAAGAAGATGAGTGTGGAAGGCTGAAGGTTACGTTGAGCTTAGAAGTGATGGGTGAAATGTTTTGCCCAAAGGAAAAACTGCACTTTTTGTGAAAAAGGGATATATTTTGTATGCTAACCCCTCAGCCTTGTCCCATGTTACCCATAGAACCACATATACGGATCACCCAGGCTTGTCCCATTGCCTGGTACACACAGTGATGGGCAATTTGAGGTCCTCCAGCTACTGCCAGACTATCACTCACATTGGTCCCAATAATCTGGTGGGGAGCGGTGGGAGTTTCAGTCTGTCACCAGCTGGAGGGCCTCATGTTTGCCTCCACTGCTGTGAGTGACCATGGCAGTTCCATGGTAGTTATAGAACCACACATACTAACTCCCCCAGCCATGTCACAATGTAATACAGAAGCACAAATAACTAACCCCTTCCAGCCCTGTCCCACAGTTGCTGATCCATACATATTAACTACCAGCCTAGTCCCACAGTAGCCATAGACTCACGCATACTAACTCTCTGATTCCAGCCTTGTCCCATAGTATCCATAAACCCACATATACTGGCATTCAGCGTTGTCCCACCATATCCATAGAATCACTCATAATATCCTCCAGTCTTTTCCCACAGTAGCCAATATCCACACATACTGACCTCCAGCCAGAAACTCACATACGTAGTCTAACTCCCAACCCCCTGTGGTAAATTTCATGGGGTTAGCGTAAAGGAGATTATTTTAGTGGGTTTTATAGGCAGGAATTTTCAAGTGAAAAAAAGCAGCAAATTGTTGGTTTTCCACAAAAATTCCAAAAGGAAAATATTTTACTTTTTCCCATCCCTAGTGCTAAGTGCAATATTGTTTAATTAAGGGACATTAGGGTTTCATTGGACTCATTCTGGAGTAAACTAACAGCACCATGGGGGACACACAAATGCCCCAACTTCCCTTCATTTAAATGAGGATTTTAAATTCTTGAATGCTAGAGTGGTCTCCATTTTATTGTTACACACGGCATAGGAGATGTCTCTAGCATTCAAGGGGCAAACGTTAAATTAATGATTTATGTATTCCATATGGTACAGTAGATTCACTCCAGAACTTCTCCAGTTCATCTGCATACGTGAGTCTCACTAGCTAAAAAATGAAAAGGTCTATGTAGGTTTTTATATTCTGCATTTTCATTGATTCTCTAGAACCAATGGTTTTGTTTTCCATGTATTAACCCTTTGAGTGCCAGAGGGGTACACAGCGCACTGCAAAGCAATGTGTTGCGTACCACTCTGGCACTCTAAAGGTTAAAACACATTATGTATCTTTTTTTCTGAAATGCATTTCTTTGACTCTAGATCTGAGTTTCTCAAACAAGGTGCTCAAGTCCCAGTAAAGTACAAATTTAAAAGACTAATAGAATTTTGGGATATTTTATGTGTTCACTACACTGCGTTTGGGTTGTTCCTGAATTATCTAGTTCTTCTCAGTACATGATGGGGGAGATTCACTAAGGTGTGATAAAGAGGTGATAAAGTGGAGATGAGTTCTCCAGTGATATCATTTCTCCAGTTCCTATGTTATTCTATAGAGCCTATTCGACTTTGGAGGTCTTAGGGAATAGACTCCATAGAATAAGATAGGAACTAGAGAAGTGATATCACTGGATAAATGATTTCCACTTTATCGCCTCTTTATCACGCCTTAATGCAGCGGTTATCAACCCTTCTAGTGCCGTGACCCTTTGATAAAATTTCCCAAGTTGTGGCAACCCCTAACTGTAAAATTATTTTTGTTGCTCCTTCATCGCTGTAATTTTGCTGTTGTTATGAATCTAAATATAAATATCTGATGGTTTTAGGCGACCCCTGGCAAATCGTCATTTGACCCCCAAAGGGGGTGATTTTTATTTTGGTCTGTTTATTACTTTTTTTTCTCTCCGATATTGTGAAGCATGACATTTAAAGGGATAGTAATACTTTGTTTTATCTTTATTTTATTTTGTAGGCATTAAAAAACATGAAGAACAATATAAGTCTTATCTCTCTAACCTTTATGGTTTGAGAGATATTCAGAAGCAACATTTCCCCCTCCCGCCCCTTTTACCTAGTGTAAGCCATCTCTTCTCAGATGTGGAATGCAGTCCATAGACCAGACAGATAACAGAAGGGGACAATCTTCTTCCTATGAGAACAATGAAAGCCCTTGACAAGTTTTTCAGGTTTTTCCCTTATCTTAATTGAAGATTGTCCCTCTCTGCAGTCTACCTGGGCACCTCCCTTCTGATCTGGCTGAGCAGTGTTACATCAGTAAAAGGGGCGGGAGGGGGATACTTTATCATTGAATTACTCTAGAACTACAACTCTGACAGAATTGAAATAACACTCTCCAAAGTCCAAATACTATGATGATTAATTAGAGCTGCTTTTATTATGAAACATTACTATCTCTTTAAGTAATTTTAACAACATTCATCATAGTAACAGCCAATTATTTTGAACAACTTTTATTTATTTCCAGTAGACATCATCCAGTGACTAAAAACAAACTTTGCCTGTCTTTTCTCTGTAAGATTCTTGATATTAAAAGAAGACGGACTGAAGATTTTTGTCTTCTAAGAAAATATCTTGGACACATACTGTACAATCTCACAGATTTTCCTCCATATCATTCCATAACATGATGAAAACAATTCAGAACCTGTATATATATATTTTTTAATTAAAACAGTATATAACCTACCTTTGGAATAAAGGGTAAAAGTGCAGTTAAGTATAGATACAAACACATTTCAAAAATGGAATTGAAAGAAAACCTAGGAATGACTGTTGTTTAGCAAATTGAAGTTTTCAAAATACATGTCCAGGTTAGCAGCAGTGGGTGAAGAATCAAATGGGCCTTTATGTGTATTCACCTGCACCCTTGAGAATAATTATTATTACACACACAAAACAAACAAAATAATTACAAGCAAGGGATTTTAAACATTTTTTTCCTAATATCAAGCTTGATTGTCCTAAGATGATTTATTCAAAATAACTGCATCTGATGCAACTTATTTTCTAGATTGCTTATTTAGCCCCACAAATTCTACATAGGTTTCTAATGTTTTGTATTGGCCCATTCCAGACCATAGTCATGCTCTAACTATACGGGCCTCTTACGACTCAGACTACTGAATTCAGAACACATCTAGCAAAAGTAATTTAATTGCTGTCAGGTTAGAGTTGATTAGGTTAATTTTCTGAGTCATTTTATCTGAATCTCCTAAAGTTTCACATTTCTCAGGAGCATCTTGGGCCAAAACAGCAACCATGTCACATTAATTATCTGGATTTGTGTGGTTGGTCCTTGTTTGAAGTTCATGATGTAATAATTTTTGAAAAGTTACAAGCTTTACACTAGTGTGAAAAAAAATACTAAAAATGATCGAAATAAAAGGAATAATTATTCTTCGGAAATTAAACCATCCAAACACCTTCCCATGTTGGCAAACCCCCCATTCATCCACCCACCCATCTACTGACCTATCCACACACCTAATAGTTAAACAATCAACCATCCTTCTACTTCCACCTATTTGCTGCAAACCACTGCATCCATACAACCACCAACACGTATCCATCCACCTACCCATCAGCAGTACCATTTAAAGGAGCAGTAAACTTTTTTTATGAAAACATATATATATATTGTAGGGATTTTCCTATTGAGTAAAATGAGGGTACTCCCACTGCGGAGAGATTTATATTTCCAGAGTTATTACAGTTTACACCCATGTTTTTTTTACATTAGCAGTGCCCTCTAGTGGTCAAATTCTAATTAGATTACCTGTTAGATTCTAATGGAAAGGAAAGTCAGAAAAGTCAGAGACATACAGTTCTCCATAGAATGTGCTAGAAACTGCTGAGTCACTTCATGTCAGTTAGAACTATCAGGAAGTAAACACAGAAAATTCACTTCCTGTCAGTTAGAATAATCAGGAAGTAAACACAGTAAATTAACTTCCTGATTATTTCAACTGCTATAAATTTTTAATAAAACATCTGACAGCAGTGGGAGTGACCTTGTTTTATTCAGCAGGAAAAGATCTATAAAATATGTGTTGTCATAAAAAAAGTTTACTGCTGCTTTAAACAACCATACACAGTTGATGGCTTATAATAAATGGATCACTTCACAGGCAATAAGTAAGACGTGTTCTGCTACAAAGCTGCAGTTATCATACATGAATGATCTGTGAGCTTGCATACACATGACTGAATAATGATCCATAGGATTGTGGAATGTTGATTGTATGAAGTAGATTGGTGATGTATAGTGGTAAAAAAAACTAGTGAAAGAGTGTATTGACAATAATTGGGATCTGGAATGTTAACACACATTATGATCAGTTCCTCCTCTACAACATCATAATCAACTACTAACATTAGCAGAACAGCCAGCACTCCTCCCGCTGTCAAGATGTGCTTGTAAATGCCTATCTCATATTTTTATTTTGTTTTGAGATATGATATTAATGTTAGAAATATTGATGAAAATGAGATTTTTCATATTTTCTAAATCATTTCTAAGGGCCATATATTCAATGAGGTAGCGAAATAGATTTTGTCGTTTGTAAGGACTTTTCAAAGTACAGTATCATTGAGATCATTAATCTTTTAGAGAGTGTCGGTTGTTATCAGAAATATGTTGTTTGTCCTGACTGAAATTGTTGTATGTAAAGACAAAAATATCATAAAGAACGTCTTAACCAATGACAAAAATGTCTTAACTAAAGACAAAAATTCTCACATTCAGAACTTCAGAGCACTTGCAGAGCTGTTGCCCTGATCTTCTGCTACACTTGCTGAGCCGGTTACCTTGCAGAGCCTTTGTTTAAGGCGGTGGCTCATTCTATCTATCTTGCAGTATAGTCAGTCTCCGTTACCGCGCCCACGGGAGGCGCTATTGGCTCTAGCTCTTACAGTGTTTAGTCTCCGTTACAACGCCCATGGGGGCTATTGGCTCAAGCTCTTGCAGTGATTAGTCTCTGTTGCTACACCCGTGGGGGCTCTTGGCTCTAGTAGCTTCACTCTTGCAGTGATATTAGTCTCCGTTAAACGCCGTGGGGGCTATTGGCTCTAGCTCTTGCAGTGTAGTTTGTCTCCGTTGCTACGTCCGTGGGGGCTATTGGCTCTAGCTCTTGCAGTGTGGTTATTAATAAAACAATTAACCTGCTGGTCTGAGTGTCCTACAAAACTGTTACAGTACGAAAGGGCCATGACCTCAGACAGCAAAGGTGAAAGTAATACACAAAACATCCACTGGAGAATAGATGTTCATGAGCAGTGCTTGGACCAGTTGGCACTGGCCTTACAAACTTTACTTGAGCGTACGGTACACCTTGACAAACCTAACCAGAACCCAGTGGTCTCTCTAGTTTCGACACCGGATAACCAGTCTGTAGCACCTACTACACATATCCGAGGCCTAACGGCGGCGGCACCATTACCGTTAAGATATGATGGCGAACCTACCCTATGCAGGGGCTTTACTAATCAATTGGAGATATTTCTGGAACTAACGCCTCAGGCATTTCCTAACGACCGGAGTAAGGTCGGATTTATGATATCCTTACTAATGGGCAAAGCACTGGCATGGGCCAGGCATTTGCGAGAATGCCAAACCCTCCACTCAGAACTTTAGTGAGTTCATAAGAAAGTTCCACAGAGTGTTTGAGGTTCCTGGTAGAGCTGCCTCTGCTGCCAAAAGGTTAATGGAGATACAACAAGGCAATCGTACCTTGGGCGACTATGCCATTGAATTTCGGACCTTGGCAGCAGAGGTGGGATGGAATAATGAAGCATTAGTGGCAGCTTTTGCTCACGGTCTGTCCGACTCCATCAAAGATTAAATAGCTGCCAGAGATGTACCCAGTGATCTGGATGAATACATTGACTATGTCTGCTTATTGACTCCCACATTCATGAAAGACGGCTGACTAAAAGGGCGAGATCCAGAAATTATGGGCATGGCAGTCTTTTAAACCCACCCTCGCCTCCCATTCCTCCTGAACGTTCACCCGAACCTGGCGAACCAATGCATCTTGGGTTCACCAGACATACTAAGGAGGAGCGGGCGCACCGTAAAAGGCAGGGCCTATGTTTATACTGTGGCAAAGCTTGGCATGTCCGGTACGGCCAGGAAATGGATGCATCTAGGGTACCTTGGGGGACAGGCCCTAGGTGGCGTGCAGCAGTCCCTAGACTCAAGTACACAGAAACCCACCATCCAGGTGGTATTCTCCTGGGCTGATCTGTCTGTGGTGGTTATGGCACTGGTAGACTGCGGTACAGCCGGGTACTTCATGGATCAATCTTTTGCCGAGTTGCACAAAATTCCGTTGGTCAAAAGGGAGTCTCCCTTAGCAATTGAAGCTATTGACGGCAGACCTTTGGAACCTGCATTTATCACTATGGAAATGATTCCTATTACTATGTCTGTTGGGGCTCTCCACAAGGAGGAATTACGTTTACAAATAATTCGATCTCCTCATCATGCAGTCATTCTGGGGTTCCCATGGCCGCTATTACACAATCCCCAGTTTGACTGGCAGAGATGTGAGGTTAGATCATGGTCTGAATACTGTGCTAAAAACTATTTGTCACATCCTGTCAAGATTTTGTGTACCTCTCTCTACGTGCCAGCTGAATATCGAGAATTCAGTGACATATTCAGCAAGGGGGAGGCTAGCGCATTGCTTCAGCACAGATTCTATGATTGCGCTATTGATCTGCCTCCGGGCCTGGTGCCTCCTAGGGGTCGCACTTATCCATTGTCCTGCGATGAGAACAGGGCTATGGAGGACTATATTGAGGACTCCCTCAAGAGAGGGATCATTCGCAAGTCTACTTCCCCGGCTGGTGCCGGTTTCTTCTTTGCAAAAAAGAAAAGTGGCGAACTGTATTGATTACCGGGGGCTGATGAGTGGAAGACGGCATTTAATACCAGATCAGGGCATTATGAATATCTGGTGATGCCATTTGGTCTATGCAATGCACCTGCGGTGTTTCAAGAATTCATTAATGACATCCTTCGTGACATGCTTCAGTCTTGTGTGGTGGTATACCTCGATAATATATTGATTCACTCTGCCAACCTGACCCAGCATATTAAGGATGTCTCTGAGGTTTTGCTTCGATTACGTAAAAATAAACTGTTCTGTAAATTAGAAAAATGCGAGTTTCATAGGTCCCAAGTACCCTTCCTGGGGTTCGTAATTTCTAAAGATGGCATTGCTATGGACCAGGAGAAACTGGCAGCAGTCCTACAATGGCCTCGCCCCAAGGGGTTGAAAGCTATCCAGCACTTTTTGGGCTTCGCCAACTATTATAGGAAATGTATCCAGAACTTTTCTACTATTGTGAAACCTCTGTCTGACATATAAGGGCGCTAATTCCTCTCAATGGTCTGAGGCAGCTGAAAATGCTTTTGAGACTCTGAAATCCGCCTTTGCTTCTGTTCCGGTGCTGTCCCACCCCAATCCCGCCCTGCCATTCACCTTGGAAGTTGATGCCTCTGAAGTTGTGGTTGGGGCAGTGCTTTCCCAACGTCCTGTGGGAGGTGGCGCCTTGAGACCTTGTGGGTTCTTTTCTAAAAAACTCTCCAGTGCCCAAAGCCACTATGAAATTGGCGACAGAGAGCTTCTGGCTGTTATTCTTGCACTAAAGGAATGGTGTCACTTATTGGAAGGTACCAGAACCCCGGTGTTAATCCTAACTGACCATAACAATTTGACTTATCTCTCTGAAGCAAAAAGGCTGTCCTCCCGACAAGCTAGGTGAGCACTTTTTCTGTCTCGGTTCAAATTTGCAGTGTCCTATCTACCAGGCTTGAAGAACATTAGGGCAGATGCTCTGTCCAGACAGTTTGCATCGGACATTGAGAGGGATGGAGAACCAGTACCTATTATTCAGCCAGATCGTATCCTGGCAACGGTGCGTACTAGCATCACTTCGCCACTGGGGGGAGAGATTTTGGCATCTCAGGCAAGGGCTCCCCCAGAAACCCCAGTTGGCAAGTGTTTTGTAGATGAGCCATTCCGTTCCCGTCTGTTGGAGACATACCATTCTTCTAAGGCTGCTGGGCATATCTGGAGGGATCAGTTAATATGGTCTCTATCACAGTTATTTTGGTGGCCCTCCTTTAGAGCCGATTGCTCCTCTTTTACTGCAGCTTGTGCCGCCTGTGCTCGTGCCAAGACCCCCAGGCATCTCCCAGTGGGCCTACTCCAACCTGTGCCTAATGGCGAACGCCCATGGTCCCATATGTCGATTGACTTCCTGGGAGAACTGCCAGTATCTAGGTGGTACATTTTTGTCCTTATGGTGGTCGACAGGTTCTCTAAGATGGCTCATTTTGAGCCCCTCTCTGGCCTTCCGTTGGCCCAGGAATTGGCAATAGTTTTTGCCAGAGAAGTGTTCCGCTTGCATGGGGTACCCAGAGTGGTGGTGGTGTCTTACCATGGGAGCCAGTTCATGTCCAGATTCTGGAGGGCATTCTGTGGCCAGATGGGCATTCAATTGTCCTTTTCCTCCGCCTACCATTCCCAGACCAATGGGGCCGCTGAACGTGCCAATCAGGGACTGGAGCAGTTTCTGCGTTGCTTTGTGACCGATCATCATGACAATTGGGCCGACCTGTTGCCGTGGGCAGAGTTCGCCAGGAATTGTGCAGTTAATTCATCGTCCGGGAGCTCCCCGTTTCTCATCAACTACGGGTTCCAGCCATGCCTGCTCCCGGACTCACTTCAGTCGCAGCAGATTCCAGCTCTGGACGAGCATATTGAGCAGCTTCGCTCCACTTGGGCACAGGTTCAGAGGACCCTCAGTCAGTCATTTCAGCGACATCAGCGGCATGCCAATCGTAGACGGCTGCCAGCAGTCTCCTTCCAGGTTGGGGATAGGGTATGGCTCTCCTCCAGAAATCTCAATCTATAAGTGCCTTCCAATAAGTTGGCTCCCCGGTTCATTGGTCCGTTCAAAGTTATTCACAAAGTGAATCCCGTCTCGTACGCATTAGAATTCCCAGCTTCTATGCGCATACAAAATGTGTTCCATGTATCTCTGTTAAAAACCTTGGTTTGCAACCGCTACACTACCACCTGGGCCTGTGGACGTTCAAGGCCAAGAGGAGTACGAAGTCCAGAGTATTATTGATTCTAGGAGATTTAGGGGGAAATTGCAATATTTGGTCCATTGGAAGGGCTATGGCCCTGAAGAACGTTCGTGGGTAGATCAGAAATACCTCCATGCGCCTAGATTATTACGCAATTTCCACTCTAAATATCCCCAGAAACCTACACCTCCTGCTGGGAGAGGGGGGTACTATCACGGTGCCTGTGATCCTCATCTGTCACTCTTGGTTGTGGGCGCTCCCATTGGCTGAGCTTGTTTGGCCCGCCCATTGTGGTCTTTTTATACCTGGCCTTTGGCACCTGTCAGGTGCCCTTTCGTGGTGTTCCTGAGCCAGTGTTGCTGTTGCTGTGTTCCAGTGTTCCTGCTTCCTGTGTACCGATTTGGCCTGTTTGACGACGTTCCTTGTTTCCTGCTCCATTTTCTGACCCGGCCTGGCTGACGTTCCTGCTTGTGACCTGATCTGGCTTGTCTGAGAATCCTGCTCCATGATCTGACCCGGCCTTGCTGACATTCCTGCTTGTGACCTGATCTGGCTTGTCTGAGAATCCTGCTCCGTGATCTGACCCGGCCTGGCTGACTTCCTGCTCCGTGACCTGTACCGGCTCGCTGCTGACCCTGCCTCTGTTCCTGCCGCTGCTGCTTGGTATTGCCTAGGCGACATTCTGACTTCCGCTGTACTTGTGGCAGGACTGATCGTGTCATAGCCTCCGTTAACACTTGCAGAGCCGTGCCTCTGTTTGCTGAGCCTCCGTTAACACTTGCAGAGCTGTTATCTCTGTTCCATGAGCCTCCTTTAACACTTGCAGAGCTGTGTCTCCATTCCCTGATCCTCCGTTAACACTTGCAGAGCCGTTGTCTCCATTCACTGAGCCTCCAGTACACTTGCAGAGCTGCTGTGTCCATTCACTGAGCCTCCATTAACACTTGCAGAGCCGTTGCCCTGATCTTCCGCTACACTTGCTGAGCCGGTTACTTTGCAGAGCCTTTGTATAAGGCGGTGGCTCATTCTGTCTATCTTGCAGTGTAGTCGGTCTCCGTTACCGCGCCCGCAGGAGGCGCTATTGGCTCTAGCTCTTACAGTGTTTAGTCTCCGTTACAACGCCCGTGGGGGGCTATTGGCTCAAGCTCTTGCAGTGATTAGTCTCTGTTGCTACGCCCGTGGGGGCTATTGGCTCTAGTAGCTTCGCTCTTGCAGTGATATTAGTCTCCGTTACCACCTTGGGCGTGCCAAACACCACAACAGAGACTGATTGATTTACATGTACTTTAACCATTGAGTACCCTTATGTTTCTATGCCTGTCCTGTGACAGTATATGTATATTTATTGCATCTGTATACTGGGCCTGAGAAGGCATCTGTAAGCCACTGTTCTTTCTATTATTCTGTATTGCCTATAGAGGGCGGTCTTTCTTGTTTTATTAATAAAACTGTGTTTCATTCTAACCTGCCGGTCTGAGTGCCCTACAAAACCGTTACATCTATTTTCCATTCGTACTGTTTAATGTCTCTGTGCATCTATTCCCTCTTGTACAGAGCTGTGAAATAATCTGGCGCTATATAAATAAAGGATGTTAATAATAATATAACATTTGCCACTATCCATTACCAATTTGTTTCATGCTGTGATGGTGTTTATATCTAAGATAAAACACCACCACTCCACAACCCTATGAAGTATCATCATTATTCAATCATATGTATACAAACTCACAGATCATTCATGTTACAAAGATGATAATTGCATCTTTGGATTCAGAACATTTCTTACTTGATGCTTCTTAAATTGCCAATTTATTATGAGCCATGACCTGTGTATGATTGTTGATAGGTAGGTGGGTGAGTAAGTGCATGGGCTTATGGCTAGATGGATGTGTTGGTGGGCAGTGGATAGGTGGAAGTAAAAAGGACAGTTGATGGTTTAACTAGTAAGTGTGTGGTTAGATGGGTGAGTGGATGAATGGGGGGTTTGCCAGCTAGAGAATGTGCTTGGATGGTTTAATTTCTGAAGAATAATTAGCTATTTTATTTTGCTAATTTTTAGGTTAAATTCACACTGGTCTATAGCTTGTAAGTTTTCCAAAATAATTTACATCATGACCGTCCAACATGGACCAACCACACAAATCCAGATAATTAAGGGGATAGTAATACTTCGTTTTATCTTTATTTTATTTTGTAGGCATTAAAAAAAAACATGAAGAACTATATGTCTTATCTCTCAAACCTTTATGGTTTGAGAGATATTCACTACAAAGTTTCCCCTCCCACCCTAGTGTAATCCATCTCTTCTCAGATGTGGAATGCAGTCCATAGACCAGACAGATAACAACAGGGGACAATCTTCTTCCTATGAGAACAATGAAAGCCCTGCCCCCCTTGACATGTTTTTCAGGTTTTTCCCTTATCTTATTTGAAAATTGGCCCTCTCTGCAATCTACCTGGGCACCTCACTTCTGATCTGGCTGAGCAGTGTTACATCAGTAAAAGGGGCGGGTGGGGGATAATTTGTCATTGAATTACTCTTGAACTACAACTCTGACAGAATTGAAATAACACTCTCCAAAGTACAAATACTATGATGATTAATTAGAGCTGCTGTTATTATGAAACATTACTGTCCCTTTAATGTTGTTGTGTTTTTGGCCCAAGATGCTTCTGAGAATTGTGAAACTTTAGGTGATTCAGACAAAATGACTTAGGAAATTAACCTAATCAACTCTAGCCTGAAGCGTTGTCACCAGATAGCAATTAAACTCTTTTTGCTGGATGTATCCTGAATTCAGGCAGCAGAAAATCTGCAGGTAGGAGTAAGTGGACAGATGATGGGTTGCCTAATAAGTGCGTGAGTAGGTCAATAGATGCAATCATGGAGGGATGCATGGATATTTTGCCAATGTGGGTGAATCTTGGATTGTTTTATTTCTGAATTGTTTTTATGTATTTATTTTTCATAGTTCAGTATGTGAAAAGCTTGCACATTTTGACATGTTTAGAAGATCAAAAACATGACAAGCCAGTATGGACCAACCACAAAAATCCAGATAATTATTGGGCTACTGTTGTTGTAGATTTAAACCAAGATTCTTCTGAAAAAAAACAAAACTTTAGGTGATTCAGACAAAAGGTAACTAACTAGTGATGATCGAGCATCCCAATGCTCGGGTGTTCGGGTGCTCTGACCGAGCGCCCCCGGAGGCTCGAGTGCTCGGCCGAGCACCCGAGCCCCATTGAAGTCAATGGGAGGACTCGAGCATTACACCAGGCACCCCCTGCTCTGATGAGGGGAGGGTGCCTGGTCCATAGGAAAAGGGCAGAAAATGATGGAAACACCACAGAAATGGTTCAGGGACAGCATAGGGAGGATGTCTGGATGCATCCTGGACTTCAACGTCGCTGCTGGGAATGATGTTTAGCCCGTAGTACGCCATTTTTACAGACTGACCGTAAAACACACAAAAAGGAAGATAAAAACGACTTTAGGCGAAAAATTGTTTCATCGATTTTTCGGAACTGGGGCCATGATTAAGAGGGAAACGTGCGCAGAAGCAAATTCTCCCAAAAATTTCCTCGATTTTTCTGAACTGAGGCCATGATTAAGAGGGAAACGTGCGCAGAGACAAATTCTCCCAAAAATTTCCTCGATTTTTCTGAACTGGGGCCATGATTAAGAGGGAAACGTGCGCTGAGCTGACCATCTAAAACATTATGGGTGAGGGTCTGCTGCGGAGCTGACCATCCTAAACATTATATGCGAAGGCCCGCTAGTGAGCTGACGCTATAAAACATTATATGAGAGGGCCCGCTAGAGAGCTGACCCAGTAAAACATTATATGAGACGGCCCGCTGGTGAGCTGACCTATACAAAAATTGTCAAACTGCGCCCGCTGGTGAGCTGGCCCTATATAAAAATTATATCACAGGGCCCGCTGGTGAGCTGGCCCTATATAAAAATTATATCACTGGGCCCGCTGGTGAGCTGGCCCTATATAAAAATTATATCACTGGGAATATGGAAGAGAGTCAACCATATACCCGTTTTTTGGGTGGAAGGGGTGAATGGGAATACAGAGTATTCCCATCATTGTAAATAACATATATAAAGTGACTTTATGTTCCCCCGGGGCTTTCCTCCAGTGGAGTGGAGAAGTCAGGGGAAATCCAGGCCTTGTTCATTTTTATAAGTGTCAACCTATCAGCATTTTCGGTGGAAAGGCGGATACGCTTATCTGTTATGATGCCACCAGCAGCACTAAATACCCGCTCAGACAGAACGCTGGCGGCAGGGCAGGCCAGCACCTCCAAGGGGTAGAGTGCCAGTTCATATCACGTGTCCAGCTTGGACACCCAGTAGTTGTAAGGCACAGAGGGATCATTGAGGACGCTGACACGGTCTGCTACGTACTCCTTCACCATCTTCCAAAACTTTTCCCTCCTTGTGACACTAGGCTGCGCATCAGGGTGAGGGTGCTGGCGGGGTGTCATGAAGGTGTCCCACGCCTTGGAGAGTGTTGCCCTGCCTTTGTCGGAACTGCTGTGTGCTCCCCTTTTCTCCCCTTCTCGGTTGGCCAAGGTAGCACGTACTCTGCCGCCAGCGTTGTCAGATGGAAAATTTTGGACCAATTTTTCGACAAGAACCTTCTGGTATTGCACCATTTTGCTTGTCCTCTCCACCGGAGGAATGAGAGATGAGAAATTCTCTTTGTAGCGGGGGTCCAGAAGGGTGAACACCCAGTAATCCGTGTTGTTTAAAATGCGTGTAACGCGTGGGTCACGGGAAAGGCAGCCTAACATAAAGTCAGCCATGTGTGCCAGAGTACCAACAGGCAAGATTTCGCTGTCCTCACCAGGAGGATGACTCTCAATCTCCTCATCCTCTTCCTCCTCTTCTGCCCACCCACGCTGAAGAGATGGAACTAAAGTTCCATGGCTACCCTCTGTAGCGGAGGCAACCGTGTCTTCCTCCTCCTCCTCCTCCGCCTCCTCCAATTGTCGCTGAGAAGACGAAGTGAGGGTGCTCTGGCTATCACCTTGTGTAAGCTCTTCCTCCCCCATTTCCACCTCTTCCACATGCAAAGCGTCGGTTTTAATTCTGAGCAGCGAGCGTTTCAGTAGACACAGAAGTGGGATGGTTACACTGATAATAGCGTTATCGCCGCTCACCATCTGTGTCGATTCCTCAAAATTGCGTAAAACCTCACAGAGGTCTGACATCCATTCCCACTCCTCACTTCTGATTAGAGGAAGTTGAACGGAGAGGCGACGACCGTGTAACCCACTGCAGTGCTACACTGCTTCCAGCTACCGGCTGATGGGTGAGTGGCGCTGCGCGCAGAGAATTCGGAGGTGGAAACGGAGGAGGAGGAGCCAATAACGTAGGTGCTGGCGGAAACCCTGATGGAGGTAGGGCCCGCAATCCTCGGCGTGGGTAGCACCTGTGCCATCCCAGGGTCCGAGTCGCTCCCAGCCTCCACGACATTCACCCAGTGTGCCATCAGGGAAATGTAGCGTCCCTGGCCACAAGCACTTGTCCATGTGTCAGTCGTTAAGTGGACCTTCCCAGTAACTGCGTTGGTCAGGGCACGGGTGATGTTACGGGACACATGGTGGTGTAAGGCGGGGACGGCACACCGGGAAAAGTAGTGGCGGCTGGGGACTGCGTACCGAGGGACAGCTGCTGCCATCAGGCTGCGGAAGGACTCAGTCTCCACAAGCCTAAATGGCAGCATTTCGATGGCCAGTAATTTGGAAAGGTGTGAGGTTAGTGCTATGGCCTGTGGGTGGGTGGCTGGGTATTTTCGCTTGCGCTCAAATGCCTGGGGTAACGACATTTGGACGCTGTGCTGGGACAGGGAAGTGGATGTGGTCGCTGATGGTGCTTCAGATGGTACAGGTGCAGGGTGGGAGGTATGCGGGCCTGCGCCTTCGACAGGCGATTGGCCGGCACCGAAAACAGGGGAAGAGGAGGCAGTGGTGTGGCCTGCAGACACAGATGGGCGATCCAGGCGTTCCTCCCACTTATTACGGTGCTTGGATGCCATGTGTCGGATCATGCTGGTGGTGGTGAGGTTTCTAGTGTTCATGCCTCGGCTCATTCTGGTGTGGCACAGGTTGCAAACTACAATTCTTTTGTCGTCCGCACTTTCCTTAAAAAAACGCCATACCGCGGAACACCTACCCCTTGGCAAGGGAGATTTACGCAAGGGGGTGCTCCGTGGAACATTTGCGGGCCGGTTGGTGCGGTCCGCCTTCTTTCTGTAGCCACACCACTGCCTCTTCCAGCCTGTTGCGGTGCTGCAGATGGCTCACCCTCAGGACTGCTGTCATCGCTCGGCTCTACACCTTCCCAGGTGGGGTCAGTCACCTCATCGTCCACCAAGTCCTCCTCCACTTCCTCACTCTGATCATCCTCCTCATGTCTTGATCCCACCACATACTCAGTCATTGACAACTGTATATCATCCTCCTCATCAAGGTCTCGAGACAGTAATAGTGGTTGATTTAATGGCAACTGTGTCTCATCATCATCATCATCCACTTCCTTTGACCTTAAATGCCGTTCACCTCTGTCATCTTCTTGTGATTGGGTACCCTCTAGAGGTTGTGAATCAGGGCACAAGATGTCATGTTCCTCTGCAAGCGTGCTTGGAGAGAGGTTCAAATTAAGGATTGGTGATGAGACGAGCTCCTCACTATATCCCAGTGTGGGATCACTTCTTTGACCAGATCCTCTATGGTGGGAGGAAGGATGATCAGGGTGAGGATTATGTTGACCAGACTCTTGGCTACTGAGAGTGGACTTGGTGGAAGACAGGGTGGTGCTTAACCGACTGGAAGCAGTATCAGCTGACATCCAACCGACCACCTGTTCGCAGTGGTCGGACCTCGAGAGTGATGTCCTGCGACGCCCTGTAAACTGAGACATGAAGCTAGGTATGGTGGATGTCTTTCTGTCTTGTGCTCTGGCACCAGGCACAGTTTCTACGCGTCCTGACCCGCGCCCTGAACTATCAGGATCACGTCCACTTCCCCGTCCCTTTTTACCCGCCTTCTTCATATTACACGGAATATGTGCTGCAAATCTGCAACTTTGCACAGTAAACAGAATGTTCTCCTAATATGCAACTTTGCACACTAAACAGAATGTGCTTCTTATCTGCGGCTAGGCACACTGAATGGAATATGTGACTTTGATATTTTACAGTTTGCACAGTTAACAGAATGTTCTCCTAATATGCAACTTTGCACACTAAACAGAATGTGCTTCTTAACTGCGACTAGGCACAGTGAATGGAATATGTGACTTTGATATTTTACAGTTTGAACAGTTAACAGAATGTTCTCCTAATATGCAACTTTGCACACTAAACAGAATGTGCTTCTTAACTGCGGCTACGCACAGTGAATGGAATATGTGACTTTGATATTTTACAGTTTGAACAGTTAACAGAATGTTCTCCTAATATGCAACTTTGCACACTAAACAGAATGTGCTTCTTAACTGCGGCTACGCACAGTGAATGGAATATGTGACTTTGATATTTTACAGTTTGAACAGTTAACAGAATGTTCTCCTAATATGCAACTTTGCACACTAAACAGAATGTGCTTCTTAACTGCGGTTACGCACAGTGAATGGAATATGTGACTTTGATATTTTACAGTTTGCACAGTTAACAGAATGTTCTCCTAATATGCAACTTTGCACACTAAACAGAATGTGCTTCTTAACTGCGGCTACGCACAGTGAATGGAATATGTGACTTTGATATTTTACAGTTTGCACAGTTAACAGAATGTTCTCCTAATATGCAACTTTGCACACTAAACAGAATGTGCTTCTTAACTGCGGCTACGCACAGTGAATGGAATATGTGACTTTGATATTTTACAGTTTGAACAGTTAACAGAATGTTCTCCTAATATGCAACTTTGCACACTAAACAGAATGTGCTTCTTAACTGCGGCTACGCACAGTGAATGTAATATGTGACTTTGATATTTTACAGTTTGAACAGTTAACAGAATGTTCTCCTAATATGCAACTTTGCACACTAAACAGAATGTGCTTCTTAACTGCGGCTACGCACAGTGAATGGAATATGTGACTTTGATATTTTACAGTTTGCACAGTTAACAGAATGTTCTCCTAATATGCAACTTTGCACACTAAACAGAATGTGCTTCTTAACTGCGGCTACGCACAGTGAATGGAATATGTGACTTTGATATTTTACAGTTTGAACAGTTAACAGAATGTTCTCCTAATATGCAACTTTGCACACTACACAGAATGTGCTTCTTAACTGCGGCTACACACAGTGAATGGAATATGTGACTTTGATATTTTACAGTTTGCACAGTTAACAGAATGTTCTCCTAATATGCAACTTTGCACACTACACAGAATGTGCTTCTTAACTGCGGCTCGGCACAGTGAATGGAATATGTGACTTTTATATTTTACAGTTTGAACAGTTAACAGAATGTTCTCCTAATATGCAACTTTGCACACTGAACAGAATGTGCTCTAATCTGCAACTTTGCACACTAAACAGAATGTGCTTCTTAACTGCGGCTACGCACAGTGAATGTAATATGTGACTTTGATATTTTACAGTTTGAACAGTTAACAGAATGTTCTCCTAATATGCAACTTTGCACACTAAACAGAATGTGCTTCTTAACTGCGGCTACGCACAGTGAATGGAATATGTGACTTTGATATTTTACAGTTTGCACAGTTAACAGAATGTTCTCCTAATATGCAACTTTGCACACTAAACAGAATGTGCTTCTTAACTGCGGCTACGCACAGTGAATGGAATATGTGGCTTTGATATTTTACAGTTTGAACAGTTAACAGAATGTTCTCCTAATATGCAACTTTGCACACTACACAGAATGTGCTTCTTAACTGCGGCTCGGCACAGTGAATGGAATATGTGACTTTTATATTTTACAGTTTGAACAGTTAACAGAATGTTCTCCTAATATGCAACTTTGCACACTGAACAGAATGTGCTCTAATCTGCAACTTTGCACACTAAAAAGAATGTGCTGCTAATCTGCAACTTTGCACACTGAACAGAATGTGCTCTAATCTGCAACTTTGCACACTAAACAGAATGTGCTGCTAATCTGCGGCTAGGCACAGTGAACAGAATATGTGAAGTTTTTTTTTTTTTAAATCTCTGCCCCCCCAAACAAAATAAACTGCTGCCCCCACACACAGTAGTCCTAAAAAGGACTTTTGGGTCTTTTTTTTTAACAAACTCGCTTTTCTTCTCCCTACACTGACTTTCCCTTCCTGTCCTCATCTCTCCCTGGCTAAGACTGAGCCGAACTCGCTGGTCAGGTGCTATACAGCACCCGATCACGGGTTCTGGCCAGCCAATCAGTGTAATGCCAGCAGCCAACATGGCTGCTGGCATTACACTGATGTCAGAGCCTCCCTGCACGTTTATTGGCTGCGCAGCAGCCGCGAAACGTGCGGGGAGGAGACCCGAACATGGCGGGCGAGCACATGCGGTACTCGTACGAGTACCGCCATGTGCCGAGCAGAGCGATGCTCAAGCCGAACCGGGCTTCGGCCGAGCATGCTCGCTCATCACTATAACTAACCTCAATACTCTCTCACAATTGAATTATTTTTGCACCAAGACTCCAAAAAGCTAGGAGAGGCCTCTATAGTTAGAGCCAGGGCTCAAAATTTCACTCGATACTAGCCAATGGCGAGTGAAAATTTAGCCTGGCGAGTAGAAATTCAGCCCTGGTGGGTATGTTATGGATTGCAGTGGTGAGTAACTTTTCAGGTCTGGCTAGTAGCAAAGGACTTCAAATTATAAGCCCTGGTTAGAGCATCACTATGGGATGAGGTAAGGAAATCAAAAACATTGGAAACTTTTTAGTGTATGTGGGGCTAACTATGCAAGTTAGAAAATAAGCTGCATGAGATGCAATTATTTTGAGCAAATCATCTTAGAATAAGCAATTTTGATATTAGAAAAAATAAGTTCCAAACCGCTTGCCTGTAATTATTTTGTTTGTTCATATCTGTGAATGCAACAATAATTATTCTCAAGGGTTCACATAAATGATGCTCGGGAATGCATATAAGGGCCCCTTTGATGTTTCATCTACTGCTGCTAAGCTTGGGATGGATTCTGAGAACATCCAATTGCTAAACATTTCCAGTTTGTTTTTTAGCTATAGTTTTAAATTGTATTTGTATTTATATTTCACTGCATTATTTCTCCATTCAAAAGGTAAGTTAATTCCACATTTTTTAACAAAAATGCTTATGTTATGGCATGGCTTTGGGGTAAACCAAAGAGATTGTACAGGGTGTGTTCAAGATAATATGCTAAGACTATGATGGTTATGTACAAGACCTGGGGCAATTCTAGAACAATAAACATTAGCCCATTAACCTAAATTGAGCTTTTAAATGTATACTTTAGTGGGACTTAAGGACCTTGGCTGATACATACAGAAATAAAAGCTAAAGAAGTTAAAGAAATCATTTCAGAAAAGAGATAATTTTGTGTTTTTACTTAGTTAACACATGGACAAACAGAAACATAGAATATGACGGCAGATAATAATCATTTGGCCCATCTAGTCTGCCCATTTTCCTACTGTAAAAACCTTGAACCTTTTTTGGTCCTTGGTCTTGTCTTACGTTAAGGACAGCCTTATGCCTATCCCATGCATGCTTACATTCTGTCACTGTATTAACCTCTACCACTTCTGCTGGTAGGCTATTCCACTTATCTGCTACCCCCTCAGTGAAGTAAAACTTTCTTACATTACATCTAAACCTGTGTCCCTCTAGTTTTAGACTATGGCCTCTTGTCCTAACATTTCTACTCCTTTAAAATGAACTTCCCTCCTGCACTTTGTTGAATCCCTATATGTATTTGAATGTGTCTATCATATCCCCTCTCTCTCTTCTCTCCTCCAACATAAACATGAATAGATCCTTTAGTCTATCCTGATATTTCATTTCCTGTAAACCAGTCACCATTTTAGTAGATTTTCTCTGAATCCCCCTGTATAGTGTCTATATCCTTCTCTAGATTGGGGACTACAGTGTCATACACAATACTCTAGGTGAGGTCTAACCAGAGCTCTGTAGAGTGGCTTGACCACTTCCATTTTTCTGCTGCTAATGCCCCTAGCTATACAACACAGCACTCTGCTTGCATTCCTCACCACTTTGTTACATTGACTACCTACCTTTTAATTCATCAGAAATAAGTACTCCCAAATCCCAATCCTCTGTTGTCTATGAAAGTATAGCACCCCTAATTCTATATACTACATTTCAATTTTTACATCCCAAGTGCATTATTTTACATTTATCAACATTAAACTGCAGTTGTCACACTCTTGTCCATTCTTCTAATTTAACTAAATCATCTGACATTTGGATTATTTCCCTGTTGCAGTTCTTTGTATCATCTGCAGAAAGGCATACCTCACCTGGAAGGCCTTTTGCAATATCATTAATAAAACTATCCCTGAGGAACCACAATAGTAACACAACCTTTGAATATTCTCCATTGACTACAACCCTCTGTCACCTGTCACTCAGCCATTGCCTTATCCATTTAACAATTTTTACATCCAAACCCAAACAATGCAGTTTATTAATGAGTCTCCTATGAGGGACAGTGCCAATTGCTTTACTGAAATCTAGATAAGCTATATCTACTTCTCCCCCTTGTTTATTATTTTAATCACCCAGTCAAAAAATTCTATGAGGTTAGTTTGACAACATCTTCCTACTGTAAACCCATGCTGTTTGGGATCTTGCAAGCCATTTAAATTCAAATATTTAACCATTCTTTCCTTGAACATGGTTTGCATTAATTGTCCCAATACTGACATAAGAGTTACTGGTCTGTAGTTGCCAGACTCTTCTCTGCTACCTTTTTGTGAAGCGATACTACATTTCCTAACTTCCAATCTTCTGAAATTCGCTACTCCTGTCAATAGTGACTGATTTAATTATTCCATTAAAGGTTCTTCTAAGTTCTTTTAATAACTTTAGGTGTATCCCATCTGGTCCCATTGATTTATCTGTCTTTGCCTTAGATAGTTGAAGCAGAACTTCTTCTTCTGTAAACATGAATACTTTCCCATGTCTAGCTATTTCTTTCTTCTTTACAAAGGTCCCTTTCTTTCACTGTCCTCTCTAAAAGCTTAATAGAAATTCTAATTGAGATAGTCAGTCAGACTTTTATTCTCATTTACATAACTTCCATATTTTGTCAACAAGGAAACAATTCCTTGTTTCAACTTCCTCCTTTCACTTACACAACTAAAAAAATGTTTTGTTCCCATTTTTAATTGACTGGGAAACTTTTTCCTTTATGTGTGCACATCTAATAATGCATTTAGCCTGCTTCAGCCAACCCTTGTACAAATAGCTATTGTCCTCCTTCTGCCTTGTTTATATTTCTTAAATGCTACTTTTTTTCTCCTTTATTAGTAGGAGAAGCTGGAGGGACACTGCTACTGCTACTGAATCAAAGGTGGGGGAATCTAATAGCAGAAGCCCACTTCTCTCTACCCAAGTGTTCCCCGGTCCCCCAGCACCCATGACACTATAAAACCCATGAAAACCCATGACACTATAAAAGCCCCTCAGGCTGTGTCCATTGTGCTTCAGTGTTCCAGAACTTTGGTTCCTGTGTGCTCTAAGCTTCCAGTGCTCAGTGCCTCTTTCCTTGCTTTGCTACAGACCCTCTGCTGGATTTCCCATTGCCTGACCTTCTGCTTGCCTTCTGGACTTCCCCGCTTGCCTGTTTCCTGACCTTGGCTAGTTTTACCGATTCTGCTTGATTGCCGCCTGCCCTGATCTTTTGAACTCCTGACTACGCTTTGTTTAACCCTTGCACTCCCGTGCTGTCATTCTTACCTAGGTGTTCTACCTGTATCCCTCCGTGGATCACCTGGTAAGGGTGTCTGGCAAGAGATAGCATTCCCTGCTTCTACGCTCCAACCATAACAAGCCTGACAGACAGATTGTCTGTTATGTGAGAAATTACCCGATTACAATAATAGTTGGGGACTTTAAATGCGGGTATTCCCGGGAAGAAGCTAATTATTCACATATGGGTTATATTAGGAGTAGTTATGAGCCATAAAACTGACAACATACAGCAGAATTCAGAGAGGTATAACGACTGACAAATGGCACAATAAAAGTAACCATTGAAACACGTATACAGATAGCAGGGCATCTGCAGGATAACATAAACGGCAATGAAAGGGTGAATAGGAGATTTACTCTTTAGCATTCGATTCCACCAGCTAATACAGTAATTGTATTCACAATCAGAAAGCAATAAGGAAGGCAGGGCACCTGCAGTTACCATTAGACACCATTTAAAGTAATTTTAAATTCATTAGTGATAACTGTTTAACTGAGAAACACCCGGGGATCAACAATTCAACAAACAAAGTATGAATTGTTAAACAGGACATAATCTCTAGAGGTGATATGAAGATATTTGCAGTTATAGGTAGCAGGGCACCTGCAGCTTGACTTCCACTAGCACTGAAAGGATTCCAAATCACACAGCCGTTTAACACTAAGAATTTCAAAATGTGTGTTGTCAGCAGAGAGCCTGCAGATAACCGATACATAGTAGACACAAATATCACTATCTACTACACGTCTTCATGATTAGTGATTAGCTACTTGCGAATATCCTAATAGATCCGAGTTAAACTCTACATAAGATAATTTTGCTGGACTGTGTTTTTAATAAAGCACAAGAGCCTAGCATTGTAGCTTTATAAGTATTGTTTTGTTTATATGGTTTTAATTCTTCACCTAATAAAGTGTTATATTTTAACTTACTATGTATCCCTGTCTATTACTGAACTGGTCTCCTCCAGACTGAACTGATGGACCTACAACAGGAGTAATAGCTTGCACATGAGCGTGGTATCGTCTCTTCTTTTCTGACCATCTCTTTTTATATACTGTTTAACCCAGAGACCTGTGGTTATTCTATATTAACATTGATTTAACATAGATTTACTATAATAACCCTATCGATTATTATATACATTAAAGAAGAGACATCTAAGGGGTGATATGATTACCATTTACACATATATTTGAGGTCAATACAAATAACTCTCCAAGAAATGGTTTACTCAAAGAGCTGAGCGAAGAACAGTGGTCATCCATTAAGACTAGAGGAAAGATGCTTTCGACTAAAACAAAGGCTGGGATTTTTCACAGTAAGGGCAGTAAAGTCATGGAGTTCTTTGCCTCGGGATGTTGTGCTTGCAGATAATGTAACTGCACTCAAAAAAGTAAAGGATACCTTTTTAGTACAGAACAATATTAAGAATTATGACATTTGGCTTTAAAGCAGGCTGGTAATATAGCTCAGTGGTAAATTCCCTGACTATGGAGCCTATTCAAACCTCACGGTTGCCGGTTTGAATCCCGCCAGGGTCAACTCAGCTATTTATCTTTTCAAGGTCGATAAAATGAGAACCGTTGGTTGGGTAATAATAACATCTATTATTTCAGCTGCTGATTTGGTTAGTTCCGAGAGCGTGCGCTGAAAACGCTTTGAGTCAAAGTAGGAGAAAGGTGCTATATAAATACTAGTTATTATTATAAAGCAGATAGGATGTTGACTCAGGGAATCATCTGACTGCCATATGGAGTCAAGAAGAATTTTTTTACCCTCTTGGGGCTTAATTGGGAATGACTTCAGTGGGTATTTATTTTGCCTTCTTATGGATCAACAGGGGTTATTTGGAATCTAATAATTATATCCCAACACGGGCAGCAATTAAAGTTACAGTCATCCCTCATACAGATTTTCAACATCTTATATTAAAAGCTTGGTAGGTTGGGAGTCTGGGACGTCTTTCCTCTTGTCACTTTTCACAAAATAATTCCCACACAGTGGAAAGTGTCATTTTTTACCTGTTTCCTTTTGAGGCAAAACATTTTCCCTATCCCTTCTCCTCAACATCTTCTATAGTGTTTTCCATATTAATTACCTCTTCATGTATTTCATGTCTTCACCTGTTGCCTCACCTGTGTGCTTCTGACTCCTCCTCTCCTTATTTCCTATTGGACGTCTCTCATTTTTATACCTGCTTTTCCAGCAGGTAAACGTTTGTTCTGTGTTCCCTGTGAGGCCCAGAGAGAGTGAACCTGTGCTAGTTTGATGCCTACGTGTTTGACCCAACTAGTTCTGACCTCCTCTTCCAGAATCTCCCTGAACTGTGTCTACCTTGATGTACCGGTTTGGATCTCAGAATTGTTTCTGGTGGGCAACTAAGGGTTTCCACAGCAGTACGCATCAGTACTGGCCACATACTGTTTTGTTTGTCAGTAGTCAATGAGTTTATTGATTTGGTTTAGGACACACAGTAATGTGCAAAAGTTTTATGCGGGTTTGAAAAAATGCTGTAAAGTAAGAATGCTTACAAAAATAAACATGTTAATAGTCTATATTCATCAATTAACAAAATGCATAGTGAGTGAACAGAAGAAAAATTGAAATCAAATCAATATTTGGTGTGACCACCTTTTGACTTCAAAACAGCATCAGTTCTTCTAGGTACATTTGCACAAAGTCAGGGATTTTGTAGGCATATAGTCAGGTGTATGTTTAAAAAATTATAACAAAACAGGTGCTAATGATCATCAATATAATATGTTGGTTGAAACACATTCATTAACTGAAACAGGAATAGCTGTGTAAGAGGAATAAAACTTGGTGAGGAACAGCCAAACTCAGCTAACAAGGTGAGGTTGCTGAAGACAGGTAAATGTCAAAAGTCATACACCATGGAAAAACTGAGCACAGCAATAAGACACAAGGTAGTTATATATACTGCATCAGCAAGGTCTCTACAGGCAGAAATTCCAATGCAGACAGGGGTTTCCAGATGTTCTGTTCAAGCTCTTTTGAAGAAGCACAAAGAAACAGGCAACACTGAGGACTGTAAACACAGTGGTTGGCCAAGGAAACTTAGTGCTGCGGATGAAAGACACATCAAGCTTACTTCCCTTCACAATCTGAAGATGTCCAGCAGTGCCCTCAGGTCAGAATTGACAGAAAACAGTGGGACCTTGGAACACCCATCTACTTTCAGGAGAAGACTAGATAGAAGTTCTCTTCATAGAAAACTTGTGGCCAAAAATCCATACCGCTGACGTGGAAACAAGGTCACGTGACTAAACTATGCATGCAAAATGGCAGCAGGTGCTCTGGACTGATGAGGGAAAATTTAAAATATTTGGCTTTGGCAGAAGGCAGTTTGTTCACCAAAGGGCTAGAGAGAGGTACAAGAATGAGTGTCTGAAGGCAACAGTGAAGCATGGTGGAGGCTTCTTGCAAGTTTGGGGCTGCTTATCGGCATATGGAGTTGGGGATTTGGTCCAAATTAATGGTCTCCTCAATGCTGGGAAGTACAGGCAGATCTGTATCCATCATGTAGTACCATCAGGGAGGCATGTGATTGGCTCCAAATTTATTCTGCAGCATAACAACGCCCCCAAAACATACAGCCAAAGTCATTAAGAACTATATTCAGTGTAAAGAAGAACAAAGAGTCCTGGAAGTGATGGTATGGCCCCCACAGAGCCCTGATATCAACATCATCAAGCCTGTCTGGGATTACATGAAGAAAGAGAAGCAACTGAGGCTGTCTAAATCAGCAGAATAACTGTGACTAGTTCTCCAAGATGTTTAGAACAACCTACGTGCTGAGTTCTATAATAAACTGTGTGCAAGTGTACCTAGAAGAATTGATGCTGTCTTGAAGGCAAAGGGTGGACACACCAAATATTGATTTGATTTACATTTTTCTTCTGTTCACTCACTATGCATATTGTTAATTGATGAATATAAACTGTTAACGTCTATTTTTGAAAGCATTTTTACTTTACAGCATTTTTTTACACCTGCCTAAAACTTTTGCACAGTATTGGGGTTGTATGCTGTAGGCATCTCACATGCAGTGGGGGAGATACACGGTCTTCATGTGTATCAGATACCAACCCATACTCTGGTAGCAAGTCCCATAGAATCTCTCTGTACAACTTCCACTACCAACAATGTTAGACTGACACCCCTGGGTCACTTTATTAGCTTTCTATGTAAGCAAAACAGAAGAAAATCTATGGGTTTTTCTACTGGCTGACATTCTATTCAGAAGAGAAGAAAATTGTGCTTTTTTATGAAATTTACTGAGGGAACAAAACAAGATTTTTCGCACGTCCCTATTGTTAAGTTAAACTAGCGTCTTAGAGGGGATATGATAACACTATATAAATATGTTCAGGGCCCATACAAAGGGCTCTCCAAAGACCTGTTCATTAACAGAACAGTACACAGGACAAGAGGCCACCCGCTTAGACTTGAGGAAAGGAGATTTAATCTACAGCAGCGGAAGGGTTTCTTTACAGTAAGGACAATAAAGGTATGGAATTCACTGCCTGAGGAGGTGGTGCTATCGTATACATTAGATGCCTTTAAAAAGGGTCTGGATACTTATTTAAAAGAGCAGAACATAGAGGGCTATGTACTTTAGTACTGGGATTAATATTTAGTTAGGGCTTGTTGATCCAAGGAGAAATCTGATTGCCATTTGGAATCAAGAACGAATTTGTTCCCCCCATTCAAGGCAGAATTTGAAATTGCTGTATTGAGGAGTTTTTTTATTTGCCTTCTTTTGGATCAACAATGGTAAACAGGAATAGGAAAAGGGTTGAACTAGATAGACGCAAGTCTTTTTTCAACCTAAATTACTATGTTGCTATAAGGTCCTCTTTCAATTACTCAATCTCAGGCATGATATTGTAGTCTGATTCCTAGACCTAAGTGTTTCCTTACCGTCTGATAGAGCAGTAATATATTTTAACTTGCCATCTAATACTTTTATGCCATAATGGGCAGCATAGTCACCACTCTTACTGATTTCCTTGTAGCTTCCTTTGAATAGTATCACCTTCTAAAACATTCAATTCTGATTCATTTTACATGCTTCTCTCAAATGCTGTGTGTACTTCTACCTAGGACTTTTGATCAATAAGAATATGTAATCATTAGTAATGAAATCATGAAAACAAAGGTAAGCAAAAATACTGGTCTCAAACCAAAATGATACTATATTACATTTAATTGTCATCATTTTAATTTCATGCAAGATTGACAGAACAATGATTTTCCTTCCTAATAATGTTTAATTATATTTAAATTCACATGAATCCAGATTATGGCAATAACAAACCAAAGCATTGTGACTGAATTAATTCTGTTGGGATTTTCTGAGGATCTTAAGATAAATTTTGCATTATTTGTCTTGTTTCTTTTTATATATTTGATAACATGTATTGGAAACTGTCTTATCATTTGGCTTTTTGCTGTTGTGCAACATTTACACACACCAATGTATTTTTTTATCTGCAATTTATCTTTCATGGACTTATGCTATTCATCAACTGCTGTGCCAAAATTACTGGCAGACATCTTTTCGACAAAGAGAACTATTTTGACCAGTGGCTGTCTTGCACAAGTATATGTCAGTTTGTTCATGGGAGGGGCTGAGGGACTTCTTCTCGCTCTGATGGCGTATGATCGCTATGTAGCAATTTGTCATCCATTGTATTATCCAGTTCTAATGAGCTGGGATATTTGCTTTAAATTAACAGCTGTTGTTTGGATTGGGAGCTTCATGATGTCAGTTGTTCCATCAGTTCTAATGCCTGTATCATTATGTTCATCTAATCCGATCAATCATTTTATGTGTGAAGTTCTAGAGATTATTAAAATTGTATGTGAAGATAACCAAGTGAGGAGAATTCTGCTATTTTTAATCAGTTCTATTTGCCTTCTTCTTCCTTTTGGTTTCATCATAGTGACATACATCATCATTATCATTTCTGTGATGAAGATTAGTGCTATAGGTAGAGGTAAAGCCTTTTCCACTTGTATCTCACATATAATAGTGGTGTTTCTTTGTTATGGTACTGCAATTGTAACATACTTTAAGCCACCATCTAAAGATTCTCCAAATCAACAGAAATGTGCAACCATTTGTTATGTGATTATAACACCAATGTTAAATCCTCTGATTTATAGCTTAAAGAACAGAGAAGTCAAAGAAGCTTTCAGTAGAGTTTTACAAACAATTAGTTCATCTAGCCAAATGTAATTTATTAATAACGTTTTGAGTTTATTATATTTTTAATATTACTTGTTCATGAAAAACCAAAATGTACAGGGTTTTGTAATAATGTGATTAATCATTACAGAGAAAATGGTATACAATGAACAATAACCAAAAAGTCATAATCTATTATAATCAAAGTGCCAGTGTAAAAGGGGTGTCATGTTCCCTCAAGATTACAGTCTGTGTTTAAAAGAGAGAGAGAGAGAGAGAGAGAGAGGGCAGTAGAATCTTGATGCTAGACGTTATTTGCAGAGTGAGTGGAGCTGGGATTTATTTTTGGCAGTCTGGGGGGAGGTGAAGGTGTAAAAAAAAACTTTTTGACAGTCCAGTACAAATCAACACTACTTTCATTATGTCCAGCAAACATACTAGGGGCATGGGTAAGGGAAAAGGAATAAGAGGACTGTATGGCTGTGATAGTAAAGGGATACTTCATGGTTAATGCAGCTTGTGAAATAAGTTAGTATAAACTTCCCCTCCCAAGGAGGCTATTTACAGCAGTAGTACCACTAAACCTTTAAAGAACATTGAATATACCAAAATTGCCATAGAGGAGGAGAGTTTAGTAGTAAACCCAACTGCTGCATGCCACAGTCATAGTAACACCTGTTCACAAATCACTGGTGAATGTTAAGTAAATGACCATAAGTAGGGATGGGCGAAAATTTTTCCTCAAACTGAAATTGGAGAATAATGGCACTTCCAGCTTGGTGAATAATTTCCCACAAAAAAGCACAGTTTTTCCACTTTTTTCCACCTAGCTCATTTCATTGAAAGCAGTGGGAACATTTACACACAACACATAACAAATTTACACACAACACATAACAAATATTATTTTATTTCCCAAAGGCATAGTATAAAAGGGGCATGAGGGTGTCTGTGTTGGTGTGGTGTGGAGAAAGAATCAGTTGAACAGGGAATGTTTCTTTGGGGGGTGGTGTTTACTGGGATTGGGGGGCATTTAATAAAAATATAAATCCTAAATACAATTAAAAAAATATCCTCATAAGACATGGTATAAAGGGGGTCTGAGGAGGGTGCCTGTGATGGTGGGTGGAGTCTGAGGAATAAATCAGTTGAACAGGGAATTTGTTTTGGGGAGTTTCTTGACTGGTATTGGGGGGACACCTAATAAAAAACAAATAAATAAAATAAAGCTGCCACTGGGGTGGACTGATATTTAATTTTATAGAGTATATTGTAAAGTATGATTTATTAGATTTGTTGTTAGAGGCCCAAACCCTGAGGAAACATTGATTTGTAGGACTTAGACTTATTAGAGGCACAAGCCCTGAAGAAATATTGATATGCAGGACTTAAGCTTATTTGGCACAAGCCCTAAAGAAACAGTGATTTGTAGGACTCAGACTTATTAGAGGCACAAGCCCTGAAGAAACATTGATATACAGGACTTAAGCTTGTTTGGCATAAGCCCTAAAGAAACACTGTTTTGTAGGACTTAGGCTTGTTAGAAACAAATTCCTAAAAATCGTTTATTCTTTATTGTAGTACTAGGTTTTTTTATTTTTTATTTTTTTAAAGCACAAGGCCTGAGAAAAAACATGTGCCCTACTGTCCTAGTGCCAGTAGGTCATGTTGGCCAGTGGCCATTGAACATTGTAAAATGTCCTCCTGAGCCCATAATTCAGGAATTTGCAACTGCTGCTCTTGCTGCTGCTGCTGAGTTGTTTAAGCAACAGGATGAGTAGGCAGCTGAAATGGAATGGGATCAACAATAGCAGTAACATGGGTGATGGATGATGAAGGTTCCACTTGCAACCACTAGCTCCATTGATCCACCTGAGGCAGTAGCAGCAAATTAAGTAGCTCCCAGTCTATATGGAGGAAAGAAGAAGTTGGTCAATAATTCTTCTCCACCTTCACCTGTCCCTCTTCCAAATAATCACTTGTGTGTTGTTAATAGACATTTTTCCCTTGAGAGCAGGAACTGTGCCTCTCATCAGAAACTGCAATGTGCACAGTGTGTGTGGTAAATAACATCTGGGGGCACAACTGTATCCAAACACCATGACATCAGCACCCAAGTACTGCCTCTGTCACTATACCCCTTGTCCACACCCAGCTACAGACACATGACAACTTGTTGACAGTTTAATAGTAATAATGAACCCTCCCTGCCACCAGCTTAGCATGTTATGCAGGATGGAATTTCCTCAGATATTGCTTGATGCCCTGCTTGCGATTTTCCTCCACCACACTGACATGTGTGATCAGTGCACCACACAGTGTGCAATGGATAGACACAAATTGTCACATCCTAACATCTACAGAGTAGCTATCATTTGACTGGGCAGTTAACAATGAACAAGGTGGATTGGCAGAAGATGTAGTTACCCTAAAGGAAGATGGGGTTGGTGAGCTAGTTGTTTCACTTGTCATATAACCTCCAGTCTCTGTCTGGGTTTCTCTATTCTTCCTCCTCTTTGATCTCTGCCTCAACTCTTGTTGCCTGGAGAGTCAGGGGGTACAGCAACAGAGGTGCTTGATTTCTGTGATGGATGTTTGGCTTTAACATGTTTGACATAAATGTCATGGTGTCTGTGTTTCATGTGTGTTATCAGGGCGGTTGTGCCAAGGTTGTGCACAGTGCCATTGGTGATGACAGCACTGTGCCTGCCACAAGAGAAAAATAGTCCCACACCCATGACTTCAGGAGATAAGAAACGATGGAGAAGAATGGCCTCTTTCTTCTTGTCCTCCACATTCCCCTTCACTGTCTGGGGTAGAGGATGATGTTGCTGCTGTTGCTGATACTGCCTCCGGATCAGCACTGCAACTAGGACCAGGAGTATTTCTGACACTGGGAAGTGGAACCTGCCCTAGTCCCGCATCACTTGTTGACCCCATTCCCACTGTGTCCACAGTGGTCTGTGTGTCACAGTGCCTTACCTTGGACTGCACCATTCGACCAGGAGAAGGGTTCTGGACTGATGCTCCGGCATCACTAGCTGTGTCCCTCTTTGCCTGCAGCCTGCTCGTGTAGGGTTCTTTATTACTGGAATCATGAATCAGGCACTTGCCTGGATGCCTATTATAGGCCCAGCCTGGGGGACCTAATTGTTCTTGCCTACTCCTACTCCTTTATAAACCTCTCTGGGCCTGTGTATCATTACCCTTACGTTGTTGTTCAGTGCAGTTCCTGTTGTTCCTGTATCCTGTGTATGACCCGGCTTATCTGACTATCCAGTCTGGTGCTGACCTGTGGCTTTGTCTGACCATTCTACCTGTGCTCTCCTTTGGCTACAGACATCCAATTTTGTGCAGACCTGTGGCTCTGGCTGACTAGCCGCTCCGTGTATGATCCTGGCTTGTCTGACTATCCAACCTGGTGCTGACCTGGGGCTCTGTCCAACTATCCTCCCAGTGTTGCCTACTATTATTGGACATCCTATCTGGTGCAGACCTGTGGCTCTGGCTGACTATCCACTCCGTGTATGACCCTGGCTTGTCTGACTATCCTAACTGGTGCTGACCGGTGGCTCTGTCTGTTCACTCTGCTGTGTTGCCCATTTTCCACAGACATCCATCCTCATGCAGACCTGGGGCTCTGGCAGACTCCGGCCTTACTGACTGCAGGCGTGAGTCAGTAGTCTCCACTGTTGCGATCCTGTATCAGAGACGAACTCTCCCTAACTGACTGCAGGCATGAGTCAGTGTCTCCATTGTTGCGATCCCTTATTGGAGACGAGCTCTTCAGTGTTCTCCATTGTGCTACCTAACGGGAGACATTGGGTGATATCCGGCACTCCACTCACTTCCATTGAGACTACCAGTTGGCTCTGGCCTAGTCTCCAGCAGTTGTGGTTGACCCATTGGCAGACTCTTATTTCTGATAGAGTATCTGGACTTTTCCATCACCCTCTGCTTATTCTTGTTATTCTAGCTATATGCATTACTACCTATTATTCTAATAAAGGTGATTTTAACTATACTATCCAACTTGAGAACGATAGCACTGTGGCACGCTAGCTTGCTCCTCAGCATCCTGCTGCCATTGCAACTCAGCAGCATGAAGTAGAGCAGCTGTAAATTCCAAAAGTTCACTACTGCTGGTGGTGGTGATGCCCATCCTCATCCCTGTCTTCCATTCCTTCTCAGTTTCTAATAAAATGCAATCAATGTCTCTTCCACCCCAGCTTCTCCAGCATCATCATCATCACCACTTCCACTAGTCCCTATGTGTTGCTGCTCTATTACAGACATCTTACTGCTGCTTGGTGGAGGTGACGAGCAAAGTCACATAGGGTGCCCTAATGTCACACTTGCCATTTCTTGGTGATGTGAAGAAGGCTGACTGGCAGCAGTAGCAGCAGGCAGAGGCAGCTGATGTGTGCTCCTGGTGGGGTGGTGGTATTATTATTTCTGCACCTGCTATCCACCAACAATTCTGGCCTCTTCAGGATCATGTTCTACTTGAACACTGTATTGAAAAGAAGGGGACTCCCACGGCCAGAGGAATGGTGTGGGCTCCCTTGATGCTAGTCTGGATGGTACCAAATGCTTCCCCTACTACTCCCACCGGCTGCTTCACCATTACTGCTATTACTACTAACACCAACCACATTAGGTTCAGCCCCAGAGTCTTCCTCCTTACAGTCATTACTATTATGAAGATATTGATTACCTCCTTCTTCTTTCCTAACACTAACAAGGTGCTGGACCTTCTAAGTAGTAGTAGTACTAGCACTGGTGGTGCTGCTTGAGAATGGCAAGAGTGACTTAGGGTCCTCTGCTGTCACACTAGGCATCATTTTCTCCTTCCCCCCACCTGAGTATTACAAGACACACTAGCAGCAGGTTCAGCACCCGCAGCACATCTGACAGCAGGCACAGTATTGTGGCAGCAGGTTCATCACTGGCAGCAGACACAGCACTGGTGGAAGGAGGGGCAGCATGCCTGACAGTAGGCACAGTACTGGTGACAAGAGGTTCAGCATTGGCAGACGGCACAGCACTGTTGGCAACAGGGGCAGCACTGGCAGACTGCACAGCACTGGTGGCAAGAGGGGCAGCACTGGCAGACGGCACAGCACTAGTGGCAGCAGGGGCAACACATCTGATAGCAGGCACAGCACTAGCCTCAGCAGGGGCAGAACATCTGACAGCAGGCACAGCAAGGGTGGTAACAGTAGCAGGGGAAGCACGTCTGACAGCAGGCACAGTACTGGTGGCAGCAGGTTCAGCACTGGTGGAAGCAGGGGCAGCATGTTTGACAGTAGCCACAGTACTGGTGGCAAGAGGTTCAGCACTGTCAGCAGGCACAGCACTGGTGGCAACAGGGGCAGCACTAGCAGACGGCACAGCACTAGTGGCAGCAGGGCCAGCATGTCTGACAGCAGGCACAGCAATGGTGGTAACAGTAGCAGGGGAAGCACATCTGACAGCAGGCATAGTGCTGGTGGCAGCACGTTGTCGGGCTATTTATATGAAGGTATCCAAAGGGTTAAAACAAAGAACCACTCAGGTTGGATTTCTTCACTTAAATAGGCAACTGACAATAAAATAATTAGAGAACTTTCTCTTTAATATGTATTGAAGCGCTACTTCACAGTAACGAATTGATCAGAGTAATCAATCCTTCATATTTGTGCAAAAATATATATTTTATTAAAATACAATATGCTATATATATAACAAGTATCAGTAACAATGAAATATATAAGTGATTAGCAATTATAATAGTTACATAGAAAACCAAACCACACTTATTACCATGAGGATTACCAGCGGTGCAAGGGTTAACCACACATAGGTATATTCAGAGGTATAATAACAATAATTGCATTCAGTAGCATAGAACAGGTTAGTTGATTGTTACAATTAATTGAATACAGTTGGCCGCAGTGTCTCTTAATACCTCTGCCCCAGAAACTGTATAGACTATGCAAATTATGATGTAAGGGATAACAATTCCTTGTATCATATCTCAATAATAATCAAATTTAGAGAATAACTGGAATAGAATCCCAGATTTAAATCACTATAATCTATATATATAAAAGAGAAAGGATCATTGCATAATTTATGTCTCCTCAGGAGCACACACACCAAGGGGTGGCAATAAGGAGGGTTTACTGTTCCCATTGGGTGATTCAATGGGGGCGTGATTTTTACACCAATTGCAGTGGTCGAAGGGAGTTGGCCCGCCCCCACTATGCAGCCCGCCCACCACTATCAAAGTCAGAAAAAAACAATATGGCCGCCACTTGCTCCTACACCATAGACAAACACACACATGCCCCACTCACACAGCACCACACACACACACACATGCCCCACTCACACAGCACCACACACACACACATGCCCCACTCACACACACAAAAGCCAGAAAGAAATATGGCTGACACACACACACACACACACACACACACACACAGTCACTCACCCTGACTCCCAGTGGCCTCAGAAGGACCTGTACTACAGCCACTGAGGAACAAAATGGCACTCAAAGGGTTAAGGTAGGTCCTCATTGCTCAATTATTTCTTCACTGTCATCATTTACCATACAACACAGAGGACAGGCAGGCATCAGGTACACACTTAACCCACTGACTGCCACAGGGTTGTGTATCAAGTTTTAGCCCTCAGTGAGTGTGTTCAAACCCCTCACACTGTAAACTTGCATTTCCCTCCCACTTCTCCTCCTTCCCCAGCCTATTACTAACACTTTTCCACATTTCTCTTAAGCCCGCCCCTACTCGTGATTAAGCCCCACCCCCTTTAACCCAAATTGCCCCATTGCTCTCTCCACATCAGCACAACATGAGGGACTCCACAAGTAAAAGTTCCCAGGTATTACACACTCATGCCCCACTCACAGATCACCAAACACCCATACACACACACAAAGCCAGAAAGAAATATGGCTGACACACAGTCTCTCACCTTGACTCCCAGTGGCCTCAGCAGGACCTGTAGTATAGCCACTGAAGCGTGCTGCATCACCAGGGGAACAAAATGGCACTCAAAGGGTTAAAGTAGGTCCTCATTGCTGAATTATTTCTTCACTGTCATCATTTGCCATACAAGACACAGGACAGACAGCCATCAGGTACACACTTAACCCACTGACTGCCACAGGGTTGTGTATCAAGTTTTACCCCTCAGGGAGTGTGTTCAACCCTCTCACACTGTAAACTTGCATTTCCCTCCCACTCCTCCTCCTTCCCCAGCCTATTACTAGCAATTTTCCACATTTTTCTTAAGCCCCGCCCCTACTCGCGATTAAGCCCCGCCCACTTTTAACCCAAATTGCCCCATTTGTCTCTCCACATCAGCACCACATAACTCCCCTCCAGAGACAACACTAGTCAAAGTTCCCAGGTATGAACACACTTCCCACTGCTATTTAACTCTGACATGCCTCTCTATACCTTAACCATTTGAGTGCCAGAGGGGTGCACAACTCATGCGTGCATGTGTTTCTGTGCATATATGTTGCATGTGTGTGTGTGTGTGTGTGTACATCTCTGCTACATATTTGTGTGCATGTGTACATCTCCGGTGTGTATGTGCATGTCTTTTGCATGTCTCTGCCGCTCACTGTGTGTATGTGTCTGCCTGTGTGTTGCATATATCTGTGTTTATCAGTGTGTCTACATTTCACACACGTGCGCCCAACAGTCATAACATGATGGCCAATGCCGTCCCACATAGTGTATAAGCGCCCAACATGTGTCACGTAACCCTTTCACTGCCAGAGGACTATACAACTCATTACACAGCAATGTGTTGTGTACCTCTCTCACACTCAGAGTTAAAGTGCTACACTCCAACCAACTGCTACACTAAGTCTGTATAATGCAGTAACCCTACAGCCCTGTATTTCATGTCTACTTCACTGTCTATGTATAGTCATTTCTACCCCTCACCCATTACTTTACTTTAACACTTCACTGTCCCTCTTCTCCTCAATCTCTCATCTCCTCCTCCCTTGTCACCCCCACTCACCTATCCCCTAGCCATTCATCCATAGTCCCAATCTCGCCATTTTACTCCCACATCACAATTACATTATCTATCACTGCATCTGTCACTTAACCCTCTGTCTGCCAACCTATTTCTTCAAATGTACTGCAGTATCCACTGCTGTAATCTAAATTATTCCTTTACTCACAGATATCTTCTCACTGTGACCTTCACCAAGTACATAGCACACTCACTTCAACTGTAAGGATACAAGACCTTATTCATCAAGTAACACAGCACACTCACTTCAACTGTAAGAATACAGGACCTTATTATCAAGTAACACAGCACACTCACTTCAACTGTAAGGATACAGAACCTTATTATCAAGTAACACAGCACACTCACTTCAACTAGGCTTGCCACCCAGCCGGTATTCTACCGGCACAGCCAGTAATTAGGACCTTAGAGCCGGTGCCGGTATATCTACCGGTATTTGTTTGTGCAACGTGTCCAGAGTCAGTCTCCTCCACTCAGCCCTATATGCCAGCTGCTCATGTGGCTCGCTTAAAGTCGTCAGCGTCCACGCACCATCACCAGCCAATGAGTGAAGAGTATTTGGACATCAATGGTCCTCATTGGCTGGCTGGTGTGTCACGCTTACCTGGTGTATGTGTCTGAGTCTTGTGACTCACAACAGGGAGTCAGGGATTACGGCAGTATGCAGGCGCTGTGAGAGTGTCAGTGCTCAGAGACTGTGGTGCACTGTGCACAGGAGGCAGTCTGGTCGGAATCCACTGGACCACTCGATGTCTGCGGCCTACACGGTTCAGCTCATCCTCGGTCTCTCCTGTTCCCCGGCTCCAGCCCTAGAAGAACTTGGAAGTAAACAGCACCGCCCTCAGCACGCACACACTTCCAGGTATGATGTGACAGAGGTCGGTAGAAGGCCAGAAGAAGCGGGCCTAGTGTTAATAATCCCTTATTGGTAGGCACTCAATTGTCCTTGGCCAAGTGTAGGCAACCTACAGCTCTTCAGCTATAGCTGACTGGTGGAGAGGATGGGAGACGTTTTTTATCAAAGTTAAACCATCCCCAAACATGTATTTACAACTTAAAAAAGTGCTACAGCCCATCTGCGAAAAACTTAGAAAAAAAATATATTACAGTATGTAACTGATGACCTTTATGATGGTCGCTCTGCTTTATTTTACAAAGATACATATGGTTACTGAGACAGTTCAGGGCATTTCTGTGATGAATCTTAGCAATAACAGATAATGTCACCTCTACAATTGTCTTAATGGGATGTAGATATTTGTGTATTTAAGATCTTAGTGATTTGTACAGATAACACAATGTGCATCTATGTCACACCTGTAGTACACATGTACTGAGCGAGAAAAGTAAGTAAATGTTGTGTCCTGTCTGTGTACAAACACTGGGCCTTATATATACAGGCAAAGTAGAAAGTAGAAGGACCTGTACTACAGCCACTGAGGAACAAAATGGCACTCAAAGGGTTAAGGTAGGTCCTCATTGCTCAATTATTTCTTCACTGTCATCATTTACCATACAACACAGAGGACAGGCAGGCATCAGGTACACACTTAACCCACTGACTGCCACAGGGTTGTGTATAAGGTTTTAGCCCTCAGTGAGTGTGTTCAAACCCCTCACACTGTAAACTTGCATTTCCCTCCCACTTCTCCTCCTTCCCCAGCCTATTACTAACACTTTTCCACATTTCTCTTAAGCCCGCCCCTACTCGTGATTAAGCCCTGCCCCCTTTAACCCAAATTGCCCCATTGCTCTCTCCACATCAGCACAACATGAGGGACTCCACAAGTAAAAGTTCCCAGGTATTACACACTCATGCCCCACTCACAGATCACCAAACACCCATACACACACACAAAGCCAGAAAGAAATATGGCTGACACACAGTCTCTCACCTTGACTCCCAGTGGCCTCAGCAGGACCTGTAGTATAGCCACTGAAGGGTGCTGCATCACCAGGGGAACAAAATGGCACTCAAAGGGTTAAAGTAGGTCCTCATTGCTGAATTATTTCTTCACTGTCATCATTTGCCATACAAGACACAGGACAGACAGCCATCAGGTACACACTTAACCCACTGACTGCCACAGGGTTGTGTATCAAGTTTTACCCCTCAGGGAGTGTGTTCAACCCTCTCACACTGTAAACTTGCATTTCCCTCCCACTCCTCCTCCTTCCCCAGCCTATTACTAGCAATTTTCCACATTTTTCTTAAGCCCTGCCCCTACTCGCGATTAAGCCCCACCCACTTTTAACCCAAATTGCCCCATTTGTCTCTCCACATCAGCACCACATAACTCCCCTCCAGAGACAACACTAGTCAAAGTTCCCAGGTATGAACACACTTCCCACTGCTATTTAACTCTGACATGCCTCTCTATACCTTAACCATTTGAGTGCCAGAGGGGTGCACAACTCATGCGTGCATGTGTTTCTGTGCATATATGTTGCATGTGTGTGTGTGTGTGTGTGTGTGTGTGTGTGTGTGTGTGTACATCTCTGCTACATATTTGTGTGCATGTGTACATCTCCGGTGTGTATGTGCATGTCTTTTGCATGTCTCTGCCGCTCACTGTGTGTATGTGTCTGCCTGTGTGTTGCATATATCTGTGTTTATCAGTGTGTCTACATTTCACACACGTGCGCCCAACAGTCATAACATGATGGCCAATGCCGTCCCACATAGTGTATAAGCGCCCAACATGTGTCACGTAACCCTTTCACTGCCAGAGGACTATACAACTCATTACACAGCAATGTGTTGTGTACCTCTCTCACACTCAGAGTTAAAGTGCTACACTCCAACCAACTGCTACACTAAGTCTGTATAATGCAGTAACCCTACAGCCCTGTATTTCATGTCTACTTCACTGTCTATGTATAGTCATTTCTACCCCTCACCCATTACTTTACTTTAACACTTCACTGTCCCTCTTCTCCTCAATCTCTCATCTCCTCCTCCCTTGTCACCCCCACTCACCTATCCCCTAGCCATTCATCCATAGTCCCAATCTCGCCATTTTACTCCCACATCACAATTACATTATCTATCACTGCATCTGTCACTTAACCCTCTGTCTGCCAACCTATTTCTTCAAATGTACTGCAGTATCCACTGCTGTAATCTAAATTATTCCTTTACTCACAAACATCTTCTCACTGTGACCTTCACCAAGTACATAGCACACTCACTTCAACTGTAAGGATACAAGACCTTATTCATCAAGTAACACAGCACACTCACTTCAACTGTAAGAATACAGGACCTTATTATCAAGTAACACAGCACACTCACTTCAACTAGGCTTGCCACCCAGCCGGTATTCTACCGGCACAGCCAGTAATTAGGACCTTAGAGCCGGTGCCGGTATATCTACCGGTATTTGTTTGTGCAACGTGTCCAGAGTCAGTCTCCTCCACTCAGCCCTATATGCCAGCTGCTCATGTGGCTCGCTTAAAGTCGTCAGCGTCCACGCACCATCACCAGCCAATGAGTGAAGAGTATTTGGACATCAATGGTCCTCATTGGCTGGCTGGTGTGTCACGCTTACCTGGTGTATGTGTCTGAGTCTTGTGACTCACAACAGGGAGTCAGGGATTACGGCAGTATGCAGGCGCTGTGAGAGTGTCAGTGCTCAGAGACTGTGGTGCACTGTGCACAGGAGGCAGTCTGGTCGGAATCCACTGGACCACTCGATGTCTGCGGCCTACACGGTTCAGCTCATCCTCGGTCTCTCCTGTTCCCCGGCTCCAGCCCTAGAAGAACTTGGAAGTAAACAGCACCGCCCTCAGCACGCACACACTTCCAGGTATGATGTGACAGAGGTCGGTAGAAGGCCAGAAGAAGCGGGCCTAGTGTTAATAATCCCTTATTGGTAGGCACTCAATTGTCCTTGGCCAAGTGTAGGCAACCTACAGCTCTTCAGCTATAGCTGACTGGTGGAGAGGATGGGAGACGTTTTTTATCAAAGTTAAACCATCCCCAAACATGTATTTACAACTTAAAAAAGTGCTACAGCCCATCTGCGAAAAACTTAGAAAAAAAATATATTACAGTATGTAACTGATGACCTTTATGATGGTCGCTCTGCTTTATTTTACAAAGATACATATGGTTACTGAGACAGTTCAGGGCATTTCTGTGATGAATCTTAGCAATAACAGATAATGTCACCTCTACAATTGTCTTAATGGGATGTAGATATTTGTGTATTTAAGATCTTAGTGATTTGTACAGATAACACAATGTGCATCTATGTCACACCTGTAGTACACATGTACTGAGCGAGAAAAGTAAGTAAATGTTGTGTCCTGTCTGTGTACAAACACTGGGCCTTATATATACAGGCAAAGTAGAAAGTAGAAGGACCTGTACTACAGCCACTGAGGAACAAAATGGCACTCAAAGGGTTAAGGTAGGTCCTCATTGCTCAATTATTTCTTCACTGTCATCATTTACCATACAACACAGAGGACAGGCAGGCATCAGGTACACACTTAACCCACTGACTGCCACAGGGTTGTGTATAAGGTTTTAGCCCTCAGTGAGTGTGTTCAAACCCCTCACACTGTAAACTTGCATTTCCCTCCCACTTCTCCTCCTTCCCCAGCCTATTACTAACACTTTTCCACATTTCTCTTAAGCCCGCCCCTACTCGTGATTAAGCCCTGCCCCCTTTAACCCAAATTGCCCCATTGCTCTCTCCACATCAGCACAACATGAGGGACTCCACAAGTAAAAGTTCCCAGGTATTACACACTCATGCCCCACTCACAGATCACCAAACACCCATACACACACACAAAGCCAGAAAGAAATATGGCTGACACACAGTCTCTCACCTTGACTCCCAGTGGCCTCAGCAGGACCTGTAGTATAGCCACTGAAGGGTGCTGCATCACCAGGGGAACAAAATGGCACTCAAAGGGTTAAAGTAGGTCCTCATTGCTGAATTATTTCTTCACTGTCATCATTTGCCATACAAGACACAGGACAGACAGCCATCAGGTACACACTTAACCCACTGACTGCCACAGGGTTGTGTATCAAGTTTTACCCCTCAGGGAGTGTGTTCAACCCTCTCACACTGTAAACTTGCATTTCCCTCCCACTCCTCCTCCTTCCCCAGCCTATTACTAGCAATTTTCCACATTTTTCTTAAGCCCTGCCCCTACTCGTGATTAAGCCCCACCCACTTTTAACCCAAATTGCCCCATTTGTCTCTTCACATCAGCACCACATAACTCCCCTCCAGAGACAACACTAGTCAAAGTTCCCAGGTATGAACACACTTCCCACTGCTATTTAACTCTGACATGCCTCTCTATACCTTAACCATTTGAGTGCCAGAGGGGTGCACAACTCATGCGTGCATGTGTTTCTGTGCATATATGTTGCATGTGTGTGTGTGTGTGTGTGTGTGTGTGTACATCTCTGCTACATATTTGTGTGCATGTGTACATCTCCGGTGTGTATGTGCATGTCTTTTGCATGTCTCTGCCGCTCACTGTGTGTATGTGTCTGCCTGTGTGTTGCATATATCTGTGTTTATCAGTGTGTCTACATTTCACACACGTGCGCCCAACAGTCATAACATGATGGCCAATGCCGTCCCACATAGTGTATAAGCGCCCAACATGTGTCACTTAACCATTTCACTGCCAGAGGACTATACAACTCATTACACAGCAATGTGTTGTGTACCTCTCTCACACTCAGAGTTAAAGTGCTACACTCCAACCAACTGCTACACTAAGTCTGTATAATGCAGTAACCCTACAGCCCTGTATTTCATGTCTACTTCACTGTCTATGTATAGTCATTTCTACCCCTCACCCATTACTTTACTTTAACACTTCACTGTCCCTCTTCTCCTCAATCTCTCATCTCCTCCTCCCTTGTCACCCCCACTCACCTATCCCCTAGCCATTCATCCATAGTCCCAATCTCGCCATTTTACTCCCACATCACAATTACATTATCTATCACTGCATCTGTCACTTAACCCTCTGTCTGCCAACCTATTTCTTCAAATGTACTGCAGTATCCACTGCTGTAATCTAAATTATTCCTTTACTCACAAACATCTTCTCACTGTGACCTTCACCAAGTACATAGCACACTCACTTCAACTGTAAGGATACAAGACCTTATTCATCAAGTAACACAGCACACTCACTTCAACTGTAAGAATACAGGACCTTATTATCAAGTAACACAGCACACTCACTTCAACTAGGCTTGCCACCCAGCCGGTATTCTACCGGCACAGCCAGTAATTAGGACCTTAGAGCCGGTGCCGGTATATCTACCGGTATTTGTTTGTGCAACGTGTCCAGAGTCAGTCTCCTCCACTCAGCCCTATATGCCAGCTGCTCATGTGGCTCGCTTAAAGTCGTCAGCGTCCACGCACCATCACCAGCCAATGAGTGAAGAGTATTTGGACATCAATGGTCCTCATTGGCTGGCTGGTGTGTCACGCTTACCTGGTGTATGTGTCTGAGTCTTGTGACTCACAACAGGGAGTCAGGGATTACGGCAGTATGCAGGCGCTGTGAGAGTGTCAGTGCTCAGAGACTGTGGTGCACTGTGCACAGGAGGCAGTCTGGTCGGAATCCACTGGACCACTCGATGTCTGCGGCCTACACGGTTCAGCTCATCCTCGGTCTCTCCTGTTCCCCGGCTCCAGCCCTAGAAGAACTTGGAAGTAAACAGCACCGCCCTCAGCACGCACACACTTCCAGGTATGATGTGACAGAGGTCGGTAGAAGGCCAGAAGAAGCGGGCCTAGTGTTAATAATCCCTTATTGGTAGGCACTCAATTGTCCTTGGCCAAGTGTAGGCAACCTACAGCTCTTCAGCTATAGCTGACTGGTGGAGAGGATGGGAGACGTTTTTTATCAAAGTTAAACCATCCCCAAACATGTATTTACAACTTAAAAAAGTGCTACAGCCCATCTGCGAAAAACTTAGAAAAAAAATATATTACAGTATGTAACTGATGACCTTTATGATGGTCGCTCTGCTTTATTTTACAAAGATACATATGGTTACTGAGACAGTTCAGGGCATTTCTGTGATGAATCTTAGCAATAACAGATAATGTCACCTCTACAATTGTCTTAATGGGATGTAGATATTTGTGTATTTAAGATCTTAGTGATTTGTACAGATAACACAATGTGCATCTATGTCACACCTGTAGTACACATGTACTGAGCGAGAAAAGTAAGTAAATGTTGTGTCCTGTCTGTGTACAAACACTGGGCCTTATATATACAGGCAAAGTAGAAAGTAGAAGGACCTGTACTACAGCCACTGAGGAACAAAATGGCACTCAAAGGGTTAAGGTAGGTCCTCATTGCTCAATTATTTCTTCACTGTCATCATTTACCATACAACACAGAGGACAGGCAGGCATCAGGTACACACTTAACCCACTGACTGCCACAGGGTTGTGTATAAGGTTTTAGCCCTCAGTGAGTGTGTTCAAACCCCTCACACTGTAAACTTGCATTTCCCTCCCACTTCTCCTCCTTCCCCAGCCTATTACTAACACTTTTCCACATTTCTCTTAAGCCCGCCCCTACTCGTGATTAAGCCCTGCCCCCTTTAACCCAAATTGCCCCATTGCTCTCTCCACATCAGCACAACATGAGGGACTCCACAAGTAAAAGTTCCCAGGTATTACACACTCATGCCCCACTCACAGATCACCAAACACCCATACACACACACAAAGCCAGAAAGAAATATGGCTGACACACAGTCTCTCACCTTGACTCCCAGTGGCCTCAGCAGGACCTGTAGTATAGCCACTGAAGGGTGCTGCATCACCAGGGGAACAAAATGGCACTCAAAGGGTTAAAGTAGGTCCTCATTGCTGAATTATTTCTTCACTGTCATCATTTGCCATACAAGACACAGGACAGACAGCCATCAGGTACACACTTAACCCACTGACTGCCACAGGGTTGTGTATCAAGTTTTACCCCTCAGGGAGTGTGTTCAACCCTCTCACACTGTAAACTTGCATTTCCCTCCCACTCCTCCTCCTTCCCCAGCCTATTACTAGCAATTTTCCACATTTTTCTTAAGCCCTGCCCCTACTCGTGATTAAGCCCCACCCACTTTTAACCCAAATTGCCCCATTTGTCTCTTCACATCAGCACCACATAACTCCCCTCCAGAGACAACACTAGTCAAAGTTCCCAGGTATGAACACACTTCCCACTGCTATTTAACTCTGACATGCCTCTCTATACCTTAACCATTTGAGTGCCAGAGGGGTGCACAACTCATGCGTGCATGTGTTTCTGTGCATATATGTTGCATGTGTGTGTGTGTGTGTGTGTGTGTGTGTACATCTCTGCTACATATTTGTGTGCATGTGTACATCTCCGGTGTGTATGTGCATGTCTTTTGCATGTCTCTGCCGCTCACTGTGTGTATGTGTCTGCCTGTGTGTTGCATATATCTGTGTTTATCAGTGTGTCTACATTTCACACACGTGCGCCCAACAGTCATAACATGATGGCCAATGCCGTCCCACATAGTGTATAAGCGCCCAACATGTGTCACTTAACCATTTCACTGCCAGAGGACTATACAACTCATTACACAGCAATGTGTTGTGTACCTCTCTCACACTCAGAGTTAAAGTGCTACACTCCAACCAACTGCTACACTAAGTCTGTATAATGCAGTAACCCTACAGCCCTGTATTTCATGTCTACTTCACTGTCTATGTATAGTCATTTCTACCCCTCACCCATTACTTTACTTTAACACTTCACTGTCCCTCTTCTCCTCAATCTCTCATCTCCTCCTCCCTTGTCACCCCCACTCACCTATCCCCTAGCCATTCATCCATAGTCCCAATCTCGCCATTTTACTCCCACATCACAATTACATTATCTATCACTGCATCTGTCACTTAACCCTCTGTCTGCCAACCTATTTCTTCAAATGTACTGCAGTATCCACTGCTGTAATCTAAATTATTCCTTTACTCACAGATATCTTCTCACTGTGACCTTCACCAAGTACATAGCACACTCACTTCAACTGTAAGGATACAAGACCTTATTCATCAAGTAACACAGCACACTCACTTCAACTGTAAGAATACAGGACCTTATTATCAAGTAACACAGCACACTCACTTCAACTAGGCTTGCCACCCAGCCGGTATTCTACCGGCACAGCCAGTAATTAGGACCTTAGAGCCGGTGCCGGTATATCTACCGGTATTTGTTTGTGCAACGTGTCCAGAGTCAGTCTCCTCCACTCAGCCCTATATGCCAGCTGCTCATGTGGCTCGCTTAAAGTCGTCAGCGTCCACGCACCATCACCAGCCAATGAGTGAAGAGTATTTGGACATCAATGGTCCTCATTGGCTGGCTGGTGTGTCACGCTTACCTGGTGTATGTGTCTGAGTCTTGTGACTCACAACAGGGAGTCAGGGATTACGGCAGTATGCAGGCGCTGTGAGAGTGTCAGTGCTCAGAGACTGTGGTGCACTGTGCACAGGAGGCAGTCTGGTCGGAATCCACTGGACCACTCGATGTCTGCGGCCTACACGGTTCAGCTCATCCTCGGTCTCTCCTGCTCCCCGGCTCCAGCCCTAGAAGAACTTGGAAGTAAACAGCACCGCCCTCAGCACGCACACACTTCCAGGTATGATGTGACAGAGGTCGGTAGAAGGCCAGAAGAAGCGGGCCTAGTGTTAATAATCCCTTATTGGTAGGCACTCAATTGTCCTTGGCCAAGTGTAGGCAACCTACAGCTCTTCAGCTATAGCTGACTGGTGGAGAGGATGGGAGACGTTTTTTATCAAAGTTAAACCATCCCCAAACATGTATTTACAACTTAAAAAAGTGCTACAGCCCATCTGCGAAAAACTTAGAAAAAAAATATATTACAGTATGTAACTGATGACCTTTATGATGGTCGCTCTGCTTTATTTTACAAAGATACATATGGTTACTGAGACAGTTCAGGGCATTTCTGTGATGAATCTTAGCAATAACAGATAATGTCACCTCTACAATTGTCTTAATGGGATGTAGATATTTGTGTATTTAAGATCTTAGTGATTTGTACAGATAACACAATGTGCATCTATGTCACACCTGTAGTACACATGTACTGAGCGAGAAAAGTAAGTAAATGTTGTGTCCTGTCTGTGTACAAACACTGGGCCTTATATATACAGGCAAAGTAGATCCGTTCTGGGCAAACCATCTGCACTATAGAGGACAAATAGGGCCTTCAATGCAGTGCAATGTATTCCAGTATTCAAGCAACTTGACTAGGCCTCACGGGCTTAATTGGGAGGTCTGATCACCTTTGTGTGTAGGGGATCCTTCACCACTCTGGCCTGGGAGAGCTTAGTTTGAGAGAGAGAGAGTGAGTGCTTAGTCTGAGAGAGACAGAGAGTGCTTAGTCTGAGAGAGACAGAGTGTTTAGTCTGATAGAGACAGAGAGTGCTTAGTCTGAGAGAGAGAGAGTGCTTAGTCTGAGAGAGAGTGAGTGCTTAGTCTGAGAGAGAGTGAGTGCTTAGTCTGAGTGAGAGTGAGTGCTTAGTCTGAGTGAGACAGAGAGTGCTTAGTCTGAGAGAGAGCGTGAGTGCTTAGTCTGAGAGAGAGTGTGAGTGCTTAGTCTTAGAGAGAGTGAGTGCTTAGTCTTAGAGAGAGTGAGTGCTTAGTCAGAGAGAGAGTGAGTGCTTAATCTGAGAAAGACAGAGAGTGCTTAGTCTGAGAGAGAGTGAGTGCTTAGCCTGAGAGAGAGTGAGTGCTTAGTCTGAGTGAGAGTGAGTGCTTAGTCTGAGAGTGGTCATGCAACATTGAGTGGTTCTGCCCCTTTTTTGGCTCCTCCCTTTTGTGACTCCGCCCTCACACAGCTATGGCCGGTATTTTTTTTAGGAAAAGGTGGCAACCCTACCTTCAACTGTAAGGATACAGGGCCTTATTTATCAAGTAACACAGTGCACTCAATTCAACTATAAGGATACAGGGTCTTATTCATCATGTAACACAGCACACTCACTTCAACTGTAAGGATACAGGGCCTTATTCATCATGTAACACAGCACACTCACTTCAACTGTAGGGATACAGGGCCTTATTCATCAAGTAACACAGCACTATCACTTCAATTGTAAGAATACAGGGCCTTATTCATCAAGTAACACAGCACACTCACTTCAACTGTAAGGATACAGGGCCTTATTCACCAAGTAACACAGGACACTCACTTCAACTGTAAGTATACAGGATCTGCAATTAAAACATTTTTTACAACTCTTATCAGCATATCTACATCACTACTGCGTCTGTCACACACTTTCTACATATCTGACATACGTCATGTATGTGTATCTCTCTCTCTATGTATGCGTTTCACAGTGTGTGACACTCTGTCTCTTTAAGTGCGTGTCTGTAACACTTCATATTTCTGTTTCACACAATGTCTCTCTGTGTAAATAATATGACGGGCAACGCCGTCCCACATTGCTAGTTTAATTATATACTGAATTCAATATTGAATACCTCTGAATAAAATATATAAATTGCAATTAATATAGTCAATCAAAGATCACACAAATAATCTACCTAAAATTACTTCATGCAACATTTATCATAGTTTTGACTACGGCAACATATATAAAACCTATAGGCACTATAGGGTTAATCTATAGGCACCAAGGGTTAATCTAGTCATTTAAAATAGGTGCCACACCCAGAAGTTATTTTGTCTATTAAAAGTGAATACCTTCAAATTACAAAATATAAGCCTATTACCCTCACAAAGAACTTTAGAATGCACACCACAAATAAATAGACAAACAGCAGTTAGAGAGTTAATAAATGAATTCCAAGAATTCCCTGGATGAAATATCAGCTATTATAATTTTACCAGAAACACAATATTCTAGACATACCAAAATTATATTAACCAATATACACAAGGATAAATATATCTCACTGCTATCTCTATTTTATGATCTCTCTGGTAATTTATAACAATAAATTAATTAGTTAATTCTGTGTAATTTCTTAATGACTATGCTAAATATAGCTGATTATAATATTTTCCATAAAACTGGCCAGGCTTCTATGGGCAAATATATATATATATATATATATATATATATATATATATATGTATAATTTTCCTCAACTATCGAGGAAATATACTTATTTTGAAATTAGGCAGAATTAGAATAAAAAATATAATTACCAGGTCAATCAGTTGGATTCTTGAAGTTATCAGGTATTGTCAGGAATTTAATCATCAGCCAAGAGAGCCCAGGAACCCAGAGTTTTCTTTTTCAGGAAGTCAAGGCCTGCAGATGGCGACATTACGCTATATTAAGAAAGGCCAGAAGGTTATCAGAGACCCCATAAACCAGTCATTTTGCTCTTCTTTCCCATAAGGAGGCTGTGTCCATCTCAGGCTTTTTGTCTCCAGTTGAACATTAATCGCCCGTTAATGTCACTTAGTTATTTCTCCCCCAAAGAGGCCATTATTTTAACATGAGATAATTTGAACACATTTTAAACACATGTTTTTCAGTTAATTTCTACTATTAGAGTTAACCCTCTATGCTCTACCAGGACAACGTCTCTGACAACGTTCATCACTGGCAGCAGGCACAGCACTGGAGGAAGCAGGGGCAACATGTCTGACAGCAGGTACAGTATTGGTGGCAAGCAGTTCAGCATTGGCAGCAGGCACAGCACTGGTGGCAACAGGGGCAACACTGGCAGACAGCACAGCACGGGTGGCAAGAGGGGCAGCACTGGAAGATGGCACAGCACTGGTGGCAGCTGGGGCAACATGTCTGACAGCAGGCACAGCACTAGTGGCAGCAGGAGCAGAACATCTGACAGCAGGCACAGCAATGTTGGTAACAGTAGCAGGGGCAGCATGTCTGGTAGCAGGCACAGCACTGGTGGCAGCAGGGGAAACACGTCTGGGAGCAGGCACAGGCAGCTGACCTGTCCTGCTCTCAATACTACCCTTTTCTTCCTGCATTCCCATTAATATCCCTAGGGGTGATTTAGGGGACGGGACAGCATTGGTTCTGTAGTGCTCACTTCCTTCTCCTCCTCAGACTCGGTGGGCACATAAGGGTCCTTCCAATTCCTCATTTTACTATTTTTAAACCTGCTCATAGTGATAGCAGTCACTATGAGCCTCTTCTGCCTCAATTTTTCAAAAAGATCACAGCATAACAGCACGTCTACCTTGCTCTACAGCTGTAGCTATTATGTTTCACTTCCTGGAATACGTCATGTTTTTAGAGCGAAAAGGCGAAACCCACGTAAATTAATGGGTGGAAAATTCTAGCGGGAACATGGCGAGAGCTTTCGACCACCCTACCCATAAGGGGAAAAGTAAAATGAAACTGAGAGTTCAAAAAACCTGGAAAATATGGAAATATTGGGTATTAATGTAGCCTATGCTGATGATAATTTATGATGATGTTGATTTAGAACATATCTCTCCACATCCTCCCCTTACAGCTGAAGAAGACAGTCAGAGCAATGACAATATGGCCATGCAATTAGCTGTTATGAAACAGCCTTTGGGAAATAAAATAACATTTGCTATGTATTGTGTGTAAATTCAATGTTCCCATTGATTTCAATGGAATGAGTTAGGCAAAAAGTGCAGAAAAACGGTACTTTTCACCGGAAATTATTCACCAAGCGGGAAGTGCCATTATTCACCGATTTTGGTTTGAGGTGACAATTTCCGCCCATCCCTATTCCAGATCCGCATTATCGTCATCATTCATCATTAGATCATCCTCAGCATCACCTGCCGATTCTTGCCCACTACGCTTATATTGCTCTAAGCTTTCAATTTATTTTTACTACTTTGAGGACAGGCATTTATTTTTACTACTTTGAGGACAGACATTTTCTTTATAATGCCCACTATGGGAGAGCTTACTAAAACAAAGGGAGGGATTTTTTACAGTACGTACGGTAAAGCTATGGAATTCTTTGCCTCAGGATGTTGTGCTTGCAGATACTGTAACTGTTATTGAAAAAGCAATGGATACCTATCTAGCACAGAACAACATTGAGAATTATGACAGATTAGTTTTAAAGCACATGTGCACCGGCCAACACTGGTGGCGCTGCAGTCATGCGTAGTACTGACTGCCCAAACGCTCCGCGGTTGATAAGGAGCGGGGTTCTCCGAATTCACCAAATGGTCCCAGGAAGGTGCTCAGAGAGCACTCTGGTCTGAATTCGGAGCACCCCGCTCCTTATCAGCTGCGGTGCGGGCAGTATCTAGTACGCATGACTGCAGCACGAGCAGCCTTCTCTACTGTGCATGACAGCTTACTGACAAACATCCTAACAAATTATAATTTAGGATGTCTTCAATGCAGATAGGTTGTTGATCAAGGGAACTATCTGACTGCCATTTGGAGTCAGGAAGGAATTTTTTTAACCACTTAGGGCTAAATTGGAAATGGCTTTAGTGGGTTTTTTTTTTTTGCCTTCCTCTGGATCAACAGCATAGGCTGGACTTGATGGACGCATGTCTTATTCAGCTTCTTCAACTATGTTACTGTGTTACTGTTCTTACGTATGCTTTTGTAAGTAGTAAGTAATAGGAACAGGAAGCTCAAACTTAGGTACTAGACAGCATATACTACTGCTCTGCATAGTAAGTCATAGGTGGTGTTCAGAAAAGAATATTTCAGTTAACCCCTTAGTGATTGTCCGCACTCGCACGCGGCCGGCACTTAACACCCGCTGAACTTTTCTCCCTGCTACTTCCTATGACTTCCTGGACGAACATGTACATCCTCTATCACTAAGTGACAGTTTCTGCGGGATGTACATGGCCGTCCATTGTCGGGATGGGGTTAAATTAAAAGAAAAAAAAACAGCTGTAATCACATCTAAGTGAAGCATTTTCCAGCAGTGACATCATATTTCATTATCTCAGAAAAATATTTCCTATAACCTTTTTGATCTACTACTCTGTTAAAATACTGTGTGAATGAAACAAAACATATCTAACAAATGCCTGCTTAATGTAACTGCTCAGTTTGCTATGGGACATGTTCCCAGTAGATGAACATAATTTAACCGCAGCAACCAGTTCCCAACTGATCTATTAACTAATTAAAAACCACAAAAATATGTTCTTCTTTTCTAAATTGCATTTCTTTAATTCTAAATCTGTGTTTCTCAATCACAGTCCCCAGGTACCACAAACAGGGCAGGTGAATTAATCACATTAAACGATCCACTAATTACAAATCTGTACTCAGGTATGGAAAGGAAAAAACCTGCAGTGTTGATATTATTTCAATTCTGTCAGAGTTGTAGTTCAAGAGTAATTCAATGACAAAGTATCCCCTGTCCCTTTTACTGATGTAACACTGTTCAGCCAGATCAGAAGGGAGGTGTCCAGGTAGACTGCAGAGAGGGACAATCTTCAATTAACATAAGGGAAAAACCTGAAAAACATGTCAAGGGGGGCAGGGCTTTCATTGTTCTCATAGGAAGAAGATTGCCCCCTGCTGTTATCTGTCTGGTCTATGGACTGCATTCCGCATCTGAGAAGAGATGACTTACACTAGGTAAAAGGGGCGGGAGGGGAAACTTTGCTTGTGAATATCTCTCAAACCATAAAGGTTTGAGAGATAAGACTTATATCGTTCTTCATGTTTTTTAATGTCTACAAAATAAAATAAAGATAAAGCAAAGTATTACTATCCCTTTAAGTACAGGGGCTGGAGAAACACTGATTTAGATTATAAGCTCCTATGGACAAGATATATAGGACTCGATCCAAATGCTGGAGACAGCTGTTTTTTCTGCCGAAGGCATTTTTTCAAATACAGTAAGCTATGCAAATGTCTGTGAAAAAATACCGGCAAAAAAAAGAGTCGCAGTGTAATGAAGTGACGAGGTGTTTTTACCCATTGAAAATGATGAAAACACCATAAATATCAATTCAAATGTCTGCTTTAGCCATGAAAACCCGATAAGGGACTCAAGTTATCACAGTAAAGTTAAGATCCACTTTTTTTTTCAACTTGAGTCCCTTATCGGCTCTTCAAACAGCCGACACAGAAACCTGAATGAAAAAAAAGTGAAATGGATGTATTGATATGGAGTTCTAAGCCCCATAATACTTCCAAAGTATGAAAAATGTCTCAAACGTTAGTAGAATTAACCCTATGTGTGCCAGTGGGGTATAATTACCCTGCCGACATTCATAGGGTTAACCCGACTGAGTTAAAAAAAAAAAAAAAATCCCATTAAAAATAACACCATTAATCCTGATGTCCAGCGGAGTCGTCAGATTCGTGGTCATCTTCTGTCCTTCTCTGTCCCTCTCTTCTATCTTCTTTCATCTCTTCTTTCTTCTTGCTGTAAATAGAAAACAAAATTATTAATAAAATGCGGAAACCATAACATCATTTAACCCCTTGAGTGGCAGAGCAATGCACTGCAGTCCTCTCTGGGCTCAAAGTGTTAATGAACATATCAGTGCCCATGCACATTTACATATGCCTCCATTACTTGGTCTGTACATAAGCCATTATTCCATACAAAATGCACCGGTATAATAAATATATAAAAAGATAAGTATACTTAGCTTAATGACATTCCTCCACTGGAACGCAGCGTTCAACATGGAACGCAAGCGCTCAGATCCGGAAGAGTGTGACGAAACAAACTTCCCTGTCACTCTATGGACCAACCCGAGCACAACACCCGAAAAAAAGGGATTACACCACACTAACCATCGGTAGAGAGCCCGTCAGGGTAAAGGGATAGACAGCCTCCTTTACAATATACAATATATTAATTACGAGGGATGGCAAAACCTTTCACCTCAAACTGAAATCGGCGTAAAATGGCACTTTCTGCTTGGCAACAAAGTTCCCGCAAAAAGTACAGATTTTTAACTTTTTCTCACTTTTTTCACCTGGCTCATTCCATTGAAATCAATGGGAACATAGAAGTTACAACACAACACATAGTAAATATTATTTTATTTCCCAAAGGCTTAGTATAAAAGGGGCATGAGGGTGCCAGTGTTGGTGGGGTGTGGGGAAACAATCAGTTGAACAGGGGATGATTTTTGGGGGGTTGTTTACTGGGATTGGGGGTGCAGTTAATACAAAATAAATGCTGAGATGTTTAAGCAGCAGGATGATTAGGCAGTTGAAAGGGAATGGGATCAACAATAGCAGTAATATGGCTACTGAATGATGAAGGTTCCACTTGCCATGAAGAATGTCCTCTTTCTTCTTCTCCTCCACATTCCCCTTCACTGTCTGTGCTGGCAGAGGATAAGGTTTCTGCTTCTGCCTAAGAATCAGCACTGCAACTAGGACCAGGAGTATTGCTACTGCTGGCAAGTGGAACCTACCCTAGTCCCGCATCACTAGTTGACCCCATTCCCACTGTGTCCACAGTGGTCTGTGACACACTAGCCTGCCCCTCAGCATCCTGCTGCCCTTGCATGTCAGCAGCAGCAACAATTAGAGCAGTTGCAAAATCCACAAATTCCATAAGTTGATTGTAGTGGTGGTGGTGATGCCTATCTTCATCCCTGTCTCCCATTCCTTCTCAGTTTCTTATAAAAAGGACAACAATGTATCTTCCACCCCAGCTTCTCTACCATCATCATCACCACCACTAGTCCCTATGTGCTGCTGCTCTATCACAGACATCTCACTGCTGCTTGGAGGAGGTGAAAAGCAATTTGACAGAGTGTTCCCTAATGTCACACTTGCCATTTCTTGTCAACCTGAAGAAGGCAGACTGGCAGCACTAGCAGAAGGCACAGGCAGCTCATCTGTGTTCCTGCTGGTGGTGGGGGTATTAATTCTGACCCTGCTCTCCCCCAACACCAGTTCTCTTCAGGATCATGTTCCACTTGGACACTGTAGTGAAGGGAAGGGGAGGAGGACCTACAGAGGCAGAGGAATGGTGTGGGCTCCCTTGACAGCTAGTCTGGACTCTCTCAAATGCTTCCCGTACCACTCCCATAACACTAGTACCACTGGCTGCTTCACCATCAATGTTACTACTACTACTAACACACGCACATCAAGTTCAGCCCCAGAGTCTTCCTCCTCACGGTCACTATTAATATGAGGATATTGATTACCACCTCCTTCATTCCTAACACTAACAAGCTGCTGGACCTTAGTAGTAGTACTAGCCATGGTGGGACTGCTTGGGAATGGCAAGGGTGATTTAGCCTCCTCTGCTGTCACACTTGGCATCCTCTTCTCCTTCCCCCCTCCTGAGTATTGCAAGACACATGAGCATCTTCAGCACTGGTGGCAGCAGCTTCAGGCACAGCGCTGGTGGCACTGGCAACAGAGGCAGCACGTCTGACAGCAGGCACAGTATTGGTGGCAGCAGGTTCAGCACTGGCACCAGGAACAGCACTAGTTTCAACAGTGCCAGCAATGGTGGCAGCAGGGGCAGCACGTCTGGCAGAAGACACAGGTAGCTGACCTGTCCTGCTCTCATTAGTACTACCCTTTTCTCCCTCCCTTCCCATTAAATTTCCCAGAATCCCTTGGGGTGATTTAGGGGGACTGGACAGCATTGGTTCATTAGTGCTCACTTCCTCCTCCTCCTCAGACTCAGTGGACACATATGAGTCCTTCCAGCTCCTCCATTTATTATTTTTAAACCTGCTCATAGTGATAGCAGTCACTACGAGCCTCTCCTGCCTCAATTTTGGAAAAAGATCACTGTAGTATATCATAGCACATCTACCTCGCTCTGTTGCTGCTTCTATTGTGTTTGATTTCTGCAAATACGCCACATTTTTATAGCAAAATGGCGAAAACCATGTAAATCAAAGGGCGGAAACTTTCTAGCCATCGAAAAAATGTCAAAAAATTTTGGCCAATGACTGAAAAATTAGAAAATTTTAATTGCTAGTTTTAAAGGGATAGTAATACTTAATTATTACTAATCCCTATATTAACCCCTTAAGGACCAGCGGTCCCAGGGTGCGTGGGGCGGCACGTCGAACGAAGGACTGAAAGAGATTGCTCTGGTCTTGGTCTTCAGTCCCTGTTATTACTCACTTCGCTCCTGCAGGAGTGCGGTGAGTAAAAGTACGTGACGTACCAGGACCGTCACTGGTCCTTAAGTACCGGACCAGCGTGACGGTCCGGGTACGTCACAGGACGCGAATGGGTTAAAGGTTTGAGAGATAATCACTCCTAAAGTTGCCCTCTCCCTCCCCTTCCCTGTAGTTAGCATTGTAGCTGACTGAAGGGAAATCCGCTCTTACGATCATCAGGCGGCTCTGCAGCAGAGCCGCAATCGCGTTAATAAAAAAAAAGTATTTCACTAAAATGGATTTCTACGTGTGCTTGCAAACCAAGCACATATAGAAGACCATTTCAGTGAAAGATTTCTTTTTTATTAATGCGATCTTGGCTGTGCTGGAGAGCCGCCTGACGGTCGTACGACAGGCTTCCCTGCAGTCAGCTAGAACGCTAACTACAGGGAAGGGGAGGGAGAGGGCAACTTTAGGAGTGATTATCTCTCAAACCATAAAGGTTTGAGAGATGACACTGGGGGCAATATATTTATTTTTCATATGTCTTTAATATAGGGATTAGTAATAATTCAGTATTACTATTCCTTTAAAGCGGATTTTCCCTCAAAAACAAGGATTTCGTGGAATTTCTCACGGGAATAAGGTGAGAGATTTCGCCCACCCCTAATAATTACTATACCTAATAAATTGTGGATTCAAAACACACACAATAAACAATAACAATATAATACAAAGGAAAGAATAATAAATAATAATAATAATAATTGTATAATAATAAATAATAATTAAATAACAAAAATAAAAAATATAATATATAATATAATAAAAATATAATGAAATAAAATTAAAATAAAATAAAAAAAGAAATCCAGTAAAATAAACTATTCAGAAACAAAATGTATATAAAGAAAATACATAAGCAAAAATTATACATACTATATAAATATACACCATGGGTTGCTATTACTATATTATTCTAATATGTGATGCATATGTGATGCATAGGACACAGCAGTCCACTGTGTCAGGGGAGTCAACGCTAATAAAAAACCTTTATATAGAATAATACAATTAATAACAAAGGCAAATACGTGATAATTATATCCATAATAGTATAAATAACTTTAACTAATATTGAATTATATCAATTATAGATGTGATAAATGAAAATGTGCTCAAAAAGCATATTAAATAATAAATATTTTCAGTGCTCTCTTTGAGTCCATTGGGCACCATGGTCTGTAACCTAAACATCCAATAAGCCTCACGATGATTGAGGTTACTAACACCTTCCTTAGGGTTTACATATTCTATAGGCGTCACTCTTGGGCAAGTTGGATCTTTACCATGTAATAAGGTACAATGGCGTGACACGCTATGGTCAGAAAAACCTTGTTCCACATTCTGACGGTGCTGACCAAAGCGCTCGCGCAACATCCGCGTGGTTCTACCCAATATTGTATATTGTGATATAAAAGAGCATATAATGCACCTAGACCAACCACATTTGAAGCTCCCTTTTAATTGTAAGAAATTGGGTACCTGGAAGCTAGTAGATTTTTATATTTAATTCTACTAGGTGTCAAGCTGTTCTTTAGAGCCTTGACTCTCCTATAAGTAAATAAGGAATTTCTCCCTACAACTTTCTTAAATACAGGCTCTAAATTGTGGATACCTCAATGTTTCTTAAACACTTCTTCAATGTGCCTATGTGCTACACTGTGCCTAGTCACAAACCTCATTTTCTTAAACGTTTCATTACTAATCATCTTCTTATTCTTTTTAATAAGGGTAGTCTGTCTGGACAATTAGTGAGCACGTAAATAGTCCCTTTCAATCATCTCAGGAGGATAGCGTTTCTCTAAAAATCTCTGAGTGAGACTAAGTGACTGTTGATCGATTCAATTCTGGTAGCAAAAACACACGGTAGGGCAAGAATGGCTACTGATCGATACACCCACTGTGTCACTGTGCGTATTCAATTGTACTACCAACTGAAACCACAATGAACGTTGGGCCAAATAACCTGACTTTGTGTGTTTTAAGCTCCCAATACTCAAGCTAAATAGTGTGAGTAATGGGAACATCAAAGGAAAAGGGCTAACGATCACTGCTTGACACACTGTCAAGCACCGAGCGTGAGCTCAACACACAGTCACCCTCCCAAACACTAAACCTACACTATCTCTAACAGTAAAGTGCAAAAATACTAGCCCCAAAACTAGCCTAACACCCAGATCTGTGTAACAGTTACCTGTCATCTTCTGTCTTCCTTCTTCTTCTTTCTCTTCATCTTCTGTCTTCTTTGTAACAAAGATATACCTGAAAAGAGAGAAAAAAAGCAACATTAAATATGCTAAAAAACTAATGATTCAAAGATATGCAGCTGTTAACCCAGAGGGGCAGTCAAAGGTAATCCCCTGATTTGGAGAAAAATCTAATTTTTAAGAGATCCTACTACTAATACCACCTTTATTTGGCTGTGATAGGGAAACACTTTTTACAGCACATTCCCTATTAGTAGCAGCCTTGTCTGCAATAACTTAATTTGGACATGATGATGACTAGTACCAACGTAACCGGTAAGAACAAGGCAATAAACAGCAACATTCCTGTCTTCCAAAATATCTAAATTAAGGCAAAACAAGTAATATATTTTTGTTTGTATTTTTGTGTGTGAGGGGTTTGGTTGTTTTTTTAAGAAATCACACAGTTGTTATGAATGTAACTTGTTAAAGACAATGTCATATAGGAAAAATAAGGTAACCTAAATGCAGCACCAGTAAGCAGCATCTAGGCAGCACCCAAGCAACACGTGTACAACTCCAGCATTCTCTCTATATGTTTTTCTACAGACTGACACACCTATAGTCATCTCCTTTTCCTAGCACACATTGACAACACAGCCTTTTATAATAACGTGCGGAGGGAAAATTTTTTAAAGAAATAGAAAAATGGCAGAAAATCCACCTTTTTACATGGTTTTGCAAATGTTTTCATGTTTTCACAAAATTTTAACACTGGCCATAAAGGTCTTGGTAAAGTGTAGTTTTGGAGGTTTGTGCCATTTTTCACCTTTTTTGTTTCTGATTGATCACTTATGCCAGTGGTTCTCAATCTTTTTTTGTTCGGGGCACCTCTAACACATAATCTACAACATTCGGGGCACCCCTAACATATTTAATGTACTTTATCAAGGGCATAAGAAGGGTACAATACATAAATATGCATTTATTAGTAGGTTTTATAATCATAATAACAAAACTAAATCTATTGTGAATAACAATTTCAATAAATCTTTATTTAAAAGTCCATTTTTGTCACTCTTCATAGAGAACATGGGGTACCCTAAGATGATGTCCGTGGCACACCAAAGTGCCACGGCACCCTGGTTGAGAATCACTGTCTTATGCCATGTGGTCGTGTTATCCACTCAAATCTTCCGGTGAAAATATCTGTTAAAACCACATTGAAGAAGGAGGATATAATTGGAAGTATTGTGGGGTGAAGAAGCCAGGGTGAGGTATGAAGAAGCAAGAAGGAGAAAAAGGAAGAGGGAAGAAGAAGTAAAAGGGAAAGAGTACAGAATGCGCTGGAGGGAGAGAAGAAAGAAGATGTTGGGGGAGAGAGGAAGGAAGAAGCAATAGACAGAGAGAAAAGTAGAAGCTGGAGGTTAAGAGGGAGGAAGAAGTAAGAAGGAGAAAGAGGAAGAAGGAAGACAAAGCATGTAAGAGAGAGGAAGGCAGAAGCTGGAGGGAGAAAGGAAGGAAAAAAGCTGGAGGGAGAGAGGAAGGAAAATGCTGGAGGGAGAGAGGAAGAAAGAAGAAAGTGAAGAGGAAGGAAGAAGCTGGAGGGAGAGAAAGCACAAGGAAGAAGCAAGAGGGGGAGGAGGAAAAGGAGGAAGGAAGGAAGAAGCAAAAGAGTGAGAGGAAGAAAGAAGCAAGAGGGATAGAGGGAGGAAGAAGCAAGAGAAGGAGGAAAAGGCAAACAAAAGAGAGAGAGGAAAGTGCAGCATAATGACAAAGCAGGAGGGACACAGAAAGGAATGAGCTGGAGGGATAGAGGAAGGAAGAAGCTGAAGGGATAGAGGAAGGAAGAAGCTGAAGGGATAGAGGAAGGAAGAAGCAAGATGGAGAGAGGAAAGAATAAGCAAGAGGGAGATAGGGCAAGAGGAAGAAGTATGAGGGAGAGAGGGTAGAGGAACAAGAGTATGAATGAGGCAAGAGGGACAAAGAGGCAAGGGGTAGAAAGAAGCAGGAGGAAGATGAAGGAAGAATCTAGAGGAAGAATGAAAGGAGAAACATGGAGGGAGGGAGAAGAAGAAGGTGGAATAACAAAGGAGGAAGAAGATAGAAGGATTTGCACCATGATCAATGTTATTTAACGCCTCTTAAACAGTACTTTACTGTGTTTTGAGAAAACAAAGGAACTCAAAGTCATTCATTGCACAGCACTGCCCGGCTCTCTCTCCCCTTCTTTGCGTGTACAATGACAGGGCAGAGTGGAGTGGGGAGAGAGAGAGCCGGGCAGCGCTGTGCAATGGATGACTTTGAGTTCCTTTGTTTTCTCAAAACACAGTAAAGTACTGTTTAAGAGGCGTTAAATAACATTGATCATGGTGCACAATGAGAAGGTGGAGTGGAGTGAGGACAGATAGCCGGGCAGCGCTGAAAGGAGCAAGGTGAGGATGATGGGAGTTGTATGCAGTGAATGAAGGTAGCAACGTTTCAAGAGGCGACTTGAGAACCTCACGCTTTTATGCAGAGTAAAATTCTCATGTGACCATTTTCAAAACTTCGACATGGTATATGTGACTGTTAGCCGCATAATATTTTACATGAACCATTTTAAAAGTGGACCTTATTGTGCCCACTGGTAGCCACAGATTCTCCACATATGCTGGGCGATCCCATCAGGCTTATTCCCATTTCTACTGGTAGATACAGATTTATCAAATATCCTGCGGGACCCCACCATCCTTGTTCCACTTTCAACTGTTAGCCACAGTTTACCCCAGCCTTTTTCCCCTACCCACTGGTAGCCAGAGATTCCCCAGATAAACTGTGTGACCCCAACAGCTTGTTCCCTATCCTACTGGTAGTCACAGATTCCCCACATACACACTGTGAACCCACTAGTTTTGTTTTACTGCCAACTGGTACCCACAGATACCCAAAATACACTACCTCCCGAAGCGTTGTTCACCTGTCCACAGTTTACAAACTGAAATTTATTTATGGCAACATTTTTTTTTTATACTTTTTTCTTTGGGGATATTTACTATTCATTTTATTTAGTTGTTTGTATTGTTTACATATTATGTTAAATTTCTATTTTTTACATATTGAGAAACACTTTACTTTTTTGTCTTTTTCCTTTATGTGTGGTTCTATGGCTACCAGTGCAGTGTGTGTATGTGTGTGGGGGGGGGGCTGCAGCAGAAAAAACAAAAACTTATTTTTTGTGGTAAATATTTCACCCATTCCTACTGTCCAGCCCCCACAAGCCATGTAATCCTGTCCATTGGTTACCACAGGTCCCCTACATGCAATGTATGGTACAAGGCTGCTGTTCTACTGCAAACTGCTATCCACAGATTGCCCCAGCGTTGTTCCCCTACACACTGGTACAAATTAGATCAAATATCTATATTTTATAGAGGAGCACTCTCCTTTTTTGATTTTTCTTTTGTGTGTGGGTCTATGACTATCAGTCCAGTGGGAGGTTGTTATGGAAAAATGCAAAACAACTGCACTTTTCACTGGAATTTTTGTGGAAGGTATAAAGTTCTGTGTTTCACACTTTTCTCTTATGTGGCAAAACATTTCGCCCATCCCTATTGTCCAACCCACACCAGCTGTGTTGTCTTGTCCACTGGTAATCACTAGTGATGAGCGAGCATGCTCGGCCGAAGCTCGGTTCGGCTCGAGCATCGCTCTGCTCGGCACATGGCGGTACTCGTACGAGTACCGCATGTGCTCACCCTCCATGTTCGGGTCTCCTCCCCGCACGTTTCTCGGCTGCTGCGCAGCCAATAAACGTGCGGGGAGTCTCTGACATCAGTGTAATGCCAGCAGCTATGTTGGCTGCTGGCATTACACTGATTGGCTGGCCAGAACCCGTGATCGGGTGCTGTATAGCACCCGACTCGCGAGTTCTGCTCATTCTCAGCCAGGGAGAGATGCGATCAGGCAGGGAAAGTCAGTGTAGGGAGAATAAAAGTGTTGGTACTCTTTCAAGACCCAAAAGTCCTTTTTAGGACTGTTGTGTGTGGGGGCAGCATTTATATTTTGTTTGGGGGGGCACAATTTCATTTTTTTTTTTGATGGTGGGATATTAGTAAGGTAACATTGTACTAGGTGCACAGGGACAAATATTGTACAACGCAGCGACAAAAAGGGCCATTTTAAACGTGTGCCTAGCCATAGATTATTGTCACATTCTGTTTAGTGTGCAAATTCACAAATTAACGTCACATATTCCGTTCACTGTGCCTAGCCGCAGATTAGCGTCACATTCTGTTTCGTGTGCCTAGCCGCAGATTAGCGTCACATTCTGTTTCGTGTGCCTAGCCGCAGATTAGCGTCACATTCTGTTTAGTGTGCCTAGCCGCAGATTAGCGGCACATATTGTTTAGTGTGCCTAGCTGCAGATTAGCGGCACATATTGTTTAGTGTGCAAATTCACAAATTAACGTCACATATTGTTTAGTGTGCAAATTCACAAATTAACGTCACATATTCCGTTCACTGTGCCTAGCCGCAGATTAGCGTCACATTCTGTTTAGTGTGCCTAGCCGCAGATTAGCGGCACATATTATTTAGTGTGCAAATTCACAAATTAACGTCACATATTCCGTTCACTGTGCCTAGCCGCAGATTAGCGTCACATTCTGTTTAGTGTGCCTAGCCGCAGATTAGCGGCACATATTGTTTAGTGTGCAAATTCACAAATTAACGTCACATATTGTTTAGTGTGCAAATTCACAAATTAACGTCACATATTCCGCTCACTGTGCCTAGCCGCAGATTAGCGTCACATTCTGTTTAGTGTGCCTAGCCGCAGATTAGCGGCACATATTGTTTAGTGTGCAAATTCACAAATTAACGTCACATATTGTTTAGTGTGCAAATTCACAAATTAACGTCACATATTCCGTTCACTGTGCCTAGCCGCAGATTAGCGTCACATTCTGTTTCGTGTGCCTAGCCACAGATTAGCGGCACATATTGTTTAGTGTGCAAATTCACAAATTAACGTCACATATTCCGTTCACTGTGCCTAGCCGCAGATTAGCGTCACATTCTGTTTAGTGTGCCTAGCCGCAGATTAGCGGCACATATTGTTTAGTGTGCAAATTCACAAATTAACGTCACTTATTCCGTTCACTGTGCCTAGCCGCAGATTAGCGTCACATTCTGTTTAGTGTGCCTAGCCGCAGATTAGCGGCACATATTGTTTAGTGTGCCTAGCCGCAGATTAGCGGCACATATTGTTTAGTGTGCAAATTCACAAATTAACGTCACATATTGTTTAGTGTGCAAATTCACAAATTAACGTCACATATTCCGTTCACTGTGCCTAGCCGCAGATTAGCGTCACATTCTGTTTAGTGTGCCTAGCCGCAGATTAGCAGCACATATTGTTTAGTGTGCAAATTCACAAATTAACGTCACATATTCCGTTCACTGTGCCTAGCCGCAGATTAGCGTCACATTCTGTTTAGTGTGCCTAGCCGCAGATTAGCGGCACATATTGTTTAGTGTGCAAATTCACAAATTAACGTCACATATTCCGTTCACTGTGCCTAGCCGCAGATTAGCGTCACATTCTGTTTAGTGTGCCTAGCCGCAGATTAGCGGCACATATTGTTTAGTGTGCAAATTCACAAATTAACATCACATATTCCGCTCACTGTGCCTAGCCGCAGATTAGCGTCACATTCTGTTTAGTGTGCCTAGCCGCAGATTAGCGGCACATATTGTTTAGTGTGCAAATTCACAAATTAACGTCACATATTGTTTAGTGTGCAAATTCACAAATTAACGTCACATATTCCGTTCACTGTGCCTAGCCGCAGATTAGCGTCACATTCTGTTTAGTGTGCCTAGCCGCAGATTAGCGGCACATATTGTTTAGTGTGCAAATTCACAAATTAACATCACATATTCCGCTCACTGTGCCTAGCCGCAGATTAGCGTCACATTCTGTTTAGTGTGCCTAGCCGCAGATTAGCGGCACATATTGTTTAGTGTGCAAATTCACAAATTAACGTCACATATTGTTTAGTGTGCAAATTCACAAATTAACGTCACATATTCCGTTCACTGTGCCTAGCCGCAGATTAGCGTCACATTCTGTTTCGTGTGCCTAGCCGCAGATTACCGGCATATATTCCGTGTAATATGAAGAAGGCGGGTAAAAAGGGACGGGGAAGTGGACGTGATCCTGATAGTTCAGGGCGCGGGTCAGGACGCGTAGAAACTGTGCCTGGTGCCAGAGCACAAGAAAGAAAGACATCCACCATACCTAGCTTCATGTCTCAGTTTACAGGGCGTCGCAGGACATCACTCTCGAGGTCAGACCACTGCGAACAGGTGGTCGGTTGGATTTCAGCTGATACTGCTTCCAGTCGGTTAAGCACCATCCTGTCTTCCACCAAGTCCACTCTCACTAGCCAAGAGTCTGGTCAACATAATCCTCACCCTGATCATCCTTCCTCCCACCATAGAGGGTCTGGCCAAAGAAGTGATCCCACACTGGGATATAGTGAGGAGCTCGTCTCATCACCAATCCTTCATTTGAACCTCTCTCCAAGCACGCTTGCAGAGGAACATGAGATATTGTGCCCTGATTCACAACCTCTAGAGGGTACACAATCACAAGAAGATGACAGAGGGGAACGGCATTTAAGGTCAAAGGAAGTGGATGATGATGATGAGACACAGTTGTCATCAAATCAACCACAATTACTGTCTCAAGACCTTCATGAGGAGGATGATACACAGTTGTCAATGACTGACGATGTGGTGGGATCAAGAAATGAGGAGGATGATCAGAGTGAGGAAGTGGAGGAGGACTTGGTGGACGATGAGGTCACTGACCCCACCTGGGAAGGTGGAGAGCCGAGCGATGACAGCAGTCCTGAGGGTGAGCCATCTGCAGCACCGCAACAGGCTGGAAGAGGCAGTGGTGTGGCTAAAGAAAGAAGGCGGACCGTACCAAACCGGCCCGCAAATGTTCCACGGAGCACCCCCTTGCGTAAATCTCCCTTGCCAAGGGGTAGGTGTTCCGCGGTATGGCGTTTTTTTAAGGAAAGTGCGGACGACAAAAGAATTGTAGTTTGCAACCTGTGCCACACCAGAATGAGCCGAGGCATGAACACTAGAAACCTCACCACCACCAGCATGATCCGACACATGGCATCCAAGCACCGTAATAAGTGGGAGGAACGCCCGGATCGCCAATCTGTGTCTGCAGGCCACACCACTGCCTCCTCTTCCCCTGTTTTCGGTGCCGGCCAATCGCCTGTCGAAGGTGCAGGCCCTCATACGTCCCGCCCTGCACCTGTACCATCTGAAGCACCATCAGCGACCACATCCACTTCCCTGTCCCAGCGCAGCGTCCAAATGGCGTTACCCCAGGCATTTGAGCGCAAGCGAAAATACCCAGCCACCCACCCACAGGCCATAGCACTAACCTCACACCTTTCCAAATTACTGGCCATCGAAATGCTGCCATTTAGGCTTGTGGACACTGAGTCCTTCCGCAGCCTGATGGCAGCAGCTGTCCCTCGGTACGCAGTCCCCAGACGCCACTACTTTTCCCGGTGTGCCGTCCCCGCCTTACACCACCATGTGTCCCTTAACATCACCCGTGCCCTGACCAACGCAGTTACTGGGAAGGTCCACTTAACGACTGACACATGGACAAGTGCTTGTGGCCAGGGACGCTACATTTCCCTGACGGCACACTGGGTGAATGTCGTGGAGGCTTGGAGCGACTCGGACCCTGGGATGGCACAGGTGCTACCCACGCCGAGGATTGCGGGCCCTACCTCCATCAGGGTTTCCGCCACCACCTACGTTATTGGCTCCTCCTCCTCCGTTTCCACCTCCGAATTCTCTGCGCGCAGCGCCACTCACCCATCAGCCGGTAGCTGGAAGCAGTGTAGCACTGCAGTGGGGAAGCGTCAACAGGCCGTGCTGAAGCTGATCTGCCTTGGGGACAAACAGCACACGGCCTCAGAGCTGTTGCAGGGGATTAGTCACCAGACCGAGCAGTGGCTCTCGCCACTCAACCTGCAACCAGGCATGGTTGTGTGTGATAATGGGCGTAACTTGGTGGCGGCTTTGGAGCTCGGCAAGCTCACACACGTACCATGCCTAGCGCATGTATTTAATTTAGTGGTTCAGCGATTTCTAAAAACCTACCCCAATTTGCATGATCTCTTGACGAAGGTGCGCCGCGTGTGTGCACATTTCCGTAAGTCATCTACAGCTTCAGCCGGCCTGTTGAAGCTGCAGCAGCGCTTACAATTGCCAGCTCACCGGCTGCTGTGTGATGTGAGCACGCGCTGGAACTCCACCTTCCACATGTTGGCCCGGCTCTGTGAGCAGCAGAGGGCAGTAGTGGAGTACCAGCTGTTACACGGTCGTCGCCTCTCCGTTCAACTTCCTCTAATCAGAAGTGAGGAGTGGGAATGGATGTCAGACCTCTGTGAGGTTTTACGCAATTTTGAGGAATCGACACAGATGGTGAGCGGCGATAACGCTATTATCAGTGTAACCATCCCACTTCTGTGTCTACTGAAACGCTCGCTGCTCACAATTAAAACCGACGCTTTGCATGTGGAAGAGGTGGAAATGGGGGAGGAAGAGCTTACACAAGGTGATAGCCAGAGCACCCTCACTTCGTCTTCTCAGCGACAATTGGAGGAGGCGGAGGAGGAGGAGGAAGACACGGTTGCCTCCGCTACAGAGGGTAGCCATGGAACTTTATTTCCATCTCTTCAGCGTGGGTGGGCAGAAGAGGAGGAAGAGGATGAGGAGATTGAGAGTCATCCTCCTGGTGACGACAGCGAAATCTTGCCTGTTGGTACTCTGGCACACATGGCTGACTTTATGTTAGGCTGCCTTTCCCGTGACCCACGCGTTATACGCATTTTAGACAATGCGGATTACTGGGTGTTCACCCTTCTGGACCCCCGCTACAAAGAGAATTTCTCATCTCTCATTCCTCCGGTGGAGAGGACAAGCAAAATGGTGCAATACCAGAAGGTTCTTGTTGAAAAATTGCTCCAAAATTTTCCATCTGACAACGCTGGCGGCAGAGTACGTGCTACCTTGGCCAACCGAGAAGGGGAGAAAAGGGGAGCACACAGCAGTTCCAACAAAGGCAGGGCAACACTCTCCAAGGCTTGGGACACCTTCATGACACCCCGCCAGCACCCTCACCCTGATGCGCAGCCTAGTGTCACAAGGAGGGAAAAGTTTTGGAAGATGGTGAAGGAGTACGTAGCAGACCGTGTCAGCGTCCTCAATGATCCCTCTGTGCCTTACAACTACTGGGTGTCCAAGCTGGACACGTGGTATGAACTGGCACTCTACGCCTTGGAGGTGCTGGCCTGCCCTGCCGCCAGCGTTCTGTCTGAGCGGGTATTTAGTGCTGCTGGTGGCATCATAACAGATAAGCGTATCCGCCTTTCCACCGAAAATGCTGATAGGTTGACACTTATAAAAATGAACAAGGCCTTTAGATATGTTATTTACAATGATGGGAATACTCTGTATTCCCATTCACCCCTTCCACCCAAAAAACGGGTATATGGTTGACTCTTAATCTTCTCATCCTCCTCCTCCTCTTCCATATACCCTGTGATATAATTTTTATATAGGGCCAGCTCACCAGCGGGCCCTGTGATATAATTTTTATATAGGGCCAGCTCACCAGCGGGCCCTGTTTGACAATTTTTGTATAGGTCAGCTCACCAGCGGGCCTTCTCATATAATGTTTTATTGGGTCAGCTCTCTAGCGGGCCCTCTCATATAATGTTTTATATCGTCAGCTCACTAGCGGGCCTTCGCATATAATGTTTAGGATGGTCAGCTCCGCAGCAGACCCTCACCCATAATGTTTTAGATGGTCGGCTCAGCAGCAGACCCTCATTCCTAATGTTTTAGATGGTCAGCTTAGCGGTATGCCCTCGCCCCTAATGTTTTAGAGGGTCACCAGCAGGCCATTAATCCTAATTTTTCAAGGGTGTGTATGATGCCCTCCTTTATGTGTAATAAAGGGTGTATAGGAGTGACATTTCAGTCTAATTTTTGGCAGCCCTTTCACTTAATACCTAGGCTTTATGAGTGTTGGACCACTACCTGAACTATTGTACCACAATGTGAATGAGGCCCTCCATTTTGTGATATACAGGTTGTATCGGAGTGCCTCAGGTCCTCCCATTGAATTAAATAGGGCTGGGGTGTTCGACAGAGCAGAAGGTAGTTCTTGGCTTCATCCACTAAGTCACTTCGTCACTTTTACTCAATGGATCAGACCCCACTGTTCCGACTATAAATTTTGGACTTAACAAGGGCAAACGGACATGTTGTAAAACCTGTGGTAGCTGCGGCCTCCGTTCCTGAATGCTGTACCTTACCCGGGCCATAACCACGTTGAACACCTGCTTTACGCTGCGCACGTTTCCCTCTTAATCATGGCCCCAGTTCCGAAAAATCGATGAAATTTTTTGCAGAATTTGCAGATGATATACAAGTAAATATACAGCAAATACTGTTTGGTAACAATTTTTCGCCTAAAGTCGTTTTTATCTTCCTTTTTGTGTGTTTTACAGTCAGTCTGTAAAAATGGCGTACTACGGGCGAAACATCGTTCCCAGCAGCGACGTTGGAGTCCAAGATGCATCCAGACATCCTCCCTATGCTGTCCCTGCACCATTTCTGTGGTGTTTCCATCATTTTCTGACCTTTTCCTATGATCCAGGCACCCTCCCCTCATCAGAGCAGGGGGTGCCTGGTGTAATGCTCGAGTCCTCCCATTGACTTCAATGGGGCTCGGGTGCTCGGCCGAGCACTCGAGCCTCCGGGGGCGCTCGGCCAGAGCACCCGAACACCCGAGCATTGGGGTGCTCGATCATCACTAGTAATCACAGATCTCCCACATACATTGTGTGATCCCACCAGACTTGTTCTACTGCCAACTGCTAGCCACAGATTCTACCAGCCTTTTTCCCCTGCCCACTTGTAACAACAGATTCCCCAAGTACACAGCATGAAACCCCCACCACCAATCTTGTTCCCCTGCCCACTGGTAGCCAAAGATTTCTCAAATACACTGTGTGATCACACTAGCCTTGTTCCACTGCCCACTGGTAGCCAAAGATTCCTCAAATACACTGTGCGATCACACTAGCCTTGTTCCACTGCCCACTGGTAGCCAAAGATTCCTCAAATACACTGCGTGATCACACTAGCCTTGTTCCACTGCCCACTGGTAGCCACACATTCCCCACAGTATAACCCCAGCAGGCTTGTTTTTTGGTTTTGCATTTGCACTTTAGGTTTAGGTCTAATAATGTGGATCTGGAGAACCCCATCATTCCTTGGTGTGATCTATTCTTTACTCACTTGATATTTGTCTTATTTATTATATTTAAATGTAATGGTAAGTTAGCTGTGTGAGCTTTTTTCCCATTTTTTGTCTGTTTTTGCTCATTCTAACTTCTTCTTGCTATTTCTATTTCGAGTTCACAATCATTAATAAAATACACCAACAATTCACTTGCACTATAGCTATTTTCTATTTAGAGGTTGATAAAGGCAACATAACTGGTCCAAAATACACTGTGGAATCCCCCACTGGTAGCAACATATTCCCCCCATACACTGTGTGACTCCCCCCTCCAGGTTTTCCTGTCTTTTCCATGTATTGTGGTTCTCTTAGCTGTCTCTTGTTTTCCCCACCTTGTTCTAGCGACGCCCTTGTTTGGGCCTATATTAAGCACTGACACTCTTGTGTCAGTGCGAGATCAAAGCATTCTGAGTATCCAGTCTTTGAAGTTTGTTCCTAGTGTTTGACCGGGCTTTGCTCGGCTATGTCTCTTGTCTCCTGATTCTGCTATGACTCCTGTGTTGGTTTTGATCTTGACCTGTTATTCGACTATTCTGCCTACTGATTTTGTACCGTGCTGCTGATCCAGTGTTGACAGAGGCAGCTATACTTCTGGTTGGTTCATTACATTGATTCTAGACTGGGTGAGTATTCATCTGTTTCCTGGGTGGTTATCCTGCTATCAGGTTTCGCAGCCTGCACCTCTACCTGGCTTTGGCCGCAGCAAGACCTCCTGGGAGCAGACACTGACTGCTAGCACCGTTCTCAGTCCTGCAAACTCTAGCTTCTGGCTCACTGGGGCCTACCTAGTAAGTATTCCATAATGTCTCCTGTCATTGTATATTGTATTTATATCAAATCAGCAGTCTGCAACTTCTTGTGGGGAAGGTGTTGTCAGGCAGCTTACATTGGGCACTCCGGTTTAGAAGCTTACAACACCGCAGCCTTGTTCCCTTTCACATTTGTAGTATTCCTCACATACACTGTGTAACCCCCAGCCTTGTTTCCCTGTCCACTGGTAGGCCAAGATTCCCTTAGAACACCATCTGATGCCCCCTCTCCTTAACTTATGTTTTTTTTATAGGTAGCGGAGGAGAACAGCCTTCAGTTTAAACTAGTACAGTGAAGGGGTTCCTGACATTCACTCCTTACAATGTATATAAGGATTGCAACCCAGAAATACAGAGTAAGGTGAGCACACTGAGAGTGCTGCTCTCCTCCACTACCTACAGGTGCCCACACTTTCTGTGGGTCCACAAGCCTGTTGCCCCCCCCAGACAATGGCACATGCAGGGGCATCTCCCACACCATTTTCAGTGGCAAGGAACTGTTGGCTGCAACTGATGTGAAAATTATGCCCTCATTGAATCACCCAATGGGAGCAGTAACTCCTCCTTTCTGCCTCCCCTGGGTGTGTTTTGGCAGGCACAAAGTCTTCTTTTATATATAGATAGTGACTATAGGTACATGAGTTTGAGTCTCCTGAATTTGTGAGGATGCTCAGCTGCTTCTGGGAATGCACATGCATTTTTGGCACATTCTGCAGTCTCCATTTGGCTGGTAGTTAATCAACCTTCACCCTTATCCTGCTGCTTAGATGTTAGACTTTGCTGTTTGACTGTATTGATCTCCTGGTTCTTCACTCTGGATTTGTACTTTGACTTTACTTGTACGCCACTCGCCCTGACTTTTGGCCTGTTATTTGAAAATGTTTTCTAGTCTGCCTGACCCAAATCCTGGTTGGTATTCCCACTTTGAAGAAACTTAGAAAACCATTGGGATATATAATTTAATTTCACACACTACTAACAGTACTTTCGGGTAAATGTTAGCATTCCATAATATCAGCACTTTATTCAAAGCACACCACTCTTGGAAGAAGATCGGAGTGAGATGCTATTGAATAGCGGGAGTTAACATAAAGAAAGAAAAAAAAAAAGAGACAGACTTTGAGACAGGATACAATGAAAGTGGGGCAATGAAGTGGTGGAGTTAAAATGTTACTGCCTTAATCCATGAGTGAACAAATATCAAATATCCATTCCATTTGCAAAAAGCTGCCTAAGAGCTACAAAGCTATAAGATTGCCTGTAAGTTTGTCTATATCTATTGTTCATTTTATGCACTGTGTGGATTGTATCCAGTGTAGCATGATGCAGACAATGATTGCCTATCGGTTTTGCACATTTACTTAAGAACATCAAATAAAGAGTGTGCCGTCCTGATTCTGAGTACAACTTACATAAAATATCTCATAATAAGTGTGATCTACTTTAGGGATTAATTGATTATTGGCTGGCTTAAAGCAGCACTACCAGCCAATAAGAATATTGCCCCACATAATTGCCCATCTGGCAACTAGCTGCTCAGTAGTCTCCAGAATTATTACCAGATTAAAGAGAATTTGGTATTCTTCCCGGACTGACAGCAGGAAGTAGTGCGGACATCTTGGCATAGTGATGTCCGAACGCCTGTGCTGTCAGTCCCAGCCGGGTCTAGGAGGCGTTGCTAGATGCTATTCGGCTCCAAAAGGGACTGACAGCGCAAGCATGTGGACGTCACTATGGCAAGATGTCCTCTCTCCGTCCTGCTGTCAGTCCGGGAAGAATACCAAATTCTCTTTAATCTGGTAATAATTCTGGCGACTAGCTGCACAGTAGCAATTATGTAAGGGTAATATTCTTATTGGGTGTAGTTCCTCTTTAAGATTGCCCAGTGTGATCTGTTTGGTCATTTAAGCACTGGTGCCTCATAATTAGAATGTCTCTTTTATCATTTAGTACTAGCCATTATAGTTAACTGGTAGGTTCTGAAACTTTTTCACTTGCATTATTAGTAGTGTTGATATGGTGGAGGGGTTATATTATTGCTATATTAGTGTTAGGGACCAGGAACCAGACAGACACAAAAATATAAAGTGCAAACACCTTTATTAAAATAACAAAAGCAAACAAAGCAAAATCATGATCCAGAAGCATAAACCAAAAGACAAGCCTAGGTCAGGAACCAAGACAGGTACTCAGCCAAGCCAGAGTCAGAAATATGAAGATCATCAAAGTCAGGAACAAGCCAATAATCAGGAACCAGAAGGGATGTTAGAGGAAGCCAGGTCATGCACAGGAAATCAGGAATGTAGTAGAACACTCTTGCAGCCAGAAGCAAACACAAGGGCATCAGGAAGTGAGCCAGGCTTCTTTAAATACCCTGGAAGGGTTGGCTGATAGCAGTCAGGTGAACAATCACAGAGAGGTCAGCTGATTCACCCAGACTCAGAACAGGGAAGGCAGTAGCAATAGATAGCCGAGCACTAGATTAGGTCAGATAGCAGAATCAAGCAACAGAGAAAAAGCAGCTCAGCTAAACCTTGACAATTAGTCCTTACCCCTCAAAATTGTTTTACATTTATTTTACATGTGTGTTTTTATTATTTTTTTTATATTATTTTATTATTTTAGTTGTGTTTTATAAATAAATATTTTTAAGTGGCCAAGGAGATAATTAGCACTTAAGTTATTAGGTTCTTTTATCTTTTTTAAATGCTATTCAGTGCATTGTCATATGTATTTGCATAACATCAACAAGAACTTCCCAACATTTTTCTGAACACGTCATTATAATCATCCTCATAATCACCATCACCAAAAGCAATTCATATGTCTCAAACGTTGCATTGTATCATTTGTGCTGGTGGTGACACAACTCTATAGGACTTATTCACGGAGTGTGTTGGTAACTGATGAACACTAAGGCAGACAAAGACGTAACTAGAAGCCACCGGGCCCTGGTGCAAGAATTGCCATGGGCCCCCCCTGACCACATTGGCCACCTCCACATTGCCCCTAATCTCCAAATTGCCCCTTCATCTCCACAATGCCCCCAAATCTCCTCCTTTGGTACAGATCTCAAGAACTGAAGCTCCCACGCGCCACTCTAGTAATGCAGAGGCTGGGAGATGATGTCATCTCCCAGCGCTCTGTATTAGAATGGCATGCCGGCGGCCGTAGTGGGAGATCAGCTAAGCTACAGATGGAGAGGGCCTGCGACCCCTATTGTTACACCACTGAAGGCAGATTAGCTCTTAGGAGTGGCCTCACTGCATGTAAAATGGTTACAGCATAATTGCAGAATAACTATTTTTTAGGGCAAAATAATGACCCCATTGACTACTGGCAAAAAAATACTAAGTGTGAACACATACTCCTGTGGAAACTCTTAGATACATACCAGCAAGTGAGCGGGATTTCAGTGCAGCCGGATATATTTTTAATTATCAAAAACTAATATAGTGGGAGCATAGGAGAAGAGACCACAAAAGAAATGCCCTCCTTCCTAAAACAACCACCAACAGCAACTCTCATAAAGAGGCACTCACACACAAGTGACCAAAAATATATCAAAAATATAAATGTTTATTGAATACACAGAAATTCACATAACATATTTAAAATCATTTAAAACATATAATGGTCCAGATAAAGTTCCTAGGTACAATGACAATCAGTACTCAAGTATACTGTTGGTGGTTGTTTTAGGAGGGAGGGCATTTCTTTTGTGGTCTCTTCTCCTATGCTCCCACTATATTAGTTTTTGATAGTTGGTTGTTGTTTAACTCCAGAGTGCACCCTACCATTATGGCATATAAGATTGAAGGTGACTTTATACATTCCAGTGCCTATCCACTTTAAGGATATAGTAGTTTGTTGTTTGAGCTGGAGTCTGACCAGCTTTTTTCTGGGATAAGAGCACGGATTTTGATTATATTGTTTATTGTTATGAGATTATATTTTGAGAAGAGACTATATTGAATTGATAAGGTCTTTTTTGAAAATGGCATGTCAAACTGACTTTTTTGAAAATCAGTGGACAGAAAAATTGGCTACAGTTTTTACGCAACAGCATCCAGGTAGTAGTGATGGGCAGACAGAAAGTGCAGATTATTTTACAAGTGTATGTAATACAATCATTAGATTGCACTATCAGTTTGCTACCTTGTGGTGGAATGTTCATAGCTTGGAGTATTATATCAAACAAAATATTGTACCTAGGGGACTGAGAATCCAAATCTTACCAGCTTGGGAACCGGATAATGAGTTTAAGAGTAATTGGGAAAAGATACTTACCAAATGCTCACTGGATTTAATGGGCCTCTTGGTTGAACATGACAGGACACTTCTTATGGAAGTACGGAGGGAGATTCTTTCACAAAGTGCAAAATTAGCACAATTTGATGTCATTACACCAGTAAATCCGTTTCAGACTAAATTAAAGATAGAGGTGGACAAATATGAACAAAATGTAGTGAATAAAAAGAAAACCAAATTTAAATGAGATCTTAGAGATTTTTCAGAAAATCTGGCATATAAATGGAAACGTACAGGGAATAAATGCAGAGTAAGGTCTCAAAATAGCAAGCCTCAGATATCTACACAATCTGTGGCAATGGGTTCATCAGTGGGTACTCCAACAGTCCCTCAATCTGATTCAGATTCAGATCTTCAGAGTGAGGAAGAACATCTTCTCCCTGCAACACATTTTTTGGAAATAGGCCCGACAGACACATCCACAGAGGCAGGACAAAGAGAACTCAGAGACAGATTACAATGGGGTTATCAAATGAGAAGCAATTGGTCCCACAGAAGATACAGGAATCGGCACAACAAGGCCAACAACACAAAATGAGTATATTAAATTTATCGACACATCAAATTACGGATATTCAAAGGTCAGTGCTTGAGAGGGGTCTATCTTTTTGTCCAGCACAAAATTTGGACAAATTTACATTAACAAAAGATGTATTTTTATTCTGCAGAAGGTTATTACTGAAAAAGTTTTTTAATAAAGCTACACCTCAGGATATCTCAAGTGTTGATGAGAATTTTTATCGTGATTTGTCGGATCTCTTGGAAGAAAATCAATCTGAAAGTGAAGATTACAATCCTCGTAAAACAAATTTCAGGCCATCATCGATGTTCAGTCCAACTATGCAAATTAGTCCACAGGTAAGAACGTTCTTTAACTTAATGTATCAAGATATTTTAGATTTACCCATATATACATCTTTTGGGCAAAATCTGACTAAAGCGGAAAAATGTGCTTTGAAAGAGATAAGTACATGGACTGATATAGAAATAAAGGAAGCAGACAAAGGGGGGAACATTGTGTTGTGGCCTAGAGAGTTATATATTACAGAAGTACATCGGCAGTTACACAATAAGAAATCATACAAACGTCTCCTTTCAGATCCGATGGATGTATTTAAGAAAAAGTTGGATTCAATATTACATGATGCGTTGGAGAGAAATATTATCACGAAGAAAGAACATGACTTTATGCAGGTAAAACATCCGGTGACACCTACAGTTTGTGTTCTCCCAAAGGTTCATAAACATCCCACCAGACCACCAGGGAGGCCCATAGTGGCAGGGATAGGTAGTTTGGGAGAACATGTATGTACCTTTGTGAACCATTTTTTGCAACCAATGGTTCTTTTACTTAATTCTTATTTGAGGGAATCAAAAGACTTGCTGTCTAAATTACATGAGTTGCATGTGGGGTCAGATGCCCTTCTCGTGACCTGTGACGTGGAAGCATTGTATTCCAGCATAGATCATGGGCAGGGCATCCAGGCAATAGATTTCCATCTCAGGAGATCTGACCTTGCAGTAAATACTGATTTTTATGATTTGATTTTGTGTTTGTTGACTTTTGTGTTAAAACACAATTACTTTTTGTTTGATTCCTGTTATTATTTACAACTGATTGGTACTTCAATGGGGGCCAAATGTGCCCCCTCCTTTGCTAATTTATTTTTAGGGTGGTGGGAACAGGCATGGGTCTTTTTGGATGATTTAAAGCATTATACAGACCATGTTATTCTTTGGTATAGGTATATTGACTATATTTTTATCGTCTGGCAGGGGTCTACTATTCTACTTGAGGAATTTTCCAAGGTACTTAACAATAATGACCTCAATATACGACTCACCACTCACCATTCAAAAAACGGAAGTTGAGTTTTTGGACCTCTTGATAAGCATTGATCAAGATCATTGTATTCAAACCAATCTTTTTCTAAAACAAACATCTGTTAATTCACTTTTACATTTTTCTAGTGCACATCCAAAGCATCTCAAGAGGGCAATTCCCATAAGCCAATATTTGCGGGTAAGGAGAAATTGCTCTACAGATGAGTCATTTAAACAGAATGCACAGGATTTGCGTCAAAGATTTTTGGAGAGAAGCTATCCCCGTGCTAGTTTAAAGAGAGGTTACAATCAAGCGAGATCAACCAGTAGACAAGAACTTCTACTTACAGGTAAATGTGATAGACAGCAAAATAAGAACATTCAACCTATTACTACCTTTAATACACAATGGCGGGCCATTAGCAATCTTTTCTGTAAACATTGGCACATTCTACGCAGCGATCCGGTATTGAAACAATATTTATCCCAGAGACCTTCATTAATTGCAAGGCGTGGTGCCAATATTGCAGACAAATTAGTACATAGCCACTTTAAGACAGCAACAAAGAGGACAAATGGACAAAATTGCACAGGCACATTTCCATGTGGAGGATGCACTATATGTAGACATATATGTGCATCCAAGCGGATTTTGAGTCCGGTAACGGGTAAGGATTTGGTAATGTTCCATTTCATTAACTGTCGGACAAGTCCATGTTTAAAATATTATGTGGGTCAGACAACACAAATGTTTAAAATTCGGATACAGAAGCATTTTTCTTTGATTCGTAACGCTAGGACGGACTTGCAGAAAGGTGTAGTCACAAGTGTGGCATTGCATTTTTTACAAGAGCATGATGGGTCTACAGACGGTATTAAGATAATAGGTTTGGAGAAAGTGACTTTGGGTATACGAAAAGGGGATATTACTGGCAGACTGTTGAACTATGGTGGATTTACATCTTACAGTCGCAGTATCCATCAGGTATGAATGAAGAGATGATATTTAACTGTTATATTCATTGACTCTTTAGATTTATGTAGAAGTTACATGTTATAGCTGTAATCCATTTAGGGATGAAGGGATAAGAGGAGATTAAATTATTGTAAGAAACCTCCTTTTTTTTCTTTTTTTTCTGTACTTTACTCTATAATAGTAAATTATCTTCAGTATAGAGGTATATTTGAAATTTATAGTTATGATTTGGGGAAATTGACATGTATTCCCATGGAGGGATAAATTTATGTCCCTCTATGGGGATATAACTTTGGGATTGTTATATGCCTCTATCTATATTTGATGGATAGAAGGGATGTATTAATATATGTTCCTTTGTTTTATGTATTAGAATCTTCATGAGATGGATATTTTTTGGACAAATGAAACGTCATTGAAACGACATGCATTTTGTGGAAGTGTCCTGGAGAAAATAAGGAATATATTTGGAAATAAGGACATGGATATTTCTGTGTAAAGGAGGAGTCAGATAGCAGTTGTATGACGGGATTTATCCTGGAAATGAAGAGAGTTTCGAGCAGATTAAGAACATATCTGAAGAAATTACTATTTCTTTATGACAAGATAAAACGATCTGAAGATGGAATTATTTGTGACCATTTACACCTTGTCATGAGAATAAGGGATGTATTATATTTTTGAAGATCATGAGTAAAGTGTAACAGAGAGGTTTTTACTGATGTGGTTGATTTATATTAGAAGTATTGGTTTATCGTGATGTGGTAATTTTCCCTCTTTACTTCTGGATGGGGGTGTTGATTATTTTAGAGTTAATGTAAGTCATATCATTTGTTTAGAGTCAATGATATCCATGTCAATGATATTGTTTCAATGTTAAGATATACTATAAAATGTAATAGTCTTTTTGGATTGTGTAAAAATATATATATCTAGTATCTTCTCTTGTTTATTTCAGAAATGTACAGATCATGAATATTCCAGGAACTCCTTTCATTAATTTATAAATATTTTTTCAGTCCAATTATTTCACGCATTCACGCTAGTTGTAATGTGCTGATTTATTTTTTAATTCAGCGTTTTAACTTGTCTATGTTCGGGGTTATGCTCGGCAAGATTAAAGATGGAGATAGAAATCTAGTACACATACTATTTACATAAGGTGAGATCGTAATAGGAAGTGCTGATCAGGATTGTATTTGTACCTACCTATATGTTACTTACAACATGTATGATGACTACTATATGTAAGATGGGGATTTATCTGTACTTATTAATATGGAATGAGATGACCTTCTAACATAATTATGTATGCGTCAATTATCATAAACATTAAGGGAAGGATGTGTTTATATTGACTAATACGGAGTAAAATGATTATTACTGTGCCCACTTGTGAGGCCGTTTTTGATCTTACCTTATCATGTTATGTGCGGACATATTACTATGGAATTGTGCTCGCCCAATAAATAAGTTATTTTTTATTCTTTACTTTGATAAACAATTGTGTTTGTCGATTTGCTGATTAAATAATTGTGAAGCTATTTTCTCCTATGATATTTACTGATATTATTAGGTTTGCGCATGCGTGAAAAGTACCATAGGGTTATAGATTCTATCGGTTCGGTCGGAAACATGTGACTCTTTGACGAACGAGTCTGGTGAGTGCAGTTGGAGATAACTAAATCTCCGTCTTAGTGACCATCGATAGAAGGTTAATGTTCAGCTTTTATTTCTCATCTTTTATATTTAAGATATTTGAATGAAAGATTTATTATAAGTATTGGAGAGGCATGTGATGCTAGTAGAATGTTCATCTTATGCACGAGTATTCCCCGATATTATGGATAAGTTTACTGTGAATGCAGTGTAAAGAGACCAATATATTTTGCTTTGTGATGGTCTCTTAGATTATCAGTGGAGGACTGTTTTTACTTTCTTTGCTTTGTTTACATGTCCGTTTTGCGTAACTTGTATCACGTGATCGGGACATGGAGACAGAGCATATGATGTTTTTTATTACGTGTGATTGGCTCCTGGAATATTCAAATAAGGCATTGGTTTGTTTGATTACTATCCCCTGATGAAGCCGTTAGGCGACACGCATTGGGATAGTTAGCTGCTCCAGATGAGGGTTCCCGTGCTCCTGCTCAAAAGATCTAGCTAGGGATACTGAGAGATAAGTATTTATATTGTATTTTTGGTGCTTTTTCACACACTATAATTGTTTAATATTGGTCCACGGGTTTACACTTTGTATTTTAAGTCAAGGGAATTATACCTTGATATTTATACACGTTGCACTTTATGAATATAGAATCCATATTAATTGATGTATCCCTTTTGAACTGTTGATCTATCCTATAGGATTATTATATGAGCTACAGTATACTTGAGTACTGATTGTTATTGTACCTAGGAACTTTATCTGGACCATTATATGTTTTAAATTATTTTAAATGTGTTCTGTGAATTTCTGTTTATTCAGTAAACATTTATATTTTTTATATATTTTTGGTCACTTGTGTGTGAGTGCCTCTTTATGAGAGTTGCTGTTGGTGGTTGTTTTAGGAGGGAGGACATTTCATTTGTGATCTCTTCTCCTATGCTCCCACTATATTAGTTTTTGATAGTTGGTTGTTGTTTAACTCCAGAGTGCACCCTACCATTATGGTATATACGATTGAAGGTGACTTTACATATTCCAGTGCCTATCCACTTTAAGGATATAGGATTTTTAATGACCATAGGACACAGCGCTCAAGAAGCAGCGTTGGTAGACATACATTTCTAAACATTAACCTGTAGCTAGTACCGTCTGTGAGCATCAGGTAGCAGAAGTGAACAAAAACACTAAACACAGAAAAGTCCACAGCATATGTACTATTAACAGCAGTGCTAGGATTAGGAGGAGTAGGTATTTTAAAGGCTGACACCATCTACCACAGTTTTGGCCACTGCTAAGACCACTGATTAACCTTGGACAATAGTTTAATAATAATAATGCAAAAATAAATTAAAACATAAAAATCCAAATAATTTTGCTTGCATTCCTTCCTATTAATTATCTATATATATAAAAGAAGACTTTGTGCCTGGCAAAACGCAACCAGGGGCAGCAGTAAGGAGGAGTTACTGGTCCCATTTGGTGATTCAATGGGGGTGTGATTTTCACAGGAGTTGCAGTTGGCCCGCCCACAACTATACAACTTTCCAAAAACACAAAATGGCTGCCACTTGCTCCTACACCACAGACACACACACACACACACATCACTCACACACACACACAAGCCCCACACACACAAGCCACACACTTACACACACAAAAGCAGGCAGAGGAGGAAGCTTTGGATTTCAGGTAACAGCAGCACCATTGGGGGAAGTGTGGGACCGTCCTACCTGCTCCCTGGCACTCACACACTACAGTGATCATTCCCGTTTCTCCTGTGTAATACTATAATGTGCGCATGCTTTACTCTTAACCATTTTAGTGCCAGAGGGGTATGCTTTACAATGCATTGGCTAACACTCTGCCACTAAAATGATTAATAAAGCAACTGCCAAAATACTAGCCTTAGCCAGCGCTTGAACTACAACACACAGAAGCCTAAGCGCCTCCCACCACTATTATCATTAAACCCGCCGCATCACTTTAATTCAGCTCTGGCACTGCCCCCGAAAATGCTTCACTTTTAAAACAGCACATTGTAAACAGCGCTGCCCGCATTAAGCATGTCCCTTTGATTTAAAGGGCGACATGAGAATCTCGTTCTACAATTACCCTTGCGGAGCACAGTCCACACAGTCCGGCTCACCCCACCCGGCACGCATAAGAACTGTGTATGTAAATCGTCTTCATTGTCAGCTCAGAAGTGCACAACATGTAAGCACGGAGCTTTTATGTTTGTACTGACATAAATGATGACTTAGTCCTGCATGATCGCGCAGCTGTTAACACATTAATCTCTGCATTTTAGAATTCAGTTAACCCCTAATGTAGCTGTTAACTGAATCCTAAAATGCAGAGATTAATGTGTTACCAGCTGCCCGATCATTCTGGACTAAGTCATCATTTATGTCAGAAGGCAAATAAGCACTCAGTCTGTAAATTTGGTGCATTCCAAGCTGACGGTGAACTTGATTTAAAGGGGCAGTTCTTATGTGTGAACTGATAGGGTATGAGAGGTAGTTTTTACTCATCTTTCTGAATGCTGTATTGCTTCTCTTTTTAACCCACAGCGACAACCTACCAGTCAAGAGGTTAAGGAAGGTCCTCATTCTTTAATTCTTTCATGCATTTCAAAATTTGGCCCACAACACAAACGCCAGCCAGCCATCAGGTAAACCATAAACATATCATACTCTGTGTCTTCATGTTCTGCGTGTGTGTGTGTCTCACTCTTTATGCATGTCACTGCATGTGTGTGAATGTCACTGTGTGTATTTGTATGTGTCTCCATGACTGTTGCATGCGCATGTGTGTGTCTACATTTGTGATGCTGTTACATCCAACACAGTATCTTTTGTAACATTCATTGCAAACAAATTACACATTCCCTACATAACGTGATGGGCAACGCCATCCCACATTGCTTATCATGATATATATAAATTAATTGGTTCACCCCACCACCATACACATCTTCCACATCAAGTGTAACTTTTCATTTTTATTTATCTCTTTGAATGGATAGCATAGAAGCATGCTTACAGAGAAAAAAGCCTTCAATACTTTTGTAGACTTACTGAAAGTCAAACTTTCAAAATATTACAAGGATAGCCTTGAAAAAAACTTGATTGTCGACTTCCAACAATCTAAGCCCTGAAGGAAAAAATTGTTTCCAGGTTTCAGGCTTGCAAAAAACATGGCCTTTAAAGGTGTATACATTATTGTACTGTACTGCACCTGCAAACCACCACTAGAAATATTATGCTACCCAGAGGCACCCACTCATGACATTATGGCTTCTGCTACTGATATAATTCCTGCTGATGAGTGATCAAAGCACCAGAATTAGGCTGTTGCATGGAATTTGGATCATTAAAAGGTGGTTGGTGGTATGATGATGGTTCCACTTGCCACTAGCCCTAGTGCTGATGAGACCACATCAGCACCACATCAAGCTCCCGCCAGTTCAGGTACATCCGGTTAGACAAAGCTGGTCAATTATGCTACTCCTCCTGTGCCACCTCTGAAATGGTGAGAGTCTTGGAATATTATTATTTGCTTTTATAGCATGAAGGAACTGTGCATCTGTGATTCCAGGACATCTTTCATAATCAGACTCTTCCAGGGATGGATCACTCAACACTGCTTACAGGGAACAATAGTCTATACATGCATTAAAAATATAATTTAGGATTAGATTTTACTGAAATAACATAACAGAATTGTACAGATGTAATCTGGAAGTACGTAATATTTAAAGTTACAAAACCCAATTTATTTTTGGTCTTAGTGTCCCTATAAGGGTGGCATGCAAAAAAAATGGAAGCATTAGTTTAAAGCAGTGATTTCTCATGTTTTGATACAAACAATCATAGTAACTCCATGATGCTGAATATTATATGCTCATAAATGAACTTCATGGTTAGGCTTTATCATAAAAAACAGTCCTGGTGTGATAGCTCAGTTGGTTAATGTAACTGCTGTAAAATGTGTTCAACATCAGGGTTGCAGGTTCTAGTCCCATCAAGGTCAACTTAGCCTTTCACCTTTCTGCGATAGATAGAATGAGTACCCAGGATGTACTTAGAGACAATGTATCCTTCCTGGTAAAATACTTCAACAAAAACATGACTTTGCTGTATTAGGATTAATTGTTAATTATCCCACAAAACCACAGAAATCTTAGGCATACAACATTTTTGAATTGCATTAGCTTAAAAATATGCAGATTGTTCACCGTTTCATAAAAATATGTTTAATTCCTTAACATTTTGGCACAAACTTTTTCAATTCTAAGTATATTGTAAATAGCAAATACAGTATATTCTTGCATCTTAAATTATTAAACCTTTTCATGTCAGAGGGGTGCAAAATACATTCATTCACAATGTGTTGCATACCCCTCTGGCATTCATAGATGTTGACAGAGTGCATGTGTGCAACCATATGAACTAAAGTGATTATCTATTTTAGTACCTGCCCCCAAGTGGGTTTTCTTTTAAAAGATTGCATGTGAAAGAGCGCGTGACCGCATAATACAGAAACCATGTCGCCATAATAAAAATGGCAACCAGAGAATCTGGAGCTGCAACACAGAGCGAGATTCTCAGGTTGGGTAGTGAAATCTCACATCTTTGATCATGAGTAAGCTCTCGATGCCTGAAACGCGTTGATCAGGATTGAAGGTCTGTAACATCTGACTGGTAACTGCATGGAAGTCTTTCCTACCTCTAAATATGGGTTGCAAAGATGAAAGATATTTTAAAGAAGAATATTTTGATAATAAACTATATGAATATTTTTATATTACTCAAGTCCTGTGGTTAACCATGATGATGCTGGCTCAGTGTTTGTTATAATTAGTGAAAAGTCACATCCCAGTCTAGAAGTCTTGCAGTGTCACAATAAAAGATTTCGTTCTTACTGTGTGCATTTCCCAACATCGCCACGAGAATCCTCCATGTATACTCCACTTTCTCCATCAGCAGTGAGGATACTGAAAAGTCTTGCAATGTCAAAAATAAAAGATTTAATGTCAGTTCTCCAATGGGTACTTTTCAGTATTCTCACGATCATGCAGCATTTAGAAACAGCTACTACCGCTGCTTACTAAGAGCCTCCTGGAGTTTCTTCTGCCACTGCTCGTCATCTGAGGTCTTCCGTGGAGTGCAGTGTGGATAAGGAGAAAACTGCAACTGGGACTCCGACTGTTGATTGAGAAAGTGGAGAATACATGGAGGATTCTCATGGAGATCTTGGGAAATGTACTATCACGGTGCCTGTGATTGGTGCTATACACTGTCTATCACCTGCAGGGGGCTCCCATTGGCTGCCTATTGTCAGCCCGCCTCACATTGCCTATTTATACTCACCTCGGGCACCCTTTGGTTGCCCTTTCGTGGTGTCTCTGACAGAACCTTTCTGTCCTTCAAGTCATGCTGATTGGGCCTGTTCCAGCGTTCCTGTGTCCAGAGCTACAGAGTCCTGAGTTCCAGTGTTCCAGAGTTTAGAGTTCCAGAGTTCCTGATTCCACCTGTTCCTGTTACCAGTCTGTTTGCCACTCCAATCGGTTTCGTTGGTTCTCCGTGACTGCTGACGTTCCGGTTGTTCCGTACTGCATAGTTCCGGTTGCTCGTCTGTGCAGCGGTGCTCGCTGTGGTCCACCTCAGCCTGGTCTCAGTATTCCCTTCCTGTAGTCGCTGTGGCGACATTGCTCTCTCTATTCGCTCCGGCAATATTTTCACCCTGTGGTCCCAGCGTGCGGACGCTGGTTTACTCCATTAAACCTGGTGATTTCCTATACCGTTGGTCCCAGCGTGCGGGCGCTGCTTAACTCCATTAAACCTGGTGATTTCCTATACCGTTGGTCCCAGCGTGCGGGCGCTGCTTAACTCCATTAAACCTGGTGATTTCCTATACTGTTGGTCCCAGCGTGCGGACGCTGGTTAACGCCATTAAACCTGGTGGCTTCCTATACTGTTGGTCCCAGTGTGCGGACGCTGGTTTACTCCATTCAACCTGGTGATTTCCTATACTGTTGGTCCCAGCGTGCGGGCGCTGCTTAACTCCATTAAACCTGGTGGTTTCCTATACTGCTAGTCCCAGCGTGTGGATGCTGACTACTCCATTTAACCTGGTGGTTACCTATGCTGTTGGTTCCAGCATGCGGACGCTGGTTTGCTCCATACTACAGTCAAGTGTTGTTGGTCCGAGTTCCTGTCATTGTCTCTTGACAACTATTGGCACCTGTTGGTCTCCTCCATTGGGTCTGCCCTGCCCGGTATTGGTGAGGCCGGTAGAACCGGTACATTCCATCTCACGGTTGCCTTACCAGGTATTGGCAGGGCCGGTAAAGCCTACCTACAGCATTTCCTAAGGCTGCGTTGCCCGGTATTGGTAAGGCCGGTAGAACCGGTATATTCCATCTCACGGTTGCCTTACCCGGTATTGGCAAGGCCGGTAGAGCATGCTATTGCTATTTCTTATAGCCGCCTGGGTTGCCTTGCCCGGTATTACTGGCAAGGCCAGTAGAACCTACTCTATTTATCTATTGCTGATTACATTGTGTGTATGTGTATGTGAACCCTATGGGGATTGCCTTAACTTTTCAATAAAGTTATGTTTTTACCTAAATCTTTTGTCTTAACAAACCGTGACATGTACACAGTAAGAATTAAATCTTTTATTTTTACATTGCAAGACTTTTAGACTTACTTCAAGACTGGGATGCGACCTTTCAGTACCCGACCTGAGACTCTCTCGCCGTCTTGCAGTGTGAGATTCTCATGTCGCCATTTTTATTATGGTGACACGGTTACTGTATTATGTACTTGCACGCTCTTTCGAGTGGGACCTTTTAAAAGGATAGCCCCCAAGTGTAGGTACGTGATTAGGAAGCCAATATCCCAGTACAGAAAATGAGTTGTCCGACTAGATTCTTACATTCCCACCATGACTTCTAACATGCATTGAGTTGTCTCCAGTCTTTTTCTATTTAAGGAGAAACAATGTCTTTTAATAATTGTCAGATACCCCCAGGCTCAAGCTCTACCAACTTAATACTCTACTAACTGTGGAATAGGCTATCAGGGATACAGCGACTCCTCCAACAAGGGCTGGTGGAGTGAAGGCTTGAGTGCGTCGCTGGGGAGCTTGGCTGGTGTTCACAGGCCCCCTGTAGTGCATTGTGCTGTGGCCAAGGCCGTGTAAAGGTGCTGGCCGCAAAGCCAGATGACCCCCTTCGGTTGAGCCAAAGAAGGCCCAGGAGAACGCACTACAGTGAGGACACCCACCACCAACCCCAGGGAAGGTCAATTTCCAACACGAAGAACAAGACGGACTCACCAAAGGTAAGTCCAGAGGCTGGTAGGGCAGAGTGCAGGTAGAGCACAGGCAGAGGAGGGAATACCAGATCAGGAGGCCAGGGAACCAGGAGCAGGTCCCAGGGCAGGAGAGGCGGTGAAGCAGGGTAAAGCAAGATACCCTAACTGGAAAACTGAACAGCCACAGGAAAGGAGGAATAAGAGAAGGCCTAGGAGGCAGGCAAGAAACTCAGGCAGCAGTTAAGGAGGAAGCCAGGGACAGGCCAGGAACTGCAGCAGCAAGACTAAGACCCCTCAGGAAGATGCAAGAGGGCCTGGCAATGCAGGGTCAGCAGGATAGCAGGAAGGTCTAGTCTGGACCAGGAGATGCTGGAGGAATAGGCTGACACGAGAGGAGACAGGCGGGGGAGGTACTGGAGACCTACAAGCAGGAAGCAGGACAGGCTGGAAGGCACTTGACACAGGGTCAGGAACGCTATAACGATTCTGTGCGGCGTGCGGCTATAACGGGCCCAAACCCGGAAGTACGGGTGATGGATGACGTGCCCCACTAGCGTGGAGACGCGCAGACCGAAACCCGGAAGAGAAGAGAACACACAGAGCCCGCCGAGGGAACGACAGGAAAGGTAGACATGACAATAATAACCTACCACTTGCCTTAGTCTGACCAGAAAATGCTAATGGCCCTCATAAATTATGCTTTTGTACCTTTGTAACCGCTAACAGCTTCAATCAGTCCTGGATTTTATGCCGATGGAGACTTTAGACTTGTGCACGGCAAACATTTTCGGTAAAATTCGATTTTGGACGATTTTTTTTTCTCATTCGGAGGATCCAGATTGCAGACCGGACCTGTTCAACTCGGACGAAATTAGGCCATAGTCCGAATTATTCGGCCAAATTTTTAAAAAATGTAAAATAATATTTGTTTGTGCAATAAATGAGAAAGATAGGAATTATGGTTGAACAATGAACACACACACACATGTAGCAAAAATGCCAAACTTGCTTATGTCCTTATGTGGTTAATATCTGCACTTTGCATGAACTGTAAAGCACCTGTTTTACCACATCTATTTTTAGTAGCATGTAGAAACATTGTAATAGTTTCAGTCGGGAAAGAGCCGTCTGAATTTCCGAAATTTACACCTAAATTCCAAACTAGGTCCGTTTCGGATTCTGACTTGTTTTTTGTGGCCAGACCTTGGCTTTCGGAAGGTCCGAATGATGCCGAATACGCCTTATTCATCCGAATTCTGAAATTAGCCGAACCGAATCGCACAAGTCTAGCAATCATGACAGTTCTTAGCATGAATTCTGGACACACATTCTGCCCACTGCCTATGTTGAGATTACCTCTTTAAAGGGATAGTAATGTTTCATAATAAAAGCAGCTCTAATTAATCATCATAGTATTTGGACTTTGGAGAGTGTTATTTCAGTTCTGTCAGAGTTGTACTTCCAGAGTGATTCAATGACAAAGTATCCCCCTCCCGCCCCTTTTACTGATGTCACACTGTTCAGCCAGAACAGAAGGGAGGTGCCCAGGTAGACTGCAGAGAGGGACAATCTTCAATTAAGATAAGGGAAAAACCTGAAAAACTTGTCAAGGGGGGCAGGGATTTCATTGTTTTCATAGGAATAAGAGTGTCCCCTTCTGTTATCTGTTTGGTCTATGGACTGCATTCCACATCTGAGAAGAGATGGCTTACACTAGGTAAAAGGGGCGGGGAGGGGAAACTTTGCTTGTGAATATCTCTCAAACCATAAACGTTTGAGAGATAAGACTTATATCAGCTTTATTTTATTTTGTAGGCATTAAAAAAACCTGAAGAACAATATAAGTCATATATCTCAAATCTTTATGGTTTAAGAGATATTCACAAACAAAGTATCCCCCCGTTCAGCCAGATCAGAAGGGAGGTACCCAGGTAGACTGCAGAGAGGGACAATCTTCAATTAAGATAAGGGAAAAAGCTGAAAAATCTGTCAAGGGGGGAAGGACTTTCATTGTTTTCATACAAAGAAGATTGTCCCCTGCTGTTATCTGTCTGGTCTTACAACCAGATTCACATCTGAGAAGAGATGGCTTACACTAGGTAAAAGGGGCAGGAGGGGGAAACTTTGCTTGTGAATATCTCTTAAACCATAAAGGTTTGAGAGATAAGACTTATATCGATGTTTTTTTAATGCCTACAAAATAAAATAAAGATAAAATGAAGTATTACTATCCCTTTAAGTACCAGGGTTTGTAATATGTATTGCTCTGAAATGTATTGCCCATACCTCTGGTTATTAAAGGGTTAAGTAGGCTCATGCAGTCTGTCTGTTTCAGTGTGAAAGAAAGTGCCATCAGCTGCCTTCCTCAGTGAACATGATGACATCCAGGTCTAACTGAAGATGCTATCTCCTGGACAAAGGATTATGGGCAAAATTCATAGGGGTTTGTTACAACTGGATGGCACGCTTTATACATTTGGTTAACTAGAGAATGTTTCCAGTGGTGTCCTTGCTGTGACTTGAATCAAAGTCAAATTTCTCTGATATCAGCTGAACTGGGGCCAGACCTGGATGGACACACCTGGGTACCCACAATGCAGCTCAGCTGGAACAGGTGGAAGGATCCTAAACAGAGAGGATGTAGGAAGAAAAAATCTCTCCACAAATGCAGGGAAAATTTCAGGTACAGTATCACTTCAAGAAGAAATGGGTAATTGCAATACGGTAATGATAAGGAAAGTGTGCTAGCAACAGATGGGAACACACAATCCATCGAGCGCTCAAACAGAAGGCAGTAGGAAGGACAGGATAGGCCAGCCAGTAGTTGGAAATATTATGCAGCTCAGTGGTTAGATAACTCCCACCAGTGGTGTAACTATAGAGGTCGCACCTGTGATGGAGCCTGTTACTCCAGGGGCCCAACCACCCCCTGTGACCCCTCCACCTGGCACCTGCAATCTCCCTCCGGCACTCTAGTAATGCAGAGAGCTGGGAGATGACATCATCTCCCTGCGCTCTGCATTACTAAGAGGGGGTCAGTGTGGTCGAGGGGGGCCAATGTGATGGTGGTGGGGGGCCCGTGGCACTTCTTGCACCAGAGCCCGGAGGCTTCTAGTTACGCCTCTGAATCCCACTGGTAGGGAACCGAAGAACTAGGCACAGAATCAAGAGGCAGGAGGTAGACTCAGAGGGAAGATGGAGAATCAGAACCAGACAGAAATAAAGTGGGAGTGTATACCAAAATCAGCAGATGAAAATGGAGTTACAAGGAAGGTCAGAGGGTCAGAACTAGAAGGGCAGCCAGGCAATGGTACCAAATCACAGACTGAAAGGGAAGCTAAGATCAATCTGGGGTCAAAATGGAGAGGCAGCAAACAGACAAAGGTTCCAAAATCCCAACCAGAGAGAGAGAGAGCATCGTCAATAAGGAGAGACAGGAACGAGGAAGTGGCTCTGACATTAGACACAGAAGTAGGGGACTCTTAAAACAGGTAAGTCAGGAGATAGGCATTAAATATTCCCACAAACCTATCAAAATGGAGGTGTGTTTGGAGTCAGATAGACAAGCGGTGGGTCAGAAGTTTCAGTTGTAACAGGGTCATTATGAATTTTGGCCATAAGGTAAGAGTGTGGTAATCATTAGAAGATTAGTTTGCTTTTAATTTGATAAATGCTTCTTTGACTTCCTTGTTTTTCAGACTGTATATCAGAGGGTTTAACATCGGAGTTATGATTACATAAATAATAGCGATATATTTCTGTTGATCTGATGAATAGTTGGATGATGGCCCAAAGTACATTATCATTGCAGTCCCATAAAATAAAACTACCACGGTAACATGAGAGGTGCAAGTAGAAAACGCTTTAGCTCTTCCTACAGAATGCATCTTCAGCACGGAGGAGATGATAAAAATATACGTTATTATAATGAATCCACATGGCAGCAGAAGAGAGAGGAAACTGAGAGAAAATATCACCAACTGATTTGAATAGAGGTCCCCACAAGCCAATTTCAGGACTGCAATAATTTCACACATAAAATGATTGATTTGGTTAGAAAAACAGAATGTTATAGGCATTGAAAGCGATGGAACAACAGCCATGAACAAACTCCATATCCATACGATGAATGTCATTGTGTAGCAAATTTTCCAACTCATAAGAACGTGATAATACAGTGGGTGACATATGGCAGCGTAGCGATCATAAGCCATCAGCGCCAGCAGCAGACACTCTGTCTCTCCCAAGTACAGGGAGACATACATCTGCAATCCGCATGCACCAAAAGAAATACTTCTCTGATGAGCGAAGATGTCTGCCAGGAATTTTGGAACAGATGAAGAGGAATAAACCATGTCCAGAAAGGATAAATTACAGAGAAGAAAGTACATTGGTGTGTGCAGTGTGGTGGTGATTACAATGATGAGAGTGATTAGAATATTTCCAATAACTGTTATGACATATATAACAAAAAAGAGCAAAAAGAGTGTGATATTAATGCCAAGGTCATTAGGAAATCCCAGTAGAATGAATTCAGTCATAATAGTCTGGTTCCTTGATTCCATCCTGAGAATTAGTGAATATGAAATATGAAAAATGATTTAAATTTGTTAAAAATGTTTTACTTTGTTTGCTATTATCACTGAATTAATCTATTATCTCAGACTGCAACATCAATAATCCTTTAGTCCAAGTACATCTGATTGACACCAATGGAAATATACAAATAGAGGCTTTGGTTACATGGCAGCTGGGAAGAATAATCAGTGGCTTTATCTAATAGATTCTCATTGATGTCTATGAATGTAAACATAAATCTTTTGATAAATTTATCAACGACAATAGAATCCAAGCCTGAATTCTATTCTAAACAATGTGTAAATAAGTGCTTTGTTCTCTGTACCTTACTAATAACTACTCACAAAGCTTTTTGTACAATAAAATGGCTGCTTTTAATAACAACAGGTACCAAGGTATGGGCAGTATGGTAGTGTGTGTGTGTGTGTGTGTCATTTCTCACTGACCTCAAAACAAAATTGATGTGACAAGTGCACAATGAGAACAAATACAACTTTGTTGTATATTCATATCAGTTTGGTCCTATTCACAGATGTCCAGCATCAAAATGCCAGGTAAATCCCCTCTGCTTAAGAGAAACTGCCTAACCCCAAATGCACATTTTGGTCATTACTGGGCCTTGTCAGTGAGGTACAGCTGATCCCCTCTATGCATAAGGAGAACTATGTCCATGCACACAACACCCTATCATTCAGGGAAACCACAAAACAAACAAACAAACAAACAGGTGACGTGCACACAGAGAACAAATACAACTTAGTCCTTCTGCCATTATAATGAAGACATTTCCATATTCATATCAGTCTGGTCCCAGCCATAGACAGTCCAGAACCAAAATGCCAGGGAAATCTTCTCAGCTCAAGATAAACTGCCTAACCACAGATGTACATCTCAGGCTTTAGTGGGCCTCGTCAGTGAGGTGCAGCTGATTCCTTCTAGGCTCAAGGAGAACACTTCTATCATTTAGGTAGATCACAAAACAAAACCCGTGTTACAAGTGCACACTGAGTTTTGGGTAATGTGGCTCCATCAGGTGATGCACAGTCACATTTTTCAATCCCTTGTGCTGTTAAAGAGAAGACATTTCCATATTCAAATCAGTCTGGCCCCACCCACAGACAGTCTAGCACCAAAATTCCAGGAAATTCTCTACCTCAAGAGAAACTACCTAACCGCAGATGGATGTTTCATCTGGCTGTGCTTCTACCAAGCAATATATATTTTCAGTCAGTGTCCATACCCCAGAGATTAAAGGTCTTCCAGAGTTCCCCTATTTATGTATCTTGGGGATAAAATAGAATGAGCTTATTCTTGAGTCTTTGGTATCAGATCCTGAATGTCTATAGATGTGAAAAAGAGTCCAAAGACCAAAACATACAGACATCCCTGTATCAAAACCCACAGGCAGACCCTCATACCTTAGATATGACAGCGTTCACCCCAAATATACCATAAAGTCCATCATCTACAGCCAAGCTATAAGATACAACCACATCTGTTCAGACAATACAGACAGAAATAGCATCTCTAGTCACTATGGAGGGGATTCAGAAATCAGGGATACCACCCAAGAATAATAGACAATCAGATACACAGATCCAATAAAATACCCAGAGACACACTTCTTGAATACAGATCACTGGCAGAGAAAAAGAGGTTACCACTTGTGGTCACATACAATCCCCAACTGCAAAAATCTTACAACCAGCCCTGTAAAAAGATAGGAGATTAAATGTTATTTTTACAGATCCACCATTTATATCATAGAGACAAACCCCAGCTTTAAAGAAAATTATTGCTAAAAGGCATTTGCAGCAAACCACAATAAATGACACTTTCCGCTCTGGAGTAAAAAGATTTGAGATCTGTCTACACATCTAATGCACAGCAAAGATCAAAATACCAACTACAATAGCAACACTATGAAATTAACAGTTCCTTTACTTGCTCCTCTTCAAATACCTCATTAAGTACACAATGCTCTACAGAAAGATACTATTTTGGGGAAACAGGACAGGCATTGAGGAAAAGAATTAACCTCCATCGCCACACAGTATACAAAAAGGTTGACAAACCAGTTGGCCATCATTTTGTGGTCTAAATCATAGTCTACAAAATATGAAGGTCACCATAATCAAAAGGGACTTTCGAACACAGAGGGAAAGAAAAATCTGTGAACTTAAATTAATGATTTTGTTTGACACATTAAAAACAGGCCTGATGCTGGTTTGCCCTGGTGACTAATAATCTCCCTCACTATAACGGACTTTATTTACATAGGGGAACTCCGAACAAATTTAACCTCATATGGGGATCATGGACCTCTTACTGTAATTCTAGAACATTATACTAGGGTAGGTTGCGTGGTGTGCCTTACTCGCTCTCTGTCGTGTGGGGGATGTATCTCGACCACCTGCTCATTTGTGTCCCTTGTTGCTGGTTCTGATGCCTATGCCGTTACCTGTTAATTTTGGTGAATATTGAGAAACGGGGTGTGCTCGTCTCCCGTAGAGGTTGGGAGGGTGGGAGGGGGTAGTTACTATGGGTTAGTTGAGGTTGGGGGAATAAGTTTTAGCTTCGTATTCTTAAAATCAAACACAATTGGGGCAGCTATATCTCTGCGTCATAAAGTTCATCTGTTGTATCTGCATAGTATTTTCTATCTGAATATTATGTACATTATCAATGCTTTTGTAATGTTTTATTTCTGTCCTCTTCAATAAAAATGTTTAAAAAAAAAAAAAAAAAAAAACAGGCCTGATGGGCTTCATATCTCATTATAGAGATTGTATGGAGATAAATTTTTACCAACTCCCATCCAAACAGGTTCTTCACAACTCTGTGTTAATAAACATGTCCTTGTTCCCAGGATTTTTATCTAACTCAAAGCATATAATAATATATATATATAAATGTTTACTCAGTTAATTGTGCCCCCACTGTGTACGTATATAATTTGTTTCAAATGTATGTCATGCTCTGTAAATATAAATTCAATGCTATTCCAGCTTTATTTGTTAACCCTGCCTGAAGAAGGGACCTTAATTCCTGAAAGCTTGCACTTTCTATGTCCTCAGTTATCCATTAAATTATATCAACTTTATATCACTCTTGTGAGTAAAATACAATGAATCCCACCTACTCTACTGGCAAACACAGATACACTACTAATACTACTACTAATACACACTCAGTGTGTGAGTCTTCCTAGGGGCTCCATCTAGTATATATCTAGGGCCCAGTTAGGGGTGGCATTATGCCGGGGTGGCATTTGCCAGGGTATTACCACCTTCTCTAAGTAACACCTTATCAAAGTATGGAGAGTTATACAAGAGAGTTGGACAGGAGAGGGGACAGGAAAGAAACACAGCTGCTCCAGAACACCTACTGATTAATACAGGCAAGTGAATAAAGAGGAATTGGAGAAAATAGATAATTTTATACTGGTTATATTTAATTAATTTTTAATCTCAGCTGGTTTGTCTATCTGTATGCACCCTGTGAGCCTTGTCATATGCATGCCAACATGAACATATTACTTCTATGTGTTCTAACCATTCCACTATTAATACAGATTTCCTCTTGTCCTTGCAACCATGCCCAGCACCCTCATCATACCATACTAATACACCATGGACTTCTGCATACATGTGCACTCCCTTCTGAATGCTGGTGGAGAGTATTAAAAACAAGCTCACCCTCCCCCAGTAATTATAGCAACAGACGCACCCTCTCACTATATGCTCACAGAAAACAAAACACCAAATTTTTATGCATTCTATTACTTGCTTTGGCAAATGACATAGAAACCAACCCTGGCCCTCAAATAGCAATAAATGGCAACCTCCCCTTTAAAAAGGGTCTGTCTTTTGTGCACTGCAACATACGCAGTATACTGCCCAAAATGGATGAACTAAAAGCATGGTGTTATGCATACAAACCTAAAATTCTTATTCTTACTGAATCCTGGTTATCCCCAAAAATACCTGATACTGCTGTCGCCATAGATGGATACTCATGCTTTCGAAAAGACCGTGCAAAGCGAGGAGGAGGGGTAATCATATACATACAGGAATCAGTAAACTTTACACTTCTAAATGACTCTCATAACTCTTATGAATACATTGCTGGCAAAATTTGTCTTCCATATTCAAAACAAATCATAATTGTAGGCATCTACAGACCACCAAATACCCCAGCACATACCCTTTCAGACATAGCACAACACCTAAAGGAGATTGCCACTCAAAACAAGAAAAGCGAGCTGATGGTTCTTGGAGACTTTAATATAAATTGGCTAGACTCCAGGAATGAAAAATTTTGTTCATTGTTTAAAACATTGAATTTATCACAACTAATCTCCTCCCCTACTCGCATAAATCCTAAAACATCCAACCATACTCTGCTAGACTGGATCCTTTCATCCTGCATAAGCAGAATCCAAGACTCAGGCGTACTAGCAAATGTGTTTAGCGATCACTCCATAGTTTACTGTGTCCGCAAAATAAAACCAGTCAAGTCATGTTCCAAAGTCATACTCACAAGATCATTTAAAAATTTTAATCTTCAGTCCTTCCTAAATGACTTAAGAAATTGCTCATGGCAGAGAATACAGCTAATACCAGACCTAGACTCAGCGATAGAATTCTTTAACTCTGAATTTTTACAGGTCTGTAATACACATGCCCCACTAAGAAAGATCAGGGTTAGGGGGGCACATCTACCCTGGGTCTCAGCTGACTTGATTCAATTATACAGTCTCAGAGATGCCTTGTGGACAAAATTTAAACAAACCGGCTCCGCATATGATCACACTGCATACAGACAATTAAGGAATACATGTACAAAACAAACAAAATTAGCAAAAGCACAATATTTCACTGACAACTTAAACAGTAACATTTCAAAGCCAGCCAACTTTTGGAAGGTTATTAAAAACCTTTATAACCCTCCTAATCATACTCACCCATCAACTATAATCATAGATAATGAAACAATACAATGCCCCACAGCCATAGCCAATGCATTTAACAGCTACTTTATTGGATGTGCCACCACCCTGATTACACAAAACAAAGATAACTCAGAAGTTCAGCCATCTACAGAACATTCACTGGCACCTGTTGCCCGGCCCAGTTCTGAATATGAATTCAATTTCATGCCAGTAAATGAAAGCGAAATATATGATCACCTCCTCAATCCAAAAATGAAATGCCAATCTAGCCCTGACAAACTACCAACAATGCTATTAAAGCTCAGTGCTATGGTAATGGCCAAACCGATTGCTTCTTTAATTAATACCTCTTTGGCAACAGGGTACATGCCCAAATCCTGGAAGGTGGCTAGAGTTGTGCCTATCCACAAAAGTGGGGATAAAAGTGTAGTATCAAACTATAGACCAATATCCCTACTCCCCACTTTATCCAAAATCCTAGAGAAATGTGTACATGTGCAACTAAATAAATATTACCAACAGACTAGTTTTTTCACCCCTCTTCAATCAGGCTTTCGACCAAATCACTCAACAGTCACGGCCCTCCTAAAAGTAACCAACGATATCCAGACGGGCATGGAAAATGGTGACCTCACAGGAGCCATTTTCCTAGATTTTGCCAAGGCCTTTGACACAGTAGACCATAATATTCTTATAAATAAACTCCAAAGATCAGGACTGGGTAATAATTCTCTAAACTGGTTCCGATCCTATTTATCAGACAGAATGCAGTATGTGTCAGTTGCTGGCAATGACTCCCTTACTCTCAAAGTAACAAGTGGAGTTCCTCAAGGCTCCATTCTTGGCCCGCTTCTGTTTTCTCTTTTTATAAATGATCTTCCCAAGGTTTGCAAATCATCTTCAGTACACATGTATGCAGACGACACCATTCTCTATACTAAAAACTCAAACATATCACACCTTGAGGACATATTACAACATGATTTCTGCGAGGTTGAAAGATGGATAGCAAGGAACAAACTGTTCTTAAACACAGACAAAACTGTCACAATGATATTTGGCACAAAACACAAACTGCGTAATCTCGGCAATACCCAAATATCCATTGTAACGGAGTCTAATCGTAATTTGGCCCCAGTGGACTCCTACAAATATCTTGGTATGTGGCTTGACCCCAGCCTCACTTTTGGACATCATATTGACAAGTTAACTTCCAAGCTTTATCCCAAAATCGGTGCTCTTTTTAGACACAAATCATGTTTAAGTCCCCTGGTAAGAAAACGTATTGTGCAACAGATGTTGCTGCCTGTCATAGACTATGGTGATGTAGTTTATGCTCCAGCCCCAGAAATCCATCTTAGTAAACTTGACACCCTGTATAATTCAATATGCCGCTTTAGCCTTCAATGTAATTACACTACTCATCGCTGTGATATGTTAAAAGAACTAAATTGGTTAACACTCAAATCTAGACGTGCCCTTCACCTTTCTTGCTTAGTACACAACCACTTCTCTGGAAAACTACCAGACTACCTGAGCAGTATGCTCACTCCTGCTCTACATACTAAGTATAACCTCCGCTCCACCGCAAACAACTCGCTACGTATACCACAATACAAGAAAGAAGCAGGAAGAGCCGCCTTCTCCTACAGAGCGCCAATGGGCTGGAACTATCTGCCTGAAATAACCAGATCTGCTCCCAGTCTAAAATCCTTAAAAGTAAATGCTTCTGTATATCTAAAAACAGAGTGTAACTGTTTATAATTCTAAAATTTCCATATGAATATTTGTATGTATATTTAATAACATGTAATATATAGTGTTTCTCAATTTGTATAAATAAGCAACCCTCTACTGTAAACTGTCCAGGACATACTTGAAAACGAGAGAAATCTCAATGTATTCTTCCTGGTAAAACATTTTCTAAATAAATAAAAATTGGCCTACCAGCTTCCCATCTTTCCCCTATACAATCTGTTCTAAGCTCAGATGCACGAATCGACACACTCTCCCCAGAAACTGAACCTTCTCACATCATTCTTAGAGATCTGACATGGCTCCTTATTCAGCACCATATCACTTCTTCTTGCCATTAAAGATCTCTGTACTGCTTCTACTCTCTCCACCCCACATCCCTCTTCCCTCATCTCCACTTATGTTCTGGCCACCTCCGTCTCTCAGTACACAATATCTTTCCTGTTAAGCCATCCATACATTCTGCCCTCTTCCATCTCAAACTCTTTCATTTTCTGCTTCTTACCCATGGAACTCCACACCTCTCTCCCTATGTCTTTATGTCTACCCTGAAATCTTGTGGAGCGCTAGCACCATGCACCACATTTGTCAAAATCTGCACTTGAACTCACAGCGCTTGACACCGTCATGTCTTGCTGTCTGTAATCTCCTTGGGACACATACCACTCTCCTATTGTTTCTATGACTTTATTTATTATGATATACTACTGTTGTTAGGCACAGTGTGCACTGTGTGGCTCAGTATAAATAAATATATACACATATATAAAATTGTTAGAAACAAATCTGGTGATAGAGGATTCTTTGTTGTAGAGATGGAACAACTCAGGTTTTTAGTTGGAGAAATTTTCTTTAATCCAGCAGCATGATGACAAATTTACAGGAAGCTTACTAGTTAGTGATTTTGCAGTAATGTTAAAGTGATGTTGCAACTTGATATTAAAAGCTGTCTTGAACTTAACTCTTACAATGCCTGTGGCTGGCTAATATACAGTTGAATCTGCTCTGAACATGGCAAGTCTCCAAAGAAAATAGCTTAAAGGGATAGTAATACTTCGTTTTAACTTTATTTTATTTTGTAGGCATTAAAAAAACATGAAGAATGATATAAGTCTTATCTCTCAGACCTTTATGGTTTGAGAGATATTCATAAGCAAAGTTCCCCTCCCCGCCCCTTTTACCTAGTGTAAGCCATCTCTTCTCAGATGTGAGTCTGGTTGTATGACAGTACAGATAACAGAAGGGGACAATCTTCTTCCTATGAGAACAATGAAAGCCCTGCCCCCCTTGACAAGTTTTTCAGCTTTTTCCATTATCTTAATTGAAGATTGTCCCTCTCTGCAGTCTACCTGGGCACCTCCCTTCTGACCTGGTTGAACAGGGAGGGATACTTTGTTTGTGAATATCTCTTAAACCTTAAAGGTTTCAGAGATAAGACTTATATCATTCTTCATGTTTTTTTAATGCCTACAAAATAAAATAAAGTTAAAATGAAGTATTACTACCCCTTTAAAATGGACTTGTACAGTGTGAAGCCACATTACACCATGAATATTTAATAGCTAGAATTATCTATAGAGATCATGTGTTATGTTATAAATCTTTAAGAATAGTTTTAAATTTAAAGAGACAGATGTAACAAAAATAAATGATTATTTATGAAGCTTGTATTGAGAGTCATAAAAGCAACAAGAACTATATATGTTAATAAATAAGTTATACGAAGAGGTCAGCACTTGCGGGACTTATAAATAGGCAAATTTATTATGTATAAAGTGCATCATCTCCGCTTTATCACGTCTTACTGCATAACCCCCTGTTCTCTGTACATAATCCACATAATGTCATGTATAATATGTATTTCATTTTGCACTGTTTTTTATCTTTAATATTGTAATACATTAAGGGCTCGATTTAAAGGCAGGCGTTAGTAAAAAAAAACCCACTAACAGGTGCGTTAATGTGTTGTAAGCCATGTAAAGGTCCGTCTTAAGAACAGCTAACGGCAGTTTGATAATCCTTACGGCCGATAGACTTATGTGCATTGAGGCGCATGGAACAATATTTCCCAGAGCCATTCAAAGGAGTACAGAACTGCTAACACCAGAAAAAGAGATACATTTAACAGATAAACATTAAGACCCAGTTTTGTTAGCCATTAGACACATAATGGTCAAAAAGAAAAACCCGTTAAAGACAAACCGCATACCGCACAAGCATGCAAATGGAAAAGTTAACCCATGCAATGCCAAATTAACACAAAAAACATGCCCGTGCACCACAAATCACTGTCGCACACAACACAACAACCAAGGAACACCACAGGGACAAGGCCTTCCAATAAAACACCAACACAAAGGGCACAGAACAATGGGGTTATCACACAAACAAGGACACCTGCCAATACAAAATAAGCTCACCTGTGCAACATCACCAGATGATCCAGACACACTGGCAAACACTTACCTGAACAACAAACACCTTGCCATTGATCATCACTCACCTCATCACCACACCTAGACAACGCCCTACCACATACTTAAAAGGACAGCTCACCACACTCACTTGTGGCTCGTTTTCCACTCAGGGAGAGAGATAGAGAGAGAGATAAGGAGAGAGTATGTTTGCCTACATATTGATGCGAAGACTGCGGAGAAGGCGTGCAAGGGTGAGAGCTAGGGAACACAAGCAACCCCCAGGCACACCTGATCAACAGCCTTCACCTGTTGCAAATGAGGAGGCTCTGGCTCAAGAGCCACACAGGAGCCCATCCCCACCTGGAGGACAGCACCTGCCTGCAGATGCACAGCTGCAGCAACAGGATGCTCCCCAGCAACAGGATGCTCCCCAGCTGCCACATGGACCCCTTGAGCAGCGTAGGATGTATAGACGACGAGGTGATTGATTGCTACAAGTTGAGGCCGCACAGCATCATTGCCCTGTATGAGGTCATCACAACCATTTACATCCACAACCATGCCCTATCTGGCCTGCAAAAACTCCTGTGTGCCATACACTTCATGGCAAGTGGTGCCTTCCAGTCGACAGAAGGTTACACATCTGGCATGTCACAGGCCACATTCTCCAGGGTGCTGGCCCAGGTCTTGCCAGCCCTCAGGCCAATACTTATATACATTTCCCCACCTCCGACATGGAGTAGATACATTTGAAGCAGGGCTTTTACGCAAGGGGAGGCATGCCCAGGGTCATGAGAGCTATAGATTGCACCCATGTCCGTATCAAAGCTCCAGCACGTGACGCACATATCTACATCAACAGGAAGCACTTCCACTCCATGAATGTGTAGATGATGTGTGACAGCAACTTGAGGATCATGAATGTCTGTGCAAAATATCCCGGGAGCTGTCATGATTCATATATACTCAGAAACTCATCTGTACACAGAGACTTCGAAAATTGAACCTGTACAGGGGGATGGCTTCTGGGTGAGTTAACAATATCAAATTACACCACATCCACATGAGCACACACAACACTGCTCACCATGCTCTTCACTCACAGCTAGCACATCCACCTCATTCACACAACATGTGCTTCCTGTCTAACCATGTCACTCACTGTCCACAGGTGATTTGGGCTATGGCTGCAGATCATGGCTAATGTCCCTGGGGGTGAATCCCCAAACTGATGCCCAGGAGCGATACAACCAGGCTCATAGGAGAACAAGGAATACCATTGAGTGAATTTTCGGGCTCCTAAAATGCCGTTTCAGGTGTTTGGATCACCCGGTATGCACCAGGCAAAGTCTGCGACATCGTATGGCATGTGCTATATTACACAACATCGCGATGGACACCAGACTTGTTGATGATGTCCAGCCCTCACCCATACCTGATGACCCTATGGGCATTGTCGAGGGTGAAAAATGCCTAAGAGGGATGCAGATAAGAGACACACTGATCAGGGAACACTTCAGCTGTGAGTATAATACATGTATGCACACAATCCATGCATACACACTCACCACAACACACATGTTCTGTTTACTCCACAGGATCAGTGACACAGCTCTGACACTGGCTGCAGTATGGACCACCAACATCAACCATTCCATGTATGAGTCATATTGGGGATAGGGATTCCAATGACATCTGACACCCTGTCGTCCATGTTGATACTGCTACCTCAAGGATATCATGCATGTCCACCTGGAAACCAAAGTACAACACTGTAACCATGTTCATCATATCCCAGGGCTCCACAGGCACCTAACTAATGTTTTTGCTAAGATCAGAGCCATAGCAACCATGGTACCCCTGTAGTGAGAGAGTCTCATCCAGTGCAATGAATCAGATAACACTCTGTCACATCAGGGGTTAAGGGGACATTTGAGTGAACATGGGACCTGTAGTTTGCTAGAGCTGAGTAGAGCACCAGAGGGATGGATCTACAGTGGTAGTGTGTTATACAACATAGAGGTCATGAAATGTGGATCAGATCTCCAGGGACACCATTCTTTCCTGTGTGTGTGCAGTGATATGTGCCCCTGACTACACACATCTACAAATATGTCCTAATACCTCCATGAAAAAAATATATTTACAGTGGCAGTCCAAATACATTTGTTTCATGGAGTATTAGGACATATTTGTAGATGTGTGTATTCATGTCAAGGGCACATAGCCCTAGGGCTGGTTGACATCCCCTTAGTTTTCCCCATAATGGGCTACAGACAAGTTGACAACACATTACAAAGCAATGGTTTGTGTACTCCCCTGTAACAGAAAATATTAAGTGGATAATCATGTTGAAGCTGTTGCATGACAATCAGTTGGAGGCTGCTGTTTCAAATCCTGTCCTCTTGTCCCACAAGCATCCATAGCATGATCCATCCTTGAACAGAGGTGTTTCCATGTAAGTGGACTGAAGCCTTGACAACACTTCCATGAAGCTCACCCCTTGATGTCTCAAGTGATTGTGTTGGTGATGCAATGTTTGACCTGATGTTCACAGCAACCTCAACTGGAACATTCCCATATACACAGAAGACACTAATTCATGTGTGAACTAACATCCAGGTATCAAACCTGTACAGTAAGAATGCTTATCTACAGAGTCACCGAACCTTGTGGACAACACATGAGCAGTTCAGTAGCATTTCCAAAGTATTAATATTTATCTTAAATGTACCTTTTGTGTGCTCATACACGTGTTTAATGCATATAGGCAATATACACAGAAAACACATGTATGTTTTAATGTAGTTTGAGACACAATAAAGGACCATCACTATTCAATCTGTGTCTGTATGAATAAATGTTGGATTAGACAGCTCTCAATTTGAAACCATACTGAAGGCTAGAGTATCCTTTATACATAGGAAGGCATGACCTACATCACAGTAGTCCACTTCTTGTTTGACCATGGGTGGACTTTGTGATGTATTTATGTAAGGAGATAATGGCAGTGATACACTAATGTGTGTTGTAAGTGATAAAGAGCTGATACAGGAGACATTACTTCCACAGTAATGTCATGTTCACTGTTTACATGGTGATCAATTTAATCATTGTTCTGAGATTGCTTTGGTTTGACATATCTCAGTACATGGGCTACATTACCAAACAAACAGACTAAGTGGAGAAGTGTTATCACTGGTGAAGCTTGTTTCAACCTTAGTAAAACATTAACACAACTTAATGGATAACCCAATGCTCACCCTAAGGTTTCAATATGTGTGCTACACATTGAAATATTAGCCTGATCATTGGGTTATCCAGTAGTTAGGCTGTGATTTACATCCTGATTGTGAAACTGACTTACAGGAGAACCCAATGTTCACCATATGATTTCAATGTGTAGCTGTGAATCACAGCCTATTTAGCTGAATGTTCTATCATCTGTCCTGCCTGTTAGTTCTCAGCTAAGTCAAACAGCTGTTTGATTAATCCCTTAAACCACAGCAATTGATGCAGATGAATGTTCACAGTGTTGCACCAGTTGTTGTGCTAAGGGGTAGGTATCTGTTGTTCAAATTCAACTTACATCATGGTCATATAACGGTCATGTTATTTGGCTCCAGTGATGGATTGCAAGTTGAATTTGGACAAAGTTGTGCATGATGTGTGTGCTAACCCATGTTCAAACAATGTACAATCATGTAACCTTGGCAGAAGTTGTGTTCACTGCTTTGCGATGCATTGGAGACATCTTTGCCATTTAATCTATCAGTAACCACAAACCTTCTCAGACAGGATTAAAATGCAGAAGTGCGTGTTTTAATGGGGGGGGGAATAACATGTTGGCTGACTGCCTGGTCACCCTTGGGGTTGCATCAGGGGTCGCGCTGGAGGGAGAGGTGGGTGCCAAAGAACCCTCTGTGGAGCGCTGCTCCCTCTCCACATGCAGGTTCTCCCTGAGGTTGCGGTCTCTAACCTCCACCAGCAGCTGCCTCATCATGTCCATCATCCCTGCATGGTACTGTCTGAGTTCTGTGTTCATCACCATTTGCTGTACCTCCAGGCCATGGATGCTGGATAGTATCCTTTGAGTGTTCCTCAGGGAATCCCTTTGGAGATGTACATGTTGGTCCTCTGGGATTCCCTGAGTTGCCTCCTTTGTAACTCCAGGCACTCCCCCTCCATCCAAGTGCCTGGTGAGTGTGCTGGGGGGTTGCTGGTGGTGGAGAGTTTGCTGGTGCTATGTCTGCCGGTGGGGTTGCTCTGTCTGTAGGTGTTGTTGCTATGTCTGCCGGTGGTGTTGCTCAGTCTGCCAGTGGGGTTGCTCTGTCTGCCAGTGCAATGCCTGCTTGTGGGGTTGCTGCTGTAGATGTCGGCCATTTGCCCACCACATCCAGTAACCCCGAGCTTCCCACTGATTCCTGTGGTGGGGGGTGAAGTTTTCCCTCGGTTGAGAGTACTGGGGCTCCCTAATCAGGCGCATGTGCTCGTATTCCAGTGGCCAAGGGGTCATACCTTGGACACTGATAGCTGCTTTCTCCCCACCTTGGGTCAAACCTGGCCCAATACTGAGGAGCCATCCAGGAGGGTAGGTCTGGAGAATGCACATATGGCCCATATGTAGGAGTGTCCACAGTCCCGCGCATCCAGGACTTTCATGGTGGTGGTGCTGCAGCAGGTTGGTAAGGTCCCAAGGAGGATGGCTGCATGGACCTCTCAAAATAAAACCAGTCCTGGTATTGTGGGGGAGCAGCTGGTGGGACAGCAGAATCTGTAGGCGGTGGTGCAGCATAAGATGCTGGAGGTTGTGGTGCAGCATAAGATGCTGGAGGTTGTGGTGTAGCATAAGATGCTGGAGGTTGTGGTGCAGCATAATATGCTGAAGGTGGTGGTGCAGCATAAGATGCTGGAGGAGGTGGTGCAGCTGAAGATGTTGTAGGTGGTGGTACAGCTGAAGATGCTGGAGGTGGTGGTACAGCTGAAGATGCTGGAGGTGGTGGTGCAGCTGTATAGGGTGACCATGTGCCGGTCCCTTCCTCTTGCTCCCCAAGAGGAATCTCATCTGGGGATGTGTGTGCCTCCTCAACAGCCTCCTGCTGTGCTGCAGGAGCGTATGCTGTGTGGGGAAATTAAATGGTGTGGTTGGTAATATAGACAATGACAGAATGATTGCAAGCTTATTTAATTGACATGTGGATCTCTGGTTGTCATGATGGTATCCTATGCATTGCATTGCGATGCATGGAATACCACCCTGGCAATCACAGATACATGAGGTCTGTCCAAGTTAATTCCCCAGGCCACCAATCAGGTCGGTATTGAGGGATTTCTCTGACTGATTAAGGTCTGTTGCTGTTTGGATCATTCGCTCCATCTTTGTGAGTGACCCACCCTCGATTAATCAGGGATATCCATCAACCATGACCTGTTGGTGTGCCACCTACAGTACTTGACATTTGGTTTCCATGTATATCCTGCAAATAGTGGATGGTATAGCATCCATTCATAGCATCACCACTCCTGAGGATCCATGTGAAAACCAAATGCATGATATGACAGTTCAAGTGAGAGTAAATGATTGCATACACAATACAAAGGCCTACTTGGTTCTCCTTTAATTCCAAAGTGTTGGTTGTCTCAAGGCCTGTGTGTTGCACATACAGCCAGTTAGTCTCACTCCAATGAGCCCTCAGTAACTTGATCTATTTTATTGACTAGTCTCCATAGACAAATATGGTAATTGGTGAAGTGATGGTATGGAGGGGTTAAATTAACTACATTGTGTCTTTTACATTGCTTAGTGAATGGCCCCTGTGTAACATATAATCCTAACCCTGTCGAATTGTGTTTTTCGTTGGTTAACCCTTTGAGTACTGGAGGGGCTGCCAAAGCATTGTTGAGCTATGCATTGATAATCCCTCTAGCACTCAAGGGGTTACGTGCTAACTTCCCTGTGGGTACATGGGTGACATTTTTGAGGAACAGTAATGATGTTTAACAGACAACACTTTAAAAAGCATGGTTTGTGTGGACTGTAACAAAAGGGTTCAACTGGGACTTGGACAGGTTTGGGTCTGGTCGAACCTTGCCATTTGTCCTTGTATTGTGTCCTGTTTGAACCCTCAGGGTGCTGTGTTGGTGCAGTTATGTGAATGAATGATGGGCATGTGTGGAAGTGTGACTGTGTTTGAGTGTGCAGCTTGTGTTGGTTGATGTGGTGTGTGGTTATGAGAGGATGCACTTACCGGTAGTGTGGAGGCTTCTTTCATCCCCAGTGTCTGATCCTCCAGGAACCCCCTCAATCAGCGTGGATGACAAGGTCTACCATAGCCTTTCCTCCCATCCGCTGAATGAAATTGGGACAGGTTGACCACCTACGGTGCCTCGGGCATACATGGCAACTTCAGCCAACTTCTTTTTGATCACCCTCTTGCAGTGATACCAACTTTTCTTTATGGACTCCACGTCCCGTCTGCAGCTGGCCACCATGTTCACCTTGCTGCATATCTGATTCCAGGCAGCCTTCCTCCTCGCAGCCAGGCCAGGAACTCTCTCCCCAGGAAAGAGGATGCTTTCCCTCTTTAGAACAGCCTCCACAAGAGCACTGCTCTCCTCTCCATGTAGTGGGGATCCCTGACCCTCTCCTTCTCAGCTCCAGCCTGTGAGCTGTGCCCAGAATGTCCTGCCTGCTCTGCCACTGCCTGTGCGTGGTGCTCTGCAACAGGTACCCCTCATCCCACTGACACATTTGTCCCTGCCCTCCGTGTGCCTACTCTTCTGGGGCGGGTCCCCCTCCACCCTGCTGATCTCCCTTTCCCACCCCTACTCTGCTCACGGATGCCCTCCTGACCTTCCTCCTCCTCCACTACTCTCCCCATCCCTCTCTCCTGTTTTCCTCCCTGGCCATCACTCACCCACTCACACCCAGGCACTCACACAGGCCCTCACAGACACACTCGATCCCACTCACCCTCTGTCACACACTGTCATACACAGATTCACACTGAGAAACGTTTAAAAAAATGTGTAAAATATTATAAAAAAATTACTATGTGTATGTATGTGATATGTATGTGTTTGTATGGGTGTATGTAATATGTGCAAAAGTGTGATATGTGTATATTTAGGTGCAACTCCAATTCTCTCTCCGCTACAAAAACTCCTTCTACCTCCAATGACAGCTCCTCTCTCCCTCTCTCTTGACACTGTCCTCCACTCCTGGGTCCTGTGATGTAGCTCGCCAAAACTCGAAACACAGACAAGGTGTGACAGTTATTTTGGGGTATATATAGGTGTTTTTTAACTTTTTGTATACTTTGGGGCCTTGGGATTGGCTGTGGGTTTGAATTTGTTGGTGCATCTATCAGGGTTCTTAGCCAATGCCAGCCGTAATGTTACTTTGAGCACTATCATCTCACAAACCATAAGGGTTTGAGAGATGACATTGGAGGCAATAAGTTTCTTTTTAACAACGTTACAATATGGGGATTAGTAATTTGCAAGTATTACTATCCCTTTAACATTGGATATTCTAGTGAACAGGCTCTATAGAATAACATTGGAACTGGAGAAATGATATCACTGGATTAGTCACCTCCACGTTATCACCTCTTTATTATGCTTTAGTGCATAACCACAATGACCTTGAACACATGCTGTACAATGTCATTGTTTTTGTCTCAACACCATTCCATAATAAGATGAACACAATTCACTCTTTGTGTTTCTATTAAAACAACAAGCAATGAACCTACCTTTTGAATCAAGAAAAAAAATCAGTGGAATATAAACATTACAAATGTAATAATGTAATTAGAAATGTTGCAAAAAAAAAAAAAAAAGAAATATCTGATGTTAATGAACTGGAAGTTCTCAAAATTCATATCCAGGTGTATGACAGTAAGTGAAATATCAAAGGGGCCTTTATATGCGTTCGCTTTCATGTCGTACATAAACTCTTGAGAATAACTATTATTGGACTGAGATATACAAACAACCATAATAATTACAGGCAAGAGATTTTGGGCTTAAAATGTTATGTATGCAATTAGAACAAGCAATTTTAACATATTTAACCCTAGATATCCTAAAGACGGATTTCAATACTTTGGGAAGGGAAGTAATAATTATTTTAAATATGTTTCTTCCAGAAGAATATTCCAAGTTTTATCCAACAGTCATCTGGCCTTCCTACTACCTTTACTAAACCCGGTAATTAACAGTATATGATCTTTATATTCCAAATTTAAGATTTGTTTTTCTCTCACCATCAGTACATTACCTTCTTTGTATTCTCTGTCTAATAAATTATTTGCTAACTCTTCCAATTGTATTTCATAATTTAATTTCCTACTGCTATTTTGCTTGATACTCCTAATATGGCTATGTTGCAGCAGTTCAGGATACCAATGAAGAGGAACAATCAGAGGATGACTGGAAGCTTGTGTCCCATTTCTATTATTGTTCGAGCCCATCTCCTTTTGTTAATTTTAAAATTGGCATTAATGTTGTGATGTAACTTACAACTGAAATGGGGTTACTTTAGTAATACTACAGAGCTTACAATTTAAGTAAAGCTACACTAGTGATGCTAAAAATCTTACAAGGGAAATAGGTTATGTTACTAGTGTAGTTCCATTTGAATTGTAGCTCTGTGGTATCCTTTGTTTAGATCCATTTCAATTATAAACTCTATGGTATCACTAGTGTAGATCCATTTACAGCACCATGCAAGAGACTGAGTGAGGCAGTGACCCACCAGCCCAAACACATGACCGACCCGGGGACAATTGCCGCCCTCCCCTGGGCACAAAGAAGAGTCTTTCAGCTGGCAATCATTTTATAACCAGCAGTGGTAAGGACTCAAACAACAACCTACTCCAAGTTATAGCTGGCTCAAAGACACAGCATCAAAGCATGTCCTTTTATACACATATTTTATATAACAACAAGATAGTTAAAAAAATAATATGCTGTGAGAACAAGGAGAAGACACACTTACACACACTAAACCAAGGAATGAGGTGCTCTAAGGCTCTCTTAACATGTTATCTAAAACCTGCAGAGAGGCATTTCTTAAAAAATGCTCTGCTGGTCTTACCTATTTGAAGAACAAAGATGAGGCTGTGTGACTTGTAGGCAAGCCTGAGATTGTCAGCAGTTTTTCATAGCAAGTTTTATGCTTCCAGAAAACCCCAAGTTTTACTGTTAACCCTTCCATGGCTGATTAACCCCTTCAAATCCCCCCTTTAATACTTATCAAGCATAACTCATGGTTCCCAGCCCTAGATCATTACTATTATAACTGTGCTCTAACATAGCGATTCTGCATTGTGTTGGTTAGATGGCAAAGTCAGCTAGTCCAGAGGTCAGAAATTGGGCTGACCGAGGTGGGTGTTGGGTTGAGGGCCTTGGTTTTATGAGGAAAGGTAGTGTGGAGGGCAAATATGGCCCTTGAGAATGTGAAGGTCTTGTTTATACAGTATTTTATTGCTGCCACACGGATGTATTCACAGACCAATATGGATATCACCAGGCTTCTAAAAAGAGAAGGGAAACAAGACCCAAGCTCCTATCCATGCTCTTTATGTATTTCAGAATTATCAGAGATATAGGTGCAACACTCTTAACCTACTACAGCACACACACCTCCTTGGTAGCTATTTATAGGCTTTCCTCCCATCGATAAAACATGATGAGTTCCTCTCTGTGAGTACTATATGTTAGATCCAAGGTATTTTGTCTTATAGTAAGCCCTTTTCTTAACTTGGCTATTGTCATTATTGTGTCCTTGGGGTTAGTTAAGTTATTATTCTGGTCAGGTGGTTGTCAGTAGGGATGGGCGAAAATGTTGGCCTCAAACTGAAATCAGTGCATAATGGCACTTTCTGCTTGGCGAATAATTTCCAGTGAAAAGTGCTGTTTTTCCATTTTTTCCCGCCATATTTCGCCCATTGAAATCAATGGGAAGAAAAATATTTCTCCACCACACAGAAGTTTTCTACAGCCATATAAATGGCTGTCAGGCTCTTACAGCAGCCATTTTGTGTTTGTGAGAGGAGAGAGCAGTACGTTTTTTGAGCTAGAGAAGACAGAGAGGGGAATTGAAGTTTAGTTTAGGGAATCTTTTAGGTAGGATGTTTGTTCTGTTTATTAGGAGAGTCAGTGGGACACTCTGGGGACAAGAAGGGAGGAACGAGGTTGACCCCAAATACTCTAAAATTCCATCTGACTGGCAAGACACAGCAGCTAAGGATCAATTTGCTTGTTGATCCTGTTGTTATTGTCTCTGTGCTGGGTGGGGAAGTCTGGGGAAAGCGTTGTTGGTTTTGTTTTTCAGATATCATTTTTTTTTGGACTGAGATAAGACAACAGGGTGGACAACTTAAAAAAATAAACAAATAAATAAACAAATAAAAAAGAATAAAAAACTAAATATATTAGGTGACAGTGACAGATAGCTGACTGGGCTTAGGCAAGGCATCATACAGCTGCATCAGTTGTGTTGTGTACTGTACAGTAAAAATACATAGTGTAATTGTGAAGGGGAAGGGTGAGGGGTGGAGCAGTGGAGGGACATGAGAGTAAAGTAGTAGTTCAAAAACTGACTGCAGCAATGGTTGCTGCAGCGTGTGCAATCAATGATGATGATCCCTCTACTCCAAGGGAAGATTCACTTTGTCAACGTCCCAGCAAAACTAGTTCCAGCACCACCAGTGCTAGTAAAAATGAAGAACCATAAAAGAAGAACACTGAAGACGACAAATCGCATTCAAATGTTGATGATGCTGGCAATAGCATAATAGAGAAAGGTGTAGCAGCTGAACCACCTGCTGCATCAGATAGTGAGACAAACAAGCACCAAAACACCCATACTCGAAGTAGTAGAGAACTTTGTTACAGTAAAAGTAAAAAGAAATTGTTTGAGACCTCCAAAAGCTTAGAGGAATATAAGAGTAGTAGTGGACCAATCAGGTGATGCTGATGACTGATGATGATGCAGATTTAGAATATATCCCTCCATCATCCTTCTCTTGTTCATATACAGATGAAGTTAAGAGTGAGGATGGTGACAGGGCTATGCGATAGAAAGTCAAGGGCTGAATCTTCCACCACTTTTAAGGAGCACTGTGCCTGTCTATAAACTGTTTGAAAAAGTCATTTGAAAGTCTGTCCCTGAACAAGCACAAATGTCAAAAAGCACACAGTCACCCTATCAGTCATCATCAGCATCATCGCCTCTTCAAAGTCCAAGTCCCACTCAGCCACACGCACCTGTTTTGAGTACCCAGCAACAGCAACACAGGTTAACATCCACAATGTTAGATATGACAAGTGCTTTTGCAAGTGCTGCACCTTTGACACCTAGTAGTAGTGGCAGTAGAATTGCATCAACATCTAGCCCCAGTAGTAGTTATATTGTCAATGACCACAGGACACAGCTATCAAGCAGCAATGTTGGAAGACTAACGTTCTTAAAAATGAACCAACTTCTCATACCATCTGAGTATCAGGTAGCAGAAACCACACATGACAGACAAAGCCAGGACAAATATATGAACAGCAGCACAGATGAGGAGGTGGAGGAGGAATGTGGAGAAGGGTTGCCATCATCTACCACACTTGGGACCACTGCTATGACCGATAGGTAATGTGTATCAATAATCTGAGAAGGATACCATATGACAATGATAAAAACAAGATATATATATATATATATATATATACAAATCACACCATGCCAGTCCCCCACCAGCGCCACTACAATACACGTCTGCCATATTGTAGGTTGTACTTTATTTTTTTTAATTACTTGACATAATTATGAATATGTGCCATGAATATGTGCCAGTGTCACTTAAGCAGGAAGTTAGTGTTGTGGGCAAAGGACAAATGCATTCTACATGCTAACACATTTTTCAAGTCTTGTATTGGTGTAGGACTCACAACTTTGACTTTCAGCTACTTATTTCTGAACTTCAGCCCTCAGAAGAAATAATATTACAGTGGGAAATGTAGTACCTTTTGCAAATATAGGTGAAAAATGTGTTAAAATAGGCAAAAAATTAGGACATTTATGCATAGGTGGAAAGCCAAAATTTTTTGCGGAAAAAGTGAAAGATCTGCAAGTTTTTGCGTAAAGTCATGCAGAAAATTTTCTACACTTTTCGCCACCCCTAAAAATACACATGATCATAGAAGAAACAATGAACAACTCAGAAACCACAATATCGTGTATCCTCTTCATGCACTTACAATGGAGTGTCCAGCACATCCCACAGCATTTGCATGAGCACAATAAAAACATGTGTCTCTGCAGGTGTCAGCTATTACGGCACAAAATTGATTCTGTGATGGGTATAGTATCTAGATATCTATAGCAACCCCTATATGATCTAAAATTGCTACCACTCCTACCTATCTATGAATTGGCAATTAATTATTCTGTATATCTTCCGAAACAGGCTAGCATTACAGCCAAAAAGGTTACTTGGTGGTGGTCCTTTTTAGGTGGGCCAGATCTAATGAATAGGGTTATCTATCCAAGAATAGAAAAAGTAATAATAATTCTAGAAGCTTTACAGAAATTTATACAGTATACAGTTACCAATCCTAGATAAAGGTAAATCCTAGATAAAGGTATAATCTGTGTGGTGATACATGTCAGCAGCTCACTGTTTCACATTCAGGTAGTGCCAGAATCCAGCAACAGCCAGAAAGAATCTAGGAAAAACCCAGCCCAAAAAACATTTTTCTCTCGCCACACTTGCTTTTACACAAAAGGCACTGCCCACCCTTATTTGATTGGCTAACCTTTATATGAATTTTAATATAGGGTTGTACTAAGTTTCCAGAAAGCTTTTTGATTGGTCTACAAAGAAATCAACCAAAGTTCACTATAAACAATTCTTGAAAGGGGTGTAGGTTCCTGACGCATGCCATTCTGTGGTTGTTAGATAAAGAAAAAGCAGCAGATATGATAAGCAAATAAAGAGTAATTGTAATGTAGTTTAGGGAATCTTGTAGGCAGAACATTTGTTCTCTTTGTTAGAGGAGTCTGGGGGACTATGGGGGAGTGTGAAGGGAGAAAGGAGGTTGACCCAAAATACCAAAAGTCTTGGTTGCCCGAGCCAGGGAGCCGTGGTCCGAGTTCCTTCCTGATCCGGCTGTTCTCTCTGTGTAAGGAAAACCTGGTGGTTTGTGAAGGGAGAAAAGAAGAAGTACCCGAAATACCCAAAATGTTGTGTGACTGACAAGAAAGACACCGGCAGCTGTGATCCAAGTTCTTTCCTTGTCTGTATGGATAGACGTAAAGTGAGAAAAATTCCCTGCAGGACTATTCACAAAAAAAAGATTTCCTGATTTTTCACAAAACTTTTCGATCATAGACTACATAAAATGTTCTCATTTTCACCACTGCCAATACATTTCCCACATGAACTTTGCCACATTAAGCCTATGTATTCTATGAATGCAACATTTCCCACGCAATGTTATTTCTTCTGAGGGCTTACGTGGAGAAATAAATACCTGAAAGTAAAAGTTGTGAGTCCAACAGCAACATATGTCCTGAAAAAATTAACAAACCAATGGATGTGAGAGGCTGTGAGCATGAACAGAAGCAATGCTGCCTGTTGTACAGCTAGTCACCACTCAAGAGCATCACATTTTAGCTCTCTAGCTCTGAAAAAATTAACAGGCTGATTGCCTTTGTACTTTGCCCACAACCCAAACTTCCTGCTTAACCCCTTAATAACCACTCAAATTGGCACACGGCTGTTTGATATGGACCACAGGTATTTTTTTTTTTTTTTTTGCAATGGATTCCAGGGTTGCTGAGTGGAGAGGAGCTGCGCAGAGACCCCAGAATTCCATAACGTATCAAGACCGCCACTAGTCCTTAAGTGCTGGACCAGGTGTGAAGGTCCTGGCACGTTAATGGTCATTAAGGTATTAAGTAACATTGGCAGAACATCCTTGAAAAATAACTGTGGCTTGGGATATTCCAGCAGGGTGCAACACATGGCATCAGTTCTTTAAAGGGATAGTAATACTTCGTTTTAACTTTATTTTATTTTGCAGGCATTAAGAAAACATGAAGAATGATATAAGTCTTATCTCTCAAACCTTTATGGTTTAAGAGATATTCACAAGCAAAGTTTCCCCCTCTCTCCCCTTTTACCTAGTGTAAGCCATCTCTTCTCAGATGTGGAATCCAGTCCATAGACCAGACAGATAACAGAAGGGGACAATCTTCTTCCTATGAGAACAATGAAAGCCCTGCCCCCCTTGACAAGTTTTTCAGGTTTTTACCTTATCTTAATTGAAGATTGTCCCTCTCTGCAGTCTACCTGGGCACCTCCCTTCTGATCTGGCTGAAAAGGGGGGGGATACTTTGCTTGTGAATATCTCTTAAACCATAAAGGTATGAGAGATACGACTTATATCGTTCTTCATGTTTTTTTAATGCCTACAAAATAAAATAAAGATAAAATGAAGTATTACTATCCCTTTAAAGCCTCTGTTTTTAAATAAAAAAAAGGGCAGCACGTCAACCGCCAACATTTTGGCAAGTTTACTATTCCACAGGCATACTTTTTAATGCAAGTTTTGACTTTAATGACTTAATTTGTGGAGGTGGTGGAGGTGGTGGCTGTATGCTATCTTCGAAAACAAACTCGGAGTCATACTCTTCTGCAGCAGGAGCAGGAAATTTGAACACGCCGTGACACATCAACAGCACTTCTATTATGTACCCTAGAGTCCCGGGAACATTTAGGAGTAAATCTTATGTTGCTGATAGTTGTGGCACCTCTGACCTGTTGATGGAGTGTCCCTCAGTCAGTCCTGTATTTGTGCTTCAGGTGAGAACTCATTGAGGAGGTGACTAAGTGTGAGCCTGCTTTCACACTGCTCATGTGCATTTTGCACATACAATAGATAGCAAAATGCTTAGCTTTTGGATCGTGGGTGAAGTATCTCCATACTGTGTTCAAATAGAAAGACTGGTGCTACACTTGGAAAATAAATTCATTCACAGGTGAAACAAAAATACTGGGGAACTCACCAGCCGAAAACCGAGGTGCCTCCTGGAAGCAGCGCTCCACCGCCGCTCAATCCAACAGTGTTTATAGACAAAACAAAACGATCTCCGGGGCACTCTCGAAACAGCTGGACATACAATACAGGATACCAAAACGGTCCAGCTTTGGTAAAACAAACACACAGCTTTATCGAAGCAAAATTAAAAAATCCATAGATCAGGGTTTCCAGATGACAGATGAAACAGGACTCAAGTGCAACAGTATCCTATGATAGACCAGAACTGCATACTGTGGACTTCATGGTCTGCGGGGTTCCTGAGTTGCTGCTACTACTACTACTACTGGAGATAGATGTTGATGCAATTCTATTACTACTACTAGGTGTCAAAGGTGCTGCACCTCCAGCAGCAGCTGAGACACTCATCATAGTTAGGGTTGAGGATGTTAAAAACCTGTGTTCTTGTTGCTGCTGGATACTCATTGCTGGTAGTGTGTGTAGCTGACTGGGGATTGGACTTGGAAGCGATGGTGATGCTGATGATGACTGACAGAATGGGTGTGTATTTTGGGGCATTTTTGCTTGTACAGGGTGAGAGTTTCCAATTGTTTTCTCAAGTTCTAAAGCAGTTTATAAATAGGCACAGTGCTCATTTGCCTTTCAGATAACTTTCTGGCCCTGTCACCATATCTCTCACTCTCAATTTCATCTGTATGTGAAGAAGAGGAGGATGCTGGAAGCATATATTCTAGATCTACATCATTACCATCATCATTATCAGTCATCATTAGATCATCCTCAGCATCTCCCACCACTTCTTGCCTACTACCTTTATATTCCTCTTTGCTTTTAGAGGTCTCAGACAGTTTCTTTTTACTTTACGTTCACAGAGTTCTCTACAACTTTGAAGACAGGTGTTTTGGTGCTTGTTTGTCTCACTGTCAAATGCAGCAGCTGGTCGAGTTGCTACATGTTCTTCCATTATGCCATCATCAATGCTAGAATGTGACTTGTTGTCATCTTCAGTGTTCTTTTTACATGTTTGCTTTTTTTAATAGTACTGGCTCTGATGGTTGTGGAACCTTGACAAACTGCATCTTCCCTGGAGGAGAGGGATCATTATCATTTATTACACATGCTGCAGCAACCGTGGCTGCAGTCAGTTTTTGGTCTACCACTTTACTCACACATCCCTGCTCTGCTCCTACTACTTTACACCTAACCCTGCCCCTTGTGTGTTTTCTGGACATTAATCAAATACTGTATGTGTGTTTTCTGGACATACTGTATGTGTGTTTTTACTGTAAAGTGCACAACAGATCTGATGGAGTGTGACGTCTTGCTTTGGCCCTAAACAAAATATTTAATCTTTTCTGGTATCAATCAAGTCTGCCTCTTTCATACAGCTCAAGTATTTTTATTTTTCTTATACTTTTTTTTGTTTTTTAAACTGTTGTCCACCCTATCCTATAACTGAGAAAAAAGACCCATTCAAAGACTTCTTTGCCCAGACTCTCCCAGCACAGAGATAATAACAGCAAGATCAGCAAGGAATGTTGGGGTATTTAGGGTCAAACTCTTTTGCTGCCTTCTCACTCACACACCCCCAGACACATCTAACACAGAGATAATAACAGCACGGAACTTGGACTACAGCTGCCTCTAACTTTCAAATCAAATCAGTCAGACAGAGTGTTGGAGAATTTGGGGTCAACATCCTTAAAGGGATAGTAATACTTCGTTTTAAATTTATTTTATTTTGTAGGCATTAAAAAAACATGAAGAATGATATAAGTCTTATGTCTCAACCTTTATGGTTTATGAGATATTCACAAGCAAAGTTTCCCCTCCCACCCCTTTTACCTAGTGTAAGACATCTCTTCTCAGATGTGGATCAGGTTGTATGACAGGACAGATAACAGCAGGGGACAATCTTCTTTGTATGAAAAGAATGAAAGCCCTTCCCCCCCTTGACAGGTTTTTCAGATTTTTCTCTTATCTTAATTGAAGATTGTCCCTGTCTGCAGTCTACCTGGGCACCTCCCTTCTGCTCTGGCTGAACAGGGGGGGATACTTTGTGAATATCTCATAAACCATAAAGGTTTGAGAGATAAGACTTATATCGTTCTTCATGTTTTTTTAATGCCTACAGAATAAAATAAAGATAAAACAAAGTATTACTATCCCTTTAACTCCTGTATTACTCACACCCCCAGGCACATTTAACACAGAGATAACAACAAAGATCAGCAAAGAACTTGGAACACAGCTGCCTGTGTCTTTCAAATCAAATCAGACTGAATGTTGGGGTATTCTGCATCGATCGCCTTTACTCCCTTCCGGTCCCCCAGACTCCCCTATACAGAAACAAATGTCCTGCCTACAAGACTCCCTAAACTAAGCTTCAACTACGCTTTATTAGTCTGTCTTCTCTAGCTCCAAAATGAGCTGCTCTCTCTTCCTCTCACAAACACAGAAAGATGTGCTGTGGGAAAGTGCCACCTTTTTATAGTATGCCCACAAGAAAATTTGTTAAGCTAATCATGTGCTTGGTAGAAGTTCTTCCCATTGATTTAAATGCAATGAGCTAGGAGAAAAAAAGCAGGAAAATGGCTCTTTTTGAGAAAAATTGCTGCTCTGTGTAAAAGTTCCATTTTTCTTTTGAGGCAAAAACTTTCTCCCATCCCTACTTGTCTGACTGTTCTCTGTTTTAGTGGATTCTCTGTGTGTGAAGATACTACTATCAAGGGAGGAAGATACTATTGACTCAAGGAAGGAAGATATTATTATGCCTCTTTACAGGTCCATGGTAAGACCCCACCTAGAATATGCTGTTCAATTCTGGGCGCCCTTTCTGAAAAAGGACAATATGGAACTAGAGAAAGTGAAGAGGAGGGCTACAAAACTAGTAAGGGGAATGGAAAGTTTTAGTTATGAAGAAAGTTAAACTTGTACACATTAGAGAAATGGCGTCTTAGAGGGGATATGATAACACTATATAAATATGTTCAAGGCCCATATAAAGGGCTCTCCAAAGACCTGTTCATTAACAGAACAGTACACAGGACAAGGGGCCACCCGCTTAGACTTGAGGAAAGGAGATTTAATATACAACAGCGGAAGGGTTTCTTTACAGTAAGGACAATAAAGGTATGGAATTCACTGCCTGAGGAGGCGGTGCTATCAAATACATTAGATGCCTTTAAAAGGGGCCTGGATACTTATTTAAAAGAGCATAACATAGAGGGCTATGTACGTCAGTATTGGGATTAATATTTAGTTAGTGCTTGTTGATCCAAGGAGAAATCTGATTGCCATTTGGAATCAAGAAGGAATCCCCCGCCCCATTCAAGGCAGAATTTTAAATTGCTATATTGAGGGGTTTTTTGCCTTCTTTTGGATCAACAATGGTAAACAGGAATAGGGAAAGGATTGAACTAGATGGACGCAAGTCTTTTTTCAACCTAAATTACTATGTTACTATGTTACTATGAATCAGATGAGAATTACACCAAATTGTGTGTGAGTGACTACTGTGATCCAAGTTCCTTCCTGATTTGGCTGTTATCTCTGTGTTAGGAGATACTGATGGGGGGGTGAAGGGAGAAAGGCGATGTACCCTAAGTACCCAAAAATCTTGTATGACTGACTTGGCAGTAAAAAAAATACTGTAAAAAATTAAAAATAATTTGCTAGGTGACAGGGACCCTGAGGGGAGCTGTGCCTGAGATCGACTAATACTAGATGAATTAGAGTATTTTGTAAGAAGAAAGACATCTCACACACACGCACACAATCAGTTCTGTTGTGTACGTCACTGTTAGATAATGTCCAACAAACATACTAGAAGTGAAATGAGTAGTTGCAGTGCAGGGATGTTAGTAAAGTGGTATTTCAGAAACTGACTGTAGACATGGTAGGTGCAATGTACGCTATACATTATTATGATCCTTCTCCTCCTGACGAGGCAGATTGTCAAAGCCCCATAAACAGTACCAAGCTACCACCACTAATAGTAATAAACCATAGACATAGTAACATAGTAACATGGTTGACAAGGCTGAAAAAAAGACATCCTTCCACCAAGTCCAGTCCATGCCTTATTACCCCTGTTGATCCAGAGGAAGGAAAAAAAAATTGAAGCCATTCCAAATAAGCCCAAAGTAAAAAAAAATTTCTTCCTGACTCCAAATGGCAGTTGGCTATATCCCTGGATCAACAACCTATCTGCATTAAAGCCATCTGTCATAGTTTTCAATATTTTTCTGTGCTAGATGGGCATCCATTGTTCTTTTGAAAGCAGTTACAGTATCTACAAGTACAACATCCCAAGGCAAAGAATTCCATAGCTTTACAGACCTTACTCTAAGAATCCCTGCCTTTGTTTTAGTCATAAGCACCTTTCCTCTAGTCTTAATGGATGAACTTTCCTTCAGAGAGCTCAGATCTTTGTGAAAATAATTCACTGGATAGTTCTTTGTATTGGCCTTGAATGTATTTGTAAATGGTAATCATATCACCCCTTAGACGTCTCTTCTCTAATGTAAACAAACCCAGTTTGGCTAGTCTCTCTTTATAACTCAGATCCTCCAATCCGTTTATCAGTTTTGTTGCACGTCTCTGCACCTTTTCCAGTTCAGCGATGTCTTTTTTAAGAACTGGTGCCCAAAATTTTACTCCATATTCTAGATGAAGCCTAACCAAGGATTTATATAAAGGCAGAACTATATTAAAAAATCCCTTGCATCTACACCTCTTTTTATGCAGGCTGGTACCCTATTTGCTCTTGCAGCAGCTGAGTGACTCTGCACACTGCTGTGAAGTCTATCATTCATTAGTACTCGTAAATATTTCTCTAATGAGGATTCCACAAGTTATTTCCCATTTAGAGTATATGTAGCAAGTTTGTTTCTACAGCCCAAATGCATAACCTTACATTTATCTACATTAAATGTCATCTGCCATTTTTCTGCCCATTCACTCAGTTTATCTAATTCCTTCTGCAGAGAAAAAACATCCAGTCCTGTATGTATTTCCTTATATAGCTTAGTGTCATCAGCAAAGATTGAGACTCTACTTTCAATTCCCACTTCTAGATTATTAATAAACAAATTAGAAAGCTTTGGTCCCAGGACTGAACCCTATGGCACCCCACTATTAAATTTAGACCAAGTTGAAAATGTTCCATTTAAAACAGCTCTCTGCTATCTATTATTTAACCAGTTCTCAATCTATGTACAGATAACACTGCCCAAACCAAAGCCTTTTTGATTTATTTTATTTATGCAGTATCCTGTTGTGAGGCACTGTATCAAAGGCTTTTGCAAAATCAAGTATACTACATAAACAGCCGTTCCCTTGTCCAAATTACTACTTAACTTACTCTTTTGTAAAATGCAAGTAAATTAGTCTGACATGATCTAGCCTTCATAAAATCATGCTGACTCCTACTAATAATATGGTTTTCCTTCACCAAGTTCTGAATACTGTCAGTTAGTAACCATTCTAATATATTACCCACTATGGAAGTCAAGCTCACAGGTCTATAATTTCCTGGTCTGGATCTTGTCCCCTTTTTGAACAATGAAACTTTATCAGCATTCGTCCAATCACAGGGCACTATGCCTGATGAAAGTGAGTCAATAAATATAAAGTACTAGCAATGTGGGGCGGCTTTGCCCGTCATGTTATGCAGTGATTTAGCGTAGGGTGTACGTGTCAGAAAGGTACACACAGTGATACACAGACATGTGTGCAAACACACACATATACAGGGGGACACACAGTGATAGACAGAGACACATGCAATACACATACATACACACACATGCACTGACATACACAAACAGTGACACACAGATGCAAAGCAGAACATACGTGCATACAGTGGGATCAGTGTAAGCAACATACCTCCCAACATTTCAAATGGCCAAAGAGGGACACTTTTTAACCCTTTGAGTCCCAGGGGGTAAGCAATGCATTGCATACCCCTCTGGCATTGAAATGGTTAAGATACTCTTTCTGTAAGTGAATGATTTAGAAGAAAATGAAAGTATTTTTTACACAGACTAATTTAACAGATATATACAGAAGTTTATACCCACATTACTGTGGGTTTTATTGATGTGGAGCAATCTGATACACTGGTATATACACCACACAGTGTGATCTCCTAAATAGAGGAGCAGAGGGATTTGGGTGTCAAACAGGGACTGTCCCTCCTATACTGCATAGTGCCAGTCCTTATACATAGAGGTTCTCAATCCATGCCCTCAGTGACCACTAACAGGCCAGGACTTAGGAATTTATTTGTATATACTGAAACAAAGAATGTATTTAGGGTATCAACCATAGCCTTATCCTCACTAATCAAGTCACCTGTCTCAGCCTTAAGAGGGCCAGTAACAGCCGTAACATTTTTGTTAGTAATATACTTGTAGAATTGTTTAGGGGTTTTATTGCTCTCATTTGCAGTATTTCTCTCATTTTAAATTTTAGCTAGCTTAATTGCTTGTTTGCATATTTTATTACATTCTTTATATTTTTGTAAATGATGCATCTGACCCGTTTGACTTAAATGTTTTAAAAGCCTGTTGCTAAATTGTCATTTCCCTGCAAACCTCATTATTAACCACATTGGTTTCACTTTACTCCTCTTGCGCTTATTCCCCAATAGTATATATTGACACATATAGTTGTCTAAGAGGATTTTAAAGGGGACTTATCACCCCTATACCAGTTTGGCTAAAAAGTAACTAGAAAAAAGAGTGACTACCTGGAATACTTGTGCACATTTTTTTTTTTAAATTATGGTTTGGCTGAAATTAAAGGATTAAAGAGGATCCTGTGCCTTACTTCTGGACAGATTGCGGGTTCAGCTCTGCACCACAATAAGTAACTCTTCCTCTGCTCCCCTCCCACATAGTGTCTTCATCCAGCCCCTCCCACATAGTGTCTTCATCCAGCCCCTCCCACATAGTGTCTTCATCCAGCCCCTCCCACATAGTGTCTTCATCCAGCCCCTCCCACATAGTGTCTTCATCCAGCCCCTCCCACATAGTGTCTTCATCCAGCCCCTCCCACATAGTGTCTTCATCCAGCCCCTCCCACATAGTGTCTTCATCCAGCCCCTCCCACATAGTGTCTTCATCCAGCCCCTCCCACATAGTGTCTTCATCCAGCCCCTCCCACATAGTGTCTTCATCCAGCCCCTCCCACATAGTGTCTTCATCCAGCCCCTCCCACATAGTGTCTTCATCCAGCCCCTCCCACATAGTGTCTTCATCCAGCCCCTCCCACATAGTGTCTTCATCCAGCCCCTCCCACATAGTGTCTTCATCCAGCCCCTCCCACATAGTGTCTTCATCCAGCCCCTCCCACATAGTGTCTTCATCCAGCCCCTCCCACATAGTGTCTTCATCCAGCCCCTCCCACATAGTGTCTTCATCCAGCCCCTCCCACATAGTGTCTTCATCCAGCCCCTCCCACATAGTGTCTTCATCCAGCCCCTCCCACATAGTGTCTTCATCCAGCCCCTCCCACATAGTGTCTTCATCCAGCCCCTCCCACATAGTGTCTTCATCCAGCCCCTCCCACATAGTGTCTTCATCCAGCCCCTCCCACATAGTGTCTTCATCCAGCCCCTCCCACATAGTGTCTTCATCCAGCCCCTCCCACATAGTGTCTTCATCCAGCCTTCTCTGATGACGGAGGATTTCTCCTTGTAAGCTGGAGCACTCTCATTGGTTATTTAGTTACTTTTTAGCCAAACTTGTATAGGGGAGAAAGTTCCCCTTTAAACAAATTCCATGATTCTTATGCATTTTTATCATTGAAGATTACATCCCACTGAATATCCTTTAAAGGGATAGCTATACTTCGTTTTATCTTTATTTTATTTTGTAGGCATTAAAAAAACATGAAGAATGATATAAGTCTTATCTCTCAAACCTTTATGGTTTATGAGACATTCACAAGCAAAGTTTCCCCTCCCGCCCCTTTTACCTAGTGTAAGCCATCTCTTCTCAGATGTGGAATCCAGTCCATAGACCAGACAGATAACAGCAGGGGACAATCTTCTTCCTATGAGAACAATGAAAGCCCTGCCCCCCCTGACAAGTTTTTCAGGTTTTTCCCTTATCTTAATTGAAGATTGTCCCTCTCTGCAGTCTACCTGGGCACCTCCCTTCTGATCTGGCTGAGCAGTGTTACATCAGTAAAAGGGGCGGGAGGGGGATACTTTATCATTCAATTACTCTTGAACTACAACTCTGACAGAATTGAAATAACACTCTCCAAAGTCCAAATACTATGATGATTAATTAGAGCTGCTTTTATTATGAAACATTACTATCCCTTTAATACTGCTTTTATCTTTGTAAAATTAGCCTTTTTAAAATTTAATCTTTTGGTTAAACCCTTACTATTGGTTTTCTCATAACACATTTCAAAGGATACCATATTGTGCTCACTGCTGCCCAAATGTTCCCTTACTTATATACTGTTTATCAGAATTGTTTGAGAGCACTAGGTCAAGCAAGGCCTCTTTTCTAGTTGACTCCTCTACTAGTTGGCCTGATCCTGACCTCTACTCGGTTAGCTGAGAACTGGATTAATAACAACTTATTAGGGTTGTCAGACTATTTTATTTATTTAGAAAATATTTGACCAGGAAGAATGCATTGAGAAGTTTCTTATTTTCATGTATGACCTGTAGAGCTTTTACAGTAAGAAGTTACATATTTACACAAAATAGAGAAAAAAATTATATACACTTACTAGTGATGAGCGAGCATGCTCGGCCGAAGCTCGGTTCGGCTCGAGCATCGCTCTGCTCGGCACATGGCGGTACTCGTACGAGTACCGCATGTGCTCGCCCGCCATGTTCGGGTCTCCTCCCCGCACGTTTCGCAGCTGCTTCGCAGCCAATAAACGTGCGGGGAGGCTCTGACATCAGTGTAATGCCAGCAGCCATGTTGGCTGCTGGCATTACACTGATTGGCTGGCCAGAACCCGTGATCGGGTGCTGTATAGCACCCGACGCGCGAGTTCGGCTCATTCTTAGCCAGGGAGAGATGCGCTTAGGCAAGGAAAGTCAGTGTAGGGAGAATAAAATTGTTGAAACTCTTTCAAGACCCAAAAGTCCTTTTTAGGACTGTTGTGTGTGGGGGCAGCATTTATATTTTGTTTGGGGGGGCACAATTTCCTTTTTTGTGGGGGGGATATTTGTAAGGTGACATATAATACTAGATGCACAGGAAGTCAGTGTAGGGAGAATAAAATTATTGAAACTCTTTCAAGACCCAAAAGTCCTTTTTAGGACTGTTGTGTGTGGGGGCAGCATTTAATTTTTTTTGGGGGTGGCAGAATTTCATTTTTTTGTGGGGGGGGACATGTTCTAAGGTGACATTGTACTAGGTGCACAGGGACAAATATTTCACAGTGCAGTGACAAGCTGAAATATTCTGTTAGGTGCACAGGGCCAATGATTTTACAACGCAGCGACAAAAAGGGCCATTTTAAACGTGTGCCTAGCCATAGAATATTGTCACATTCTGTTTAGTGTGCAAATTCACAAATTAACGTCACATATTCCGTTCACTGTGCCTAGCCGCAGATTAGCGTCACATTCTGTTTCGTGTGCCTAGCCGCAGATTAGCGTCACATTCTGTTTCGTGTGCCTAGCCGCAGATTAGCGTCACATATTGTTTAGTGTGCCTAGCCGCAGATTAACGTCACATATTGTTTAGTGTGCCTAGCCGCAGATTAGAGTCACATATTGTTTAGTGTGCCTAGCCGCAGATTAGCGTCACATTCTGTTTCGTGTGCCTAGCCGCAGATTACCGGCATATATTCCGTTTAATATGAAGAAGGCGGGTAAAAAGGGACGGGGAAGTGGACGTGATCCTGATAGTTCAGGGCGCGGGTCAGGACGCGTAGAAACTGTGCCTGGTGCCAGAGCACAAGAAAAAAAGACATCCACCATACCTAGCTTCATGTCTCAGTTTACAGGGCGTCGCAGAACATCACTCTCGAGGTCAGACCACTGCGAACAGGTGGTCGGTTGGATTTCAGCTGATACTGCTTCCAGTCGGTTAAGCACCACCCTGTCTTCCACCAAGTCCATTCTCACTAGCCAAGAGTCTGGTCAACATAATCCTCACCCTGATCATCCTTCCTCCCACCATAGAGGGTCTGGCCAAAGAAGTGATCCCACAATGGGATATAGTGAGGAGCTCGTCTCATCACCAATCCTTCATTTGAACCTCTCTCCAAGCACGCTTGCAGAGGAACATGAGATCTTGTGCCCTGATTCACAACCTCTAGAGGGTACCCAATCACAAGAAGATGACAGAGGGGAACAGCATTTAAGGTCAAAGGAAGTGGATGATGATGATGACACACAGTTGCCATCAAATCAACCACAATTACTGTCTCAAGACCTTGATGAGGAGGATAATACACAGTTGTCAATGACTGAGGATGTGGTGTGATCAAGAAATGAGGAGGATGATCAGAGTGAGGAAGTGGAGGAGGACTTGGTGGACGATGAGGTCACTGACCCCACCTGGGAAGGTGGAAAGCCGAGCGATGACAGCAGTCCTGAGGGTCAGCCATCTGCAGCACCGCAACAGGCTGGAAGAGGCAGTGGTGTGGCTAAAGAAAGAAGGCGGACCGCACCAAACCGGCCCGCAAATGTTCCACGGAGCACCCCCTTGCGTAAATCTCCCTTGCCAAGGGCTAGGTGTTCCGCGGTATGGCGTTTTTTTAAGGAAAGTGCGGACGACAAAAAAATTGTAGTTTGCAACCTGTGCCACACCAGAATGAGCCGAGGCATGAACACTAGCAACCTCACCACCACCAGCATGATCCGACACATGGCATCTAAGCACCGTAATAAGTGGGAGGAACGCTCGGATCGCCAATCTGTGTCTGCAGGCCACACCACTGCCTCCTCTTCCCCTGTTTTCGGTGCCGGCCAATCGCCTGTCGAAGGCGCAGGCCCGCATACCTCCTGCCCTGCACCTGTACCATCTGAAGCACCATCAGCGACCACATCCACTTCCCTGTCCCAGCGCAGCGTCCAAATGTCGTTACCCCAGGCATTTGAGCGCAAGCGAAAATACCCAGCCACCCACCCACAGGCCATAGCACTAACCTCACACCTTTCCAAATTACTGGCCATCGAAATGCTGCCATTTAGGCTTGTGGACACTGAGTCCTTCCGCAGCCTGATGGCAGCAGCTGTCCCTCGGTACGCAGTCCCCAGCCGCCACTACTTTTCCCGGTGTGCCGTCCCCGCCTTACACCACCATGTGTCCCTTAATATCACCCGTGCCCTGACCAACGCAGTTACTGGGAAGGTCCACTTAACGACTGACACATGGACAAGTGCTTGTGGCCAGGGACGCTACATTTCCCTGACGGCACACTGGGTGAATGTCGTGGAGGCTGGGAGCGACTCGGACCCTGGGATGGCACAGGTGCTACCCACGCCGAGGATTGCGGGCCCTACCTCCATCAGGGTTTCCGCCACCACCTACGTTATTGGCTCCTCCTCCTCCTCCTCCTCCTCCTTTTCCACCTCCGAATTCTCTGCGCGCAGCGCCACTCACCCATCAGCCGGTAGCTGGAAGCAGTGTAGCACTGCAGTGGGGAAGCGTCAACAGGCCGTGCTGAAGCTGATCTGCCTTGGGGACAAACAGCACACGGCCTCAGAGCTGTTGCAGGGGATTAGTCACCAGACCGAGCAGTGGCTCTCGCCACTCAACCTGCAACCAGGCATGGTTGTGTGTGATAATGGGCGTAACTTGGTGGCGGCTTTGGAGCTCGGCAAGCTCACACACGTACCATGCCTAGCGCATGTATTTAATTTAGTGGTTCAGCGATTTCTAAAAACCTACCCCAATTTGCATGATCTCTTGACGAAGGTGCGCCGCGTGTGTGCACATTTCCGTAAGTCATCTACAGCTTCAGCCGGCCTGTTGACGCTGCAGCAGCGCTTACAATTGCCAGCTCACCGGCTGCTGTGTGACGTGAGCACGCGCTGGAACTCCACCTTCCACATGTTGGCCCGGCTTTGTGAGCAGCAGAGGGCAGTAGTGGAGTACCAGCTGTTACACGGTCGTCGCCTCTCCGTTCAACTTCCTCTAATCAGAAGTGAGGAGTGGGAATGGATGTCAGACCTCTGTGAGGTTTTACGCAATTTTGAGGAATCGACACAGATGGTGAGCGGCGATAACGCTATTATCAGTGTAACCATCCCACTTCTGTGTCTACTGAAACGCTCGCTGCTCACAATTAAAACCGATGCTTTGCATGTGGAAGAGGTGGAAATGCGGGAGGAAGAGCTTACACAAGGTGATAGCCAGAGCACCCTCACTTCGTCTTCTCAGCGACAATTGGAGGAGGCGGAGGAGGAGGAGGAGGAGGAAGACACGGTTGCCTCCGCTACAGAGGGTAGCCATGGAACTTTATTTCCATCTCTTCAGCGTGGGTGGGCAGAAGAGGAGGAAGAGGATGAGGAGATTGAGAGTCATCCTCCTGGTGAGGGCAGCGAAATCTTGCCTGTTGGTACTCTGGCACACATGGCTGACTTTATGTTAGGCTGCCTTTCCCGTGACCCACGCGTTATACGCATTTTAGACAACACGGATTACTGGGTGTTCACCCTTCTGGACCCCCGCTACAAAGAGAATTTCTCATCTCTCATTCCTCCGGTGGAGAGGACAAGCAAAATGGTGCAATACCAGAAGGTTCTTGTTGAAAAATTGCTCCAAAATTTTCCATCTGACAACGCTGGCGGCAGAGTACGTGCTACCTTGGCCAACCGAGAAGGGGAGAAAAGGGGAGCACACAGCAGTTCCGACAAAGGCAGGGCAACACTCTTCAAGGCGTGGGACACCTTCATGACACCCCACCAGCACCCTCACCCTGATGCGCGGCCTAGTGTCACAAGGAGGGAAAAGTTTTGGAAGATGGTGAAGGAGTACGTAGCAGACCGTGTCAGCGTCCTCACTGATCCCTCTGTGCCTTACAACTACTGGGTGTCCAAGCTGGACACGTGGTATGAACTGGCACTCTACGCCTTGGAGGTGCTGGCCTGCCCTGCCGCCAGCGTTCTGTCTGAGCGGGTATTTAGTGCTGCTGGTGGCATCATAACAGATAAGCGTATCCGCCTTTCCACCGAAAATGCTGATTGGTTGACACTTATAAAAATGAACAAGGCCTGGATTTCCCCTGACTTCTCCACTCCACTGGAGGAAAGCACCGGGTGAACATAAAGTCACTTTTGATATGTTATTTACAATGATGGGAATACTCTGTATTCCCATTCACCCCTTCCACCCAAAAAATGGGTATATGGTTGACTCTTAATCTTCTCATCCTCCTCCTCCTCTTCCATATGCCCTGTGATATAATTTTTATATAGGGCCAGCTCACCAGCGGGCCCTGTGATATAATTTTTATATAGGGCCAGCTCACCAGCGGGCCCTGTTTGACAATTTTTGTATAGGTCAGCTCACCAGCGGGCCTTCTCATTTAATGTTTTATTGGGTCAGCTCTCTAGCGGGCCCTCTCATATAATGTTTTATAGCGTCAGCTCACTAGCGGGCCTTCACATATAATGTTTAGGATGGTCAGCTCCGCAGCAGACCCTCACCCATAATGTTTTAGATGGTCGGCTCAGCAGCAGACCCTCATTCCTAATGTTTTAGATGGTCAGCTTAGCGGCATGCCCTCGCCCCTAATGTTTTAGTGGGTCACCAGCAGGCCATTAATCCTAATTTTTCAAGGGTGTGTATGATGCCCTCCTTTATGTGTAATAAAGGGTGTATTGGAGTGACATTTCAGTCTAATTTTTGGCAGCCCTTTCACTTAGTGCATAGGCTTTATGAGTGTTGGACCACTACCTGAACTATTGTACCACAATGTGAATGAGGCCCTCCATTTTGTGATATACAGGTTGTATCGGAGTGCCTCAGGTCCTCCCATTGAATTAAATAGGGCTGGGGTGTTCGACAGAGCAGAAGGTAGTTCTTGGCTTCATCCACTAAGTCACTTCGTCACTTTTACTCAATGGATCAGACCCCACTGTTCCGACTATAAATTTTGGACTTAACAAGGGCAAACGGACATGTTGTAAAACCTGTGGTAGCTGCGGCCTCCGTTCCTGAATGCTGTACCTTACCCGGGCCATAACCACGTTGAACACCTGCTTTACGCTGCGCACGTTTCCCTCTTAATCATGGCCCCAGTTCCGAAAAATCGATGAAATTTTTTGCAGAATTTGCAGATGATATACAAGTAAATATACAGCAAATACTGTTTGGTAACAATTTTTCGCCTAAAATCGTTTTTATCTTCCTTTTTGTGTGTTTTACGGTCAGTCTGTAAAAATGGCGTACTACGGGCGAAACATCGTTCCCAGAAGCGACGTTGGAGTCCAAGATGCATCCAGACATCCTCCCTATGCTGTCCCTGAACCATTTCTGTGGTGTTTCCATCATTTTCTGACCTTTTCCTATGAACCAGGCACCCTCCCCTCATCAGAGCAGGGGGTGCCTGGTGTAATGCTCGAGTCCTCCCATTGACTTCAATGGGGCTCGGGTGCTCGGCCGAGCACTCGAGCCTCCGGGGGCGCTCGGCCAGAGCACCCGAACACCCGAGCATCGGGGTGCTCGATCATCACTAACACTTACACATTGTTTTTAGATACAAACAAACAGTTATTTGAGGGATTTTAGACTGGGAGAAGATTTTATTTTTTGGAAGGTTATTCCAGCCTTTCAGGGCTCTGAAGGAGAAAGCAGATCAGTTAACTTCTTTCTTCTAGTTTGGGATATTAAAGGGATAGTAATGTTTCACCATAAAAGCAGCCCCAATTAATCTTCATAGTATTTGGGCCATGGAGATTGTTATTACAGTACTGTCAGAGTTGTAGTTCAAGAGTAATTGAATGATAAAGTATTCTCCTCTCGAACCTTTTACTGATGTAACTGCTCAACTCAGAGGAGCTGGGTGGTGTCCAGGTGGATTGCAGAGAGGGACAATCTTAAATTAAAATAAGGGAAAAACCTGAAAAAACTGTTAAGGGGTCCAGGGCTTTCATTGTTCTCACAGTAAGGAGATTGTCCTTTGCTGTGATCTGTCTGGCCTGTGGACCAGATTCCACATCTGAGGGGAACTGGCTTACACTAGGCAAAAGGGGTGGGAGGGGAAACATTATCATTCAATTACTCTTGTACTACAACTCTGACAGAATTGAAATAACACTCTCTATGGCTCAAATACTATGAAGATTAATTGGAGCTGCTGTTTTTGTGAAACATTACTATCCCTTTAAGTGAATTGTTAGCAGTGGATCAGAGGTTATAGTTAGCATGGAAAGCCGGAGTGAGCATTCTGCTCAAGTAGTCTGGTATGTTTCTAGAGAAGTGGTTATAAACTAGGCAAGAAATGTGAAGGGTACATCCAGATCTGAGTGTTAGCAATTTAGTTCTTTAAAGGGATAGTAATGTTTCATAATAAAAGCAGCTCTAATTAATCATCATAGTATTTGGACTTTGGAGAGTGTTATTTCAATTCTGTCAGAGTTGTAGTACAAGAGTAATTCAATGATAAAGTATCCCCCGCCCGCCCCTTTTACTGATGTAACACTGCTCAGCCAGATCAGAAGGGAGGTGCCCAGGTAGATTGCAGAGAGGGACAATCTTCAATTAAGATAAGGGAAAAACCTGAAAAACTTGTCAAGGGGGGCAGGGCTTTCATTGTTCTATAAGAAAGAAGATTGTCCCCTTCTGTTATCTGTTTGGTCTATGGACTGGATTCCACATCTGAGAAGAGATGGCTTACACTAGGTAAAAGGGGCGGGAGGGGAAACTTTGCTTGTGAATATCTCTCAAACCATAAAGGTTTGAGAGATAAGACTTATATCGTTCTTCATGTTTTTTTAATGCCTACAAAATAAAATAAAGAAAAAACGAAGTATTGCTATCCCTTTAAACATATCACAACAATGGGTAGTGTAATTACTTTCTAGGATGAAGCAACATAATGAATTATACAGAGTGTTGAATTAACCAAGATGGATTTGTAGAACAGAAGCATACACTACATCCCCATAGTCTATAACTGGTATTAGCATCTCTCAAACAATATGTTTTCTTGCCAGGGACTTAGGATTTGTTTCTATACCGAGCACCTATTTTAGGATAAAGTTTGGATGTTAATTTATCAACATGAAGATCAAATGTAAGGTATGGGTCGAGCTACATATCAAGACAGGAGCCAAGTTACGACTAGACTTTGTTATGATGGTTACATGAATGTTGTGGAGTTTAAATAGTTTGTGCTTTGTTCCAAATATCATTGTGACTGTTTTTTCAGTGTTTAAGAACAGGTTGTTTTTAGCTATCCATCTTTCAATGTCAGAGAAATCATCCTATAACACTATCTTAAGTTGCGATTCATCTGGATTTTTAGAGTAGGCTAACAGGTGTGTGGCATGGCTTTGCCCATGCTGTTAACTTGCTTTTTTGTTTTTTTAACACTTTGAGTGCTAGAGAGGTATCAAAAGCATTGTGTCAATGAAAGGGTTAACTTGTATTAAAAGTCAGACCTCCTGGTGGGGCAACAGGATGCCCCCTGGTGCCCCCCACCTACTGTCTCCCAGCCAGTTTGGCTGGGAGTTCAATAGAGGTTATGCAGGGGAGCAACAGTGTTAAATTGTTTCCATTCCATCTGGAGCCACCCGTTAGCAGTGGTCGGGATCTGGAAACTCTATCATGTCAATAAGAGATGTTTTCCCTGTTTGATGTGAGAAGGTTTGGAGATCCCGCCCACTCCTATCTGGCTTGGGTAGAATGGAAGCAGGGCAGATCTATTGCTCCCCTGTCTCATCAATATTGATCTACCAGCCAAATAAGCTGGGAGATCAGTACCTGGAGAGTATCAGGGGGAGCCCTTATACCCCCCCATGAGGTCTGACATTTACTTTATTAGTTGTTGGTTGAGGAGGCAATGGGTGAAGACGCCTGCCACCCCCTAAGCCAGTGGTAACCTTTTGTTTTTTGGGTTTTGTTTTTTAAACAGAGTGACAGTGGTGGTTAGTTGTGGAGGAAGGGGCTATGTCCCCTGTCTCCTTCTCAACCAATAAGAGTTTTCCACCCATGCCCTCTAACAATGAAAGAATCACTTACATTTTATATAGAGAGATTATAGTGTCACCTGCTTATATGTGTATGGAAGATGCTTTGCATACTGTAAGTAGATCATTTGTATAATAGTAAAGATAAGAGACAAGGGCCAAGAATCAAGCCTTGGGGGAGCCCCACTTAGTAGTTTGAGTGAAAGGATAATATTGTAAGCAAAAGACATATATTGTGTTTTGTCTGATAAATAGGATCGGAACCAGTTTAGAAAATGTTTACCCAATTCTGAACTTACTTATCAGAATATCATGGCCTACGGTAGCAAAGGCCATTGCAAAATCAAGGAAAATAATTCCAGTAAGTTCACCATTTTCCACATCATTCTAGAAATCAGGCTGTGACTGTTGAGTGATTTGGACAAAAACCTGTTTGAAGCAAGGTGATGAATCTGAACAATCGGTAATACTTGCAGGTATACACAATTTTCCAGGACTGTAAAGATATTGGTCTGTAATTTGATGCCACATTTGTATTCCCACTTTTGGGGATAGGCACAACTCTAGCCACTTTTCTGGCTTTAGGTATATACCCAGATGACAGGGAGGCATTAATTAGGGGTGCGACGAGATGCACAGTGACCTAGGCACTGAGCTTTAGTAACATTACTGATATTGGTAAGAAAAAACACAAAAAGAAGAAGGACAGCTCAAAAGCACCTCTAAGTGCAGACTGGTAGTACTATAGATAAATGTCCCACTGGAACCTTCCCCCAACAATGGGTTCTCACTGATGAAGTCCCTATAGGACGAAACACGTTGGGATATATTGTGATTTTAACTTTTTTTATATTTGAATAAAGCCATTTCTTGTATTTGCCAAATCTCCAATAAAGGAGTATTTTTGATACCAAACTCATAATAGTAGTCCATTTGGATATTTGAGAGTTCTATACAGCAAGAACATCTGAATATTTAAAAGAAGAACGGAGACTACAGAGTGGTATTATACAGACGTGCATATATGCCCAGAGGCTGGTCTAGCTTCTACCAAGGGGGAGTACCCATTGTTGGGTGTGGGATGTTTATCTATAGTACTACCAGTCTGCACTTAGAGGCACTTTTGCGCTGTCCTTCTTCTTTTTGTGTTTTTTGGTATTGGAAGCCGAAAAGAATACATTCTGAGGTGTGGATCACGTAACCAGGTGGTCATAAGAACAGCAACAGGCGACCAAGAGTGGGAAAGTTCGGAGGAGCGTGATTGGCAATTGAGGACTGCTACTCCCAGAACTGTTTGTTTCATTATTTTTTTCTTTGTTTTGTGTGTTCCTTGTTTTAATGTTCATTAGATTACCTCCAGGTAGCGCACCCTTTACTGTGGTTCACTATTAGGATAAAGTTACACATTATATCTATCCAGGTTGGTAAGCCCTGGATTGTGATTTCAGTTTTTGGGTTGAGGAAGTGGTCATATACTTCACTATAGGATACCGGCAAGAAATTGAATTCAGCAGTGTGTCGGACTAGGGGGACATGACATAGACTGTTCTATGCACATTTATACTTCTGCTTTACTTTGGTTTTGTGTATTCAGGAAGGTGGCACATCCAACGAAGTAGTTGTTGAATTCATTAGGTATTGATATGGGGCATTATATTATTTCATTGCCTAATTTTATAGATTTGCGGAGAAAATGATTGTGGGGGTTGTAGATATTTTTAACAATTTTCCAAAAGTTTGCCAATTTTGATATGTTACTTTCAAGTTGTCAATAAAATACTGAGTTTTAGCAAGTTTTGTTTGCTTTGTGCAGATATTCCCCAATTGCAGAGTCTAGGTCAAGTATAAAGTTTATTGTATACTATGGGCAATTTCTTTCATCATTTAAGAAAGAAAGGAAAATAACTTTCCTGAAAGATGTAGTAGTCACAGCCTATGACTAAGTGAGAACACTCATGAAATGCGTTAGGCTGGTGTGCAGCGTTTTGGACTTCTAAATATGTTCCTCGAGGACTATATATATATATATATGTTTTATTTTTTGTACGAATAAAAGCTATGAACTTTTTAATTCGTCTGTAACTGGCTTGATTGTCTAGTGGATCCATAGAGTGCTCCCATCCTGTTGTCTTCTCATATGTTGAAGCCCTGGCCGAGGCTGTTTGGGGCAGTGCCGGATCTGCGAGGCCTTGGTGTCTGGGTGAGTTTAAATTCTATATCATTACCTGATACATTGTAGCAACATTGGGTCAAATTTTTCTATATGTGTACTCTTCTCAATACACTAAGATCTTTAGCTATTCACAGTTAACCATTTTGTATCTACATAGGACAGTCTTCACCAGTGTTCCTTCTACGGTGAGTAACTGTGAGAGATTCCAGCACTAAAAGAGTTAACCCTTTGTGTTCCAGAGAGGTATGCATTGCAGTTCATTTGGTAACACTCTGGCTCTCAGAAGATTATAAGAATAATTAAAACTGGGTAGTCCTGTACTATGCATCTCTTATTAAAGTGCAGCGCTCATTAACAGGCTCTTTTAACTGTGAGTGATGAGTTGTTCACTATTTTACCTTAGTGGGAACACCAGTCTACATATGTATTAAAAAATGTAAGTTTAGGATTAGGTTTTATGGATCTAATATAAAATAACAACATTTTACATATTTTGCCTGGAAGTACATGATATTTATAATTATTTAACCCAATTTCTTTTTTCATGATAGTGTTCCTTCAAGGTTGGCAGGCAAGAAAATGGTGCATTAACTAGTTTTGAAAGCTGTAAATTTATGAGCTACTGATGATTGCTTATGTTTTCCGTGATGCTAAATAGAAAATGCTCATAAATTAACTGTATGGTTATCCAAAAGTATGAAAATAAGTGTTCATTGCATTGCTGAATTAGGAACAATCACTATTTATCTTGCAAACCAACAGACATTTTAGTCAAACACTTTTTGAAATGCATTAGCTAAAAAAATAAGTAAATTGTACATTCTTATCTGCTGTCAAATTCTATGTTTCTATGTTTCTAATTCAGTAATTACTATGGAATTTTAGGAAGTGACCCATCTATACAACAGAGAGAGATGATACTGAACAAGCGTATTATTATGGGCTCCTTGGAGAGGCAGAGAGAGGCTAAATTTATGCTACCTTACCTCGAGCAGCTAGTTATCATCTATCAAATATGTACAAGTCTCTCTCCTCTTACCCCCAGGGAGGATCAACATTACAGGGATTAATTTGATATGGCTAACCTTGCCTCATATATCAACTTTCTTCCTCAAAATTTGGTTATTGGATTATATTCTTACTAGTTGAACAGCCCGTTACACGGGCCACAGTGCCACTGCCACCCCGTCGCGGTGCAGTCAACACGCAGTAGATACTGCCCGCCCCATGGCTGATACAGAACTGGACGCTCCTTCGGAGCACCCAGCTCTGTATCAGCCGCGGCGCGGGCAGTCTCTACTGCGCATGACTGCAGCACGCGCAGCAGTGTCTACTGCGCATGTCAGGCGTTACACACGATTTAGCGAATTATTATATAGGATTTACGGGATTCTTCTCATTTATTGTAATTATTACAAAATTGTATATGGTCAGATATTTTCTATCAAATGACGGTGGACTGGAAATCACTAAGAATTTTTTATTACAAGATCTACTTTTGATGATCAAGCAAACTGAATTCATTCTCCACATGGAAGAGCTTATTTTAACACATTATTTATTTTTAGTTTAATGGCAAGTTCTACATACAAGTCAAGGCTGATGATGGTACTAGACTAAAACCAAGTTATGCTAATTTATTTATGGGTTACTTAAAAGATAGCATAATTTACAATCAGAGCCCATTTGGTAAGAATCTGGTGTTCTATCACAGGTATATAGATGACATAATTATTATCTGGAAAGATAAGACTGAAGAGGTCCAGCGTTCAACCTCTTTCTTTTTTTCAAGGCAGTTGGTAAAAGTAGAGTTTTTGGATTTTAATAGCTGCCATTGCAAGAAATGGCTTAGAAATATCCCTTATGAGCAGAATCGTAGAATCCAATACAAATTTGGGAAGACTTTCATGAAAAGTCTTACCCAGAGAAATTGATTGTTTGATTCTTATAGGCATTCTAGGTTGTTAGAACCAAATATAACAACTAAGAATATATCTGATAATTCCTTTCAAGAAGTATTATTATTTTTTACAGAATGTAATACCTTTTTCAGTGAGATCTTCAGGATCTTACACACACATTGTGGTCTTTTAAGGACAGATCCATTACTTAGAGGATTAATTCCAGCTTATCCAAGTGTTGTATACAGACACGCAATACCTCAAGAATATTTTGGCACCAATGCAGTTCAGTGAAGTTGATATTAGTGAGGGATCTGAAGCATGCATCACTTTAGCACGAGATTCTGTTTTTTAACCAAAAATAGTCAATGTGACACTTAAAGGAGTCTACAGGTGTTTAAGAGTAGATGTCTTACATGTCAATTTGTTACTCACAGGGTAACTGACTATCAATCTTTGTCACCATGAAGACCTTTCAGATTAGTACTTTCATGAATTCTGGTACCATATATGTTTTCTATCTCCTTTCATGTATATGTGGCCACCAGTATGTTGTAACATCTATGTACTCATTTAGCCATCATAAGAGGAACATCATGAGAAGTTTCCTATTGTCAGAAGGGGGTTACTAGGCAGAACAGATGCAAAAACAATTACTAGTAACAGTCACTAAGTACTAAGAAGCAGAGGATATAAAGTTGAGCTCACATGCAGATGAAAGCTGGATGATGGGTGGTTTCGAGTTGGTAGATGAAAATTGCTCTTAAGGCTGCTGCTTCTACTGAGAGCTGCTTGAGCGAAGCTAATGAGAAGAGAAAACTGCAAGAAGCTCACACAGGTGAAATACAGGTCAAGGAACACAAGAAACAATGTTTCAGGATCCAAATCAGCAAAGAGATAAAGGTCTGGAGCAAAGCAAAGGTCAGGACAGGCTGCAATCAAGTGTGTTCAGAATACAAAGCCAAGGTCCTACACAGGTAACAGGAATCGCAGCACTGGTAATCTTAGTCAAAAAGACACTATTATGGTGCACTGAAGTGTCTGTAATGCCTTGATATATGCATTTCCTGGAAAAAGACTTGAATACAGGCAAGAGCTGAGCTGGAGTGAATGGAACCGATGTGTCCAGGTAAATACGAAGAACTGCTGATAACAGCCAAATTTTGAGAGCTTGTTAATTGTTTTCAAGAATAAAGTTGTCATTCCATCAGTTGTGTTGTGTACTATAGAGTAAAAACACACACAGTAGTTGAGTAATGTACAGCAAATGCACAAGGGGCAGGGGGAGGGGGAAAGGTGCAGCAGTGCAGGGACGTGATAGTTAAGTGATAGTTCAAAAACTAACTGCATTCATGGTTTCTGCAGCCTTTGCAATAAATGATAATGATCCCTCTCGTCCCTGAGAGGATGCACTTTGTGAAAGTCCCATCAAAAGTTCCACCACCACCAACTTCAGTAAAAAAAAATATGAGAAGAACACTGCAAATGACAATGGGCCGCATTCTAGTAATGATGATGGCAATGGAGCAAGGTGGAGCAGCTGAAATAAATGCTGCATCTAACAGTGAGACAAACAAGCACCAAAACACATGTCCTCAAAGTAGTGGCAAACTTTGTGAAAGTAAAGGTAAAAAGAAATTGTTTGACACTTCTAAAAGCTTAGAGGAATATAAGGGTAGAGGCCAAGAAGCAGCTGACGATGCTAGGGATGACCCGATGATGACTGATTATGATGTAGATCTAGAATATATCCCTCCAGCATCCTCCTGTTCTTCAGATACAGGTGATGACATGGCCAGAAAGTTAGTTTAAAGGCAAAGGCTCAATCTTCCACCAATGAAAAGCAGCACTGTGCCTACCAATAAAATATTTGAGAAAACCATTGGAAACTCTGACCCTGGACAAGCAAAGATGACAAAAAGTACACAGTCATATGGTCAGTCATCACCAGCATCATCACCGCTTCCAAGTCCAAATCCCACTCAGCCACATACTTGTGTTGACTAACCAGCAGCAACAACAACAGCAACACAAGTTATTAACATAACCTTCAGATGAGTCTGAGTGCCTCTGCTGCTTCTGGAAGTGCTGCACCTTTGACAACTAGTAGCAGCAGCAGAATGACATCAACATCTAGCCTAGTAGTATTAGTCCCTCAGGAACCCTTCATTCCATGAAGTCCACAGTGTGGAGATACTTCACTCAGGATCTAAAAGCTAAGATATTACTATCTGTGGCCTGTACAAAAAAACATGTGAGCAGGGGGGGAAAGCAGGCTCATACCTAGGCAGTGGCACCTCATCTATGAGGTCCCATCTGAATCACAACCAGAGGACTGACTGGGAGAGGTTTCAGAGAACTAATATCATATGTAGCACCGCCATTCTGGCATATACCAAGCAGCGGTTATTTTTCCCGGACAGCTGTACCTGAATTGTACAATCAGAAAGCCAGGCCAAATGGATTAACAGTAGCATAGGTGGATGTGAGGATGGGTTGCTACCACTTTGGACCACTGCTATGACCAATAACTAATATGTATCAGTAGTTAATCAGGATAGCTTACTTTTGACACCAACATAATAATGGTAAATCTATATACTGTAGAATAATCAATATGCTCACGGACATTGGTCCCACCCACACCCCCCTCTGAGAATCCCGTCCCTTCTCCAGACTGGTCAACTTGCTCATCTGCTAGAGAGTTTTCCTGCAGCCACTAGGATGCTAACTCCTTATGCTAATTGTCTTTTGGCCCTATTCCATCTGCATATTTGTTAGAGGTGGACAAAACTTTCCGCCTCAAACTGAAATCGATGAAAAATGGCACTTTCCATTTGGCGAAATATTTCCTGCGAAAAGTGCAGATTTTCCTCTTTTTTCTGCTTTTTTTGCCCATTGAAATCAATGGGAACATATAAGTTACACACAGCACATTACAAATAATATTTTATTTCCCAAAGGCATTGTATAAAAGGGGCATGAGGGTGCCTGTGTTGGTGGGGTGTGGGGAAAGAATCAGTTGTACAGGAAATGTTTTTGGGGGTTGTTTACTGGGATTGGGGGGCACTTAATTAAAAAGAAATCTAAATAAAATAAAATAAAAATCATAAGACATGGTATAAAGGGGTCTGAGGAGGGTGCCTGTGTTGGTGAATGAATTAATCATTTAAACAGGGAATTTGTTTTGAGGGGCTTTCTTGACTGCTACTGGGGGGACAGTTAATAAAAAAAAAATCAATAAAATAAAATAAGACATTTGTATTTAAAGTGACAGAGACAGGAGCCCCGTGACATAAGCTGCCAGTGGGGTGGACTGATACTTCACTTGATAGAGTATTTTGTAGAGGATGACTTGTTTGATTTGTTGTTAGAGGCCTTTATAGGACTTAGACTGAAGCCCTGAAGAAACATTGATTTGTAGGACTTAAGCTTGTTTGGCACAAGACCTAAGGAAACATTGATTTGTATGACTTAAAGGGATAGTAATACGTCATTTTATCTTTATTTTATTTTGTAGGCATGAAAAAAACATGAAGAACGATATAAGTCTTATCTCTCAAACCTTTATGGTTTAAGAGATATTCACAAGCAAAGTTTCCCCCTCCCGCCCCTTTTTCCTAGTGTAAGCCATCTCTTCTCAGATGTGAATCTGGTTGTAAGAAAAGACAGATAACAGCAGGGGACAATCTTCTTTGTATGAAAACAATGAAAGCCCTTCCCCCCCCTCGACAAGTTTTTCAGCTTTTTCCCTTATTTTAATTGAAGATTGTCCCTCTCTGCAGTCTACCTGGGCACCTCCCTTCTGATCTGGCTGAACAGGGGGGGGGATACTTTGCTTGTGAATATCTCTTAAACCATAAAGGTTTGAGAGATAAGACTTATATCATTCTTCATGTTTTTTTAATGCCTACAAAATAAAATAAAGATAAAACGAAGTATTACTATCCCTTTAAGCTAGTTTGGCACAAGCCCTAAGGAAACATTGATTTGTAGGACTTAGGCTTGTTAGAAGCAAACCCCCAAAAAATTTTTTATTTTTTTGTCGTTTTCGCAAAATTTCCAGCGGGAACACAGCGACAGCTTTCGCCCACCCCTAATATTTGTGACCAAGGGTCACAGTTGTACCAAAAGCCCATATATTGGTGTTCTCAACATCTGCAGAGAGACTTGGTCCAGCAAGTGAAGCTGTATTCGGGACACAGTCAGATGGCAATCTGAGGTTGGGACCTCTTTTATGCATACAGCCCAAGATGGGCAAAATATGAGTGCACTGATTGTATTTATTGTTTTTAGGATTATATATTAAATACTACACTCAGATCAGATTTTGCTCTCTTCTGTGTTTTTATTTAATTTTGGCCTTCTACAGTATATAGATTGTTCTCTTTTCTGGTGGACAAGGCCACAAAAAGTTATAAGCAGCATCGGACAATTCTACAGGAGGTGTAGGATCCATGTATATATATTTCATCTTCATTGATCTCCTTATCTATATCATCCATTTTCATTCATCTTCATTCCATCATCATCGTTCATTTTATCTGTGCTCCTAAGCATCAAACCAAGAACAACTTGTACTGTCAATTAGATCTTATATTTTATTATAACCCATATACTGTTTTTTTACTGTTTATTTGGGCATTGGATATCCCTGTTACCATCATAAATTGGGACTTGTTTGGAATATTTTATAAATTTATATCTCTTCTTGTGCGAGTTATTGTATTTTTATATTATAATGATAAAAACTACTCTAAGAATTTATACAGTACTCTGCAAAACAGAGTACATAACAAAATGCTTAGTGAGTGAACAGACCAAAAATCTAAATCAAATCAATATTTGGCGTGACCACTCTTTGCCTTCTAAATAGCATCAGTTCTTCTAGGTACACTTGCACACAGTTTGTTAAGGAACTTGGCAGGTAGGTTGTTCCAGACATCTTGGAGAACTAACCACAGTTCTTTTGTGGATTTAGGCAGCCTCAGTTGCTTCTCTGTCTTCATGTAATCCCAGACAGATTCTTTGAAATTGAGATCAGGGCTTTGTGGAAGCCATACCATCACTTCCAGGACTCCTTGTTCTTCTTTAAGCTGAATCACTTTGGCTGCTGCATGCAGACACTCATTCGTGTACCACTCTCAAGCCCTTCGGGAAACAAACTGCCTTCTGCTACAGTCAAATATTTCAGATTTTGATTCATCAGTCCAGAGCACCTTCTGCCATTTTTCTGCACCCCGGTTCCTGTGTTTTTGTGCATAGTTGAGTCGATTGGCCTTGTTTCCATGTTGGAGCTATGGCTTTCTGGCCGCCGTCTTCCATGAAGACCTCTTCTGACCAGACTTCTCTGGACAGTAGATGGGTGTACCAGGACACCACTATTTTCTGCCAATTCTGAGCTGATGGAACTGCTGGACATCTTCTGATTGCAAAGGGAAGTAATGTCAGGTACCTCGTGCGGCGGCTGCTCGACCTGACCACATTTGTCTTTAGCGGCTCCAGCAACATGATCCATACCTTGTTGTGCCTCCGTTTAGGCAGGTTCACTGTGTGTTGGCGGCTCAGCCCTTGGCGTGCTGGTTGCGGCTCAAGCCGCCTCTCCTGCTGGCTCACGGCGGCGGGTGACGTCAGTATTGGGAGCACATCCAAAAGCATGGACGTGAGCTCCATTTTAAGAGACAGCCACCTGTTGGCTGCTCCTCCTCTTCCTCCCTTCCTTCCTATTTAAACTGACTGGACACAGGGCTTAGTTGCCCTTTCGCTGGTGTCCAGTGCAGTTCTAGTGGTTGGGCTCTGTGTATGATTTGGCTTGTCTGACTAACTGATCTGGTGCTGACCTGTAGCTCTTTCCGATTACCCGCTAAGTGTATGACCTTTGGCTTGTCGGACATCCATTCTGGTGCAGACCTGCAGCTCTGGCAGACTAACCGTTCAGTGTATGACTCCTGGCTTTGGCTGACTACCTGCTCCGTGTGGGACTTCTGGCTTTTCTGACTATCCATTTTGACTATTCATGATGTGTCTTTCAGTGTTTCCTTTCTGGGACCATGACAAGTAAGCATGATGTGTATTTCATCTGCTGCAAGTTTTCTCAGCTGACCACTGTGTCTATGGTCCTCAACGTTGCCTGTTTCTTTTGTGCTTTTTAAAAAGAGCTTGAACAGCACATCTGGAAACCCCTGTTTGCCTTGAAATGTCTGCCTGGGAGAGACCTTGCTGATGCAGAATAACTACCTTGTGTCTTGTTGCTGTACTCAGTCTTGCCATGGAGTATGACTTTTGACATTAACTGTCTTCAGCAACCTAACCTTGTTAGATGAGTTTGCCTGTTCCTCACCCAGTTTTATTCCTCCTACTCAGCTGTTTCTGTTTCATTTAATGATTGTGTTTCAACCTCCATATTAAATTGATAATCAGTAGCACCTGTTTGGTATAATTGTTTAATCATACACCTGAGTATATGCCTACAAAATCCCTGACTTTATGCAAGTGTACCTAGAAATTATGTTGTTTTGAAGGCAAATGGTGGTCACACCAAATATTGATTTGATTTAGATTTTTCTTCTGTTCACTCACTATATATTTGGTTAATTAATAAAAATAAACTATTAGCATGTCTACTTTTGAAAGCATTCTTATTTTACAACATTTTCCACATCTGCCTAAGACTTTTGCACAGTACTGTATATATATACATACAAGCATCAATCACACCAAGTCAGTCCCCCACCACCGCTACCATACATATCAGCCACATTGTAGGTTGTACTTTTTTTTTTAATCTCTTGACATCATCATGAATATGTGCCAGTGTCACATACTCAGCAAGTTAGTGTTGTGGTCAATGGACAAAGGCACTCTGCATGCTAGCAAATTTGTCAAGTTATATGCTGCTGTAAGACTCCAAGCATTGACTTTAGGGGTGAGTGAAAAGTGTGAAAATTTTCTCGAAAACATCCCGATTTTTTTGCTTTTCCCGCGAAAGATTTTGTCTTTCTGCCTGTGCAAAAATGTCCTCCTTTTGCCTATTTTAACACAATTTTCACCTCTATTTCCTGTATATACTACATTTCCCACTGTAATATTACTTCTTCTGAGGGCTGAAGTTTAGAAATAAGTGGCTGAAATTCAAACTTGTGAGTTCTACAGCAACATATAGCTTGAAAAATGTGTTAACATACAGAATGCAGTTGTCCTTTGCCCACAACACTTACTTTCGCTTAAGTGACAACGGCACATATTCATGATGATGTCAAGTAATAAAAAAAATAAAGTACAACCTACAATGTGGCAGATGTGTATTGTAGTGGGTATCCCTTTAATAGGTCCCACACGAAAGACCGTGCGACCTCATAGCACATTAACTATGTCGCAAGGATTAAAATGGCAACATGACAATCTTGCGTTGCATGACAGCACAAGATTCTGAGGTTGCGTACTGAAAGGGCGCATCCAGGTCTTGCTGGCCTGCTCTGCTGTCATTGATTCATGAATCCATCTCTCTTTTAGTGCAGTCATCATAGGTCACATGTTAGCATTTCGTGCCATGTTCTGGCACTCAAATAGTTGACTAATCCATCTGCCGTTCTGTCAGAGATTCTGCCATGACTGAAAAGTAGAGGGTTACAGTTTTAGAAACCAGCATGGGCTTTCTAAAAATACTTTATAAATACTTCTGTGTGTAAATGACCTCATTTTTAGAAACAATGGCCTTCATTGCCTAAATGGAGGGGTGGAAATATCTGAATGACATTTATGAGAACATATAGTTAGTTGAGAGAAAACGTCCAGCGAAACACCTATAATCTTATGTAAGATATCAGACATAGGATTATAATGACGTGTGATAACTCCCCAGATTCCTGTCTCTTGAGAAAACACATATATATGTGCAATTTGTAATATAGTGTTACTGCACCATCTTCAGGAATAATTGACTTAATGCTACAAGAATAAAATCTCAACAGAAAGTTATTTTGGTTTTGTCGAATCAGATAATAATTAGTGATGATCGAGCACCCCAATGCTCGGGTGTTCGGGTGCTCTGGCCGAGCACCCCCGGAGGCTCGAGTGCTCGGCCGAGCACCCGAGCCCCATTGAAGTCAATGGGAGGACTCGAGCATTACACCAGGCACCCCCTGCTCTGATGAGGGGAGGGTGCCTGGTCCATAGGAAAAGGGCAGAAAATGATGGAAACACCACAGAAATGGTTCAGGGACAGCATAGGGAGGATGTCTGGATGCATCTTGGACTCCAATGTCGCTGCTGGGAACGATGTTTCGCCCGTAGTACGCCATTTTTACAGACTGACCGTAAAACACACAAAAAGGAAGATAAAAACGACTTTAGGCGAAAAATTGTTACCAAACAGTATTTGCTGTATATTTACTTGTATATCATCTGCAAATTCTGCAAAAAATGTCATCGATTTTTCGGAACTGGGGCCATGATTAAGAGGGAAACGTGCGCAGAGTAAAGCAGGTGTTCAACGTGGTTATGGCCCGGGTAAGGTACAGCATTCAGGAACGGAGGCCGCAGCTACCACAGGTTTTACAACATGTCCGTTTGCCCTTGTTAAGTCCAAAATTTATAGTCGGAACAGTGGGGTCTGATCCATTGAGTAAAAGTGACGAAGTGACTTAGTGGATGAAGCCAAGAACTACCTTCTGCTCTGTCGAACACCCCAGCCCTATTTAATTCAATGGGAGGACCTGAGGCACTCCGATACAACCTGTATATCACAAAATGGAGGGCCTCATTCACATTGTGGTACAATAGTTCAGGTAGTGGTCCAACACTCATAAAGCCGATGCACTAAGTGAAAGGGCTGCCAAAAATTAGACTGAAATGTCACTCCAATACACCCTTTATTACACATAAAGGAGGGCATCATACACACCCTTGAAAAATTAGGATTAATAGCCTGCTGGTGACCCTCTAAAACATTAGGGGCGAGGGCATGCCGCTAAGCTGACCATCTAAAACATTAGGAATGAGGGTCTGCAGCTGAGCCGACCATCTAAAACATTATGGGTGAGGGTCTGCTGCGGAGCTGACCATCCTAAACATTATATGCGAAGGCCCGCTAGTGAGCTGACGCTATAAAACATTATATGAGAGGGCCCGCTAGAGAGCTGACCCAATAAAACATTATATAAGAAGGCCCGCTGGTGAGCTGACCTATACAAAAATTGTCAAACAGGGCCCGCTGGTGAGCTGGCCCTATATAAAAATTATATCACAGGGCCCGCTGGTGAGCTGGCCCTATATAAAAATTACATCACAGGGTATATGGAAGAGAGTCAACCATATACCCGTTTTTTGGGTGGAAGGGGTGAATGGGAATACAGAGCATTCCCATCATTGTAAATAACATATCTAAAGTGACTTTATGTTCACCCGGGGCTTTCCTCCAGTGGAGTGGAGAAGTCAGGGGAAATCCAGGCCTTGTTCATTTTTATAAGTGTCAAACTATCAGCATTTTCGGTGGAAAGGCGGATACGCTTATCTGTTATGATGCCACCAGCAGCACTAAATACCCGCTCAGACAGAACGCTGGCGGCAGGGCAGGCCAGCACCTCCAAGGCGTAGAGTGCCAGTTCATACCACGTGTCCAGCTTGGACACCCAGTAGTTGTAAGGCACAGAGGGATCATTGAGGACGCTGACACGGTCTGCTACGTACTCCTTCACCATCTTCCAAAACTTTTCCCTCCTTGTGACACTAGGCTGCGCATCAGGGTGAGGGTGCTGGCGGGGTGTCATGAAGGTGTCCCACGCCTTGCAGAGTGTTGCCCTGCCTTTGTCGGAACTGCTGTGTGCTCCCCTTTTCTCCCCTTCTCGGTTGGCCAAGGTAGCACGTACTCTGCCGCCAGCGTTGTCAGATGGAAAATTTTGGAGCAATTTTTCGACAAGAACCTTCTGGTATTGCACCATTTTGCTTGTCCTCTCCACCGGAGGAATGAGAGATGAGAAATTCTCTTTGTAGCGGGGGTCCAGAAGGGTGAACACTCAGTAATCCGTGTTGTCTAAAATGCGTATAACGCGTGGGTCACGGGAAAGGCAGCCTAACATAAAGTCAGCCATGTGTGCCAGAGTACCAACAGGCAAGATTTCGCTGTCCTCACCAGGAGGATGACTCTCAATCTCCTCATCCTCTTCCTCCTCTTCTGCCCACCCACGCTGAAGAGATGGAACTAAAGTTCCATGGCTACCCTCTGTAGCGGAGGCAACCGTGTCTTCCTCCTCCTCCTCCTCCTCCTCCTCCGCCTCCTCCAATTGTCGCTGAGAAGACGAAGTGAGGGTGCTCTGGCTATCACCTTGTGTAAGCTCTTCCTCCCCCATTTCCACCTCTTCCACATGCAAAGCGTCGGTTTTAATTGTGAGCAGCGAGCGTTTCAGTAGACACAGAAGTGGGATGGTTACACTGATAATAGCGTTATCGCCGCTCACCATCTGTGTCGATTCCTCAAAATTGCGTAAAACCTCACAGAGGTCTGACATCCATTCCCACTCCTCACTTCTGATTAGAGGAAGTTGAACGGAGAGGCGACGACCGTGTAACAGCTGGTACTCCACTACTGCCCTCTGCTGCTCACAAAGCCGGGCCAACATGTGGAAGGTGGAGTTCCAGCGCGTGCTCACGTCACACAGCAGCCGGTGAGCTGGCAATTGTAAGCGCTGCTGCAGCTTCAACAGGCCGGCTGAAGCTGTTGATGACTTACGGAAATGTGCACACACGCGGCGCACCTTGGTCAAGAGATCATGCAAATTGGGGTAGGTTTTTAGAAATCGCTGAACCACTAAATTAAATACATGCGCTAGGCATGGTACGTGTGTGAGCTTGCCGAGCTCCAAAGCCGCCACCAAGTTACGCCCATTATCACACACAACCATGCCTGGTTGCAGGTTGAGTGGCGAGAGCCACTGCTCGGTCTGGTGACTAATCCCCTGCAACAGCTCTGAGGCCGTGTGCTGTTTGTCCCCAAGGCAGATCAGCTTCAGCACGGCCTGTTGACGCTTCCCCACTGCAGTGCTAAACTGCTTCCAGCTACCGGCTGATGGGTGAGTGGCGCTGCGCGCAGAGAATTCGGAGGTGGAAACGGAGGAGGAGGAGGAGGAGCCAATAACGTAGGTGCTGGCGGAAACCCTGATGGAGGTAGGGCCCGCAATCCTCGGCGTGGGTAGCACCTGTGCCATCCCAGGGTCCGAGTCGCTCCCAGCCTCCACGACATTCACCTAGTGTGCCGTCAGGGAAATGTAGCGTCCCTGGCCACAAGCACTTGTCCATGTGTCAGTCGTTAAGTGGACCTTCCCAGTAAATGCGTTGGTCAGGGCACGGGTGATGTTACGGGACACATGGTGGTGTAATGCGGGGACGGCACACCGGGAAAAGTAGTGGCGGCTGGGGACTGCGTACCGAGGGACAGCTGCTGCCATCAGGCTGCGGAAGGACTCAGTCTCCACAAGCCTAAATGGCAGCATTTCGATGGCCAGTAATTTGGAAAGGTGTGAGGTTAGTGCTATGGCCTGTGGGTGGGTGGCTGGGTATTTTCGCTTGCGCTCAAATGCCTGGGGTAACGACATTTGGACGCTGCGCTGGGACAGGGAAGTGGATGTGGTCGCTGATGGTGCTTCAGATGGTACAGGTGCAGGGCGGGAGGTATGTGGGCCTGAGCCTTCGACAGGCGATTGGCCGGCACCGAAAACAGGGGAAGAGGAAGCAGTGGTGTGGCCTGCAGACACAGATTGGCGATCCGGGCGTTCCTCCCACTTATTACGGTGCTTGGATGCCATGTGTCGGATCATGCTGGTGGTGGTGAGGTTGCTAGTGTTCATGCCTCGGCTCATTCTGGTGTGGCACAGGTTGCAAACTACAATTCTTTTGTCGTCCGCACTTTCCTTAAAAAAACGACATACCGCGGAACACCTAGCCCTTGGCAAGGGAGATTTACGCAAGGGGGTGCTCCGTGGAACATTTGCGGGCCGGTTTGGTGCGGTCCGCCTTCTTTCTTTAGCCACACCACTGCCTCTTCCAGCCTGTTGCGGTGCTGCAGATGGCTCACCCTCAGGACTGCTGTCATCGCTCGGCTCTCCACCTTCCCAGGTGGGGTCAGTCACCTCATCGTCAACCAAGTCCTCCTCCACTTCCTCACTCTGATCATCCTCCTCATTTCTTGATCCCACCACATACTCAGTCATTGACAACTGTGTATCATCCTCCTCATCAAGGTCTTGAGACAGTAATAGTGGTTGATTTGATGGCAACTGTGTCTCATCATCATCATCATCCACTTCCTTTGACCTTAAATGCCGTTCCCCTCTGTCATCTTCTTGTGATTGGGTACCCTCTAGAGGTTGTGAATCAGGGCACAAGATCTCATGTTCCTCTGCAAGCGTGCTTGGAGAGAGGTTCAAATGAAGGATTGGTGATGAGACTAGCTCCTCACTATATCCCAGTGTGGGATCACTTCTTTGGCCAGACCCTCTATGGTGGGAGGAAGGATGATCAGGGTGAGGATTATGTTGACCAGACTCTTGGCTACTGAGAGTGGAATTGGTGGAAGACAGGGTGGTGCTTAACCGACTGGAAGCAGTATCACCTGAAATCCAACCGACCACCTGTTCGCAGTGGTCTGACCTCGAGAGTGATGTCCTGCGACGCCCTGTAAACTGAGACATGAAGCTAGGTATGGTGGATGTCTTTCTTTCTTGTGCTCTGGCACCAGGCACAGTTTCTACGCGTCCTGACCCGCGCCCTGAACTATCAGGATCACGTCCACTTCCCCGTCCCTTTTTACCCGCCTTCTTCATATTACACGGAATATGTGCTGCAAATCTGCAACTTTGCACACTAAACAGAATGTGCTGCTAATCTGCGGCTAGGCACAGTGAACGGAATATGTGACGTTTATTTTTTACACTTTCCACACTAAACAGAATGTGCTGCTAATCTGCAACTTTGCACACTAAACAGAATGTGCTGCTAATCTGCGGCTAGGCACAGTGAACGGAATATGTGACGTTTATTTTTTACACTTTCCACACTAAACAGAATGTGCTGCTAATCTGTAACTTTGCACACTAAACAGAATGTGCTGCTAATCTGCGGCTAGGCACAGTGAACGGAATATGTGACGTTTATTTTTTACACTTTCCACACTAAACAGAATGTGCTGCTAATCTGCAACTTTGCACACTAAACAGAATGTGCTGCTAATCTGCGGCTAGGCACAGTGAACGGAATATGTGACGTTTATTTTTTACACTTTCCACACTAAACAGAATGTGCTGCTAATCTGCAACTTTGCACACTAAACAGAATGTGCTGCTAATCTGCGGCTAGGCACAGTGAACGGAATATGTGACGTTTATTTTTTACACTTTCCACACTAAACAGAATGTGCTGCTAATCTGCAACTTTGCACACTAAACAGAATGTGCTGCTAATCTGCGGCTAGGCACAGTGAACGGAATATGTGACGTTTATTTTTTACACTTTCCACACTAAACAGAATGTGCTGCTAATCTGCAACTTTGCACACTAAACAGAATGTGCTGCTAATCTGCAACTTTGCACACTAAACAGAATGTGCTGCTAATCTGCGGCTAGGCACAGTGAACGGAATATGTGACGTTTATTTTTTACACTTTCCACACTAAACAGAATGTGCTGCTAATCTGCAACTTTGCACACTAAACAGAATGTGCTGCTAATCTGCAACTTTGCACACTAAACAGAATGTGCTGCTTATCTGCAACTTTGCACACTAAACAGAATGTGCTGCTAATCTGCGGCTAGGCACAGTGAACGGAATATGTGACGTTTATTTTTTACACTTTCCACACTAAACAGAATGTGCTGCTAATCTGCAACTTTGCACACTAAACAGAATGTGCTGCTAATCTGCAACTTTGCACACTAAACAGAATGTGCTGCTAATCTGCAACTTTGCACACTAAACAGAATGTGCTGCTAATCTGCGGCTAGGCACAGTGAACGGAATATGTGACGTTTATTTTTTACACTTTCCACACTAAACAGAATGTGCTGCTAATCTGCAACTTTGCACACTAAACAGAATGTGCTGCTAATCTGCAACTTTGCACACTAAACAGAATGTGCTGCTAATCTGCAACTTTGCACACTAAACAGAATGTGCTGCTAATCTGCGGCTAGGCACAGTGAACGGAATATGTGACTTTTTTTTTTAAATTTGTGCCCCCCCAAACAAAATATAACTGCTGCCCCCACACACAACAGTCCTAAAAAGGACTTTTGGGTCTTTATATGGTGTTCCAACACTTTTCTTCTCCCTACACTAACATTCCCTTCCTATCCTCATCTCTCCCTGGCTAAGACTGAGCCGAACTCGCTGGTCAGGTGCTATACAGCACCCGATCACGGGTTCTGGCCAGCCAATCAGTGTAATGCCAGCAGCCAACATGGCTGCTGGCATTACACTGATGTCAGAGCCTCCCCGCACGTTTATTGGCTGCGCAGCAGCCGCGAAACGTGCGGGGAGGAGACCCGAACATGGCGGGCGAGCACATGCGGTACTCGTACGAGTACCGCCATGTGCCGAGCAGAGCGATGCTTGAGCCGAACCGAGCTTCGGCCGAGCATGCTCGCTCATCACTAATAATAATGATGACATCATATTATAATGATACAGCTAGTTATCCAATCAGAGGAGATTGGGCTGTGTCTTTCTGATAAGGGATTTTTACTTTATAAATGAAAGTTTTTCTATAGTTCACTCTCTTGTTTGCTGGCTCTGTTTCCTGGTTTCCATTGAAGCAACATCCATAGAATTTCAAGAGATACACACTGATTGTTTGGTAACTATATTTTTCTTTATTATTGATTCTGTAATGTTCTAAGAAACATATATTTTGTCTATATATCAGGAAAAATATTTTATAATAACTGTGCTAGAAATAGGCCTGGCCAGCTATATACAGCGAAGTATTATAATATGCTATATTTGGCTGTAGATTACTCTGGAACTAAACAGAATGAATTAATTAATTTGTCAATATATCCAGATAATAGTTGATAGCAGTTAGATGACTATAGCATTTTATATATATTAGTTAACCCCTTAAGGACCAGCCGCTCATGTACGGTGCGGTCACTTAAGGACCACGGAGCATTTTTTTTTTTTTAACCATTCGATTCCGGACTCCCCGAATGGCGTGCAGCTGCACGGGGAGCCCGGAATTCCATGACGTACATGTATGTCCTTGGTCCTTTAAGGACCGCAACCTCATGATGTACATGTACGTCATGCATCGTTAAGGGGTTAATCTAATTATTAATACCTCTAGAATATTATATTTGTGTTTGTGGAAAGGTTATTGAGCATATGTTGATCTGGTGATTTATTTTACTAACCCTTAATCTGCTATGTGTCTATTTTGGTGTGTGTTTCAAGGAATTTCTTTGTTGCATAATTGTAGAAAGGAAAGAGGGGGGAAAAAAACAACAAGGGGTGCCCCTGTGTGTACCAGTCTTTTTTTCAAATGATGGAACCACCACCACACCCAATTGTGTGCACTCACAATGGGCCTGTGTCAGTGATGGCTTATACTGATACTGACCACACAGGCAGAATGTAGAAAAAGATTCCTATCTCCAACAGCAATATATATATTCCGCTTTGGATGGAATCTGTAGAAGCGGCTGCTCCCTCAAAAAACGACACGTTCACCCTCCACGGCAAAACATAAAAAGAAAAAAAAAAGCAAGGGGTGCCAATAGTGAAGTATAGTAACCGAAAGATGGAAATTGAATATACATAAATTGTACTCACATTTATTCGTGATATCAGAGTTAACTGATAAATGCACTTTCGGAGAAATCACCCATCTCCGTTCAGGACTCACATGTGTAACGGATTCTTTCAATCAATGAAGCAGGCGGACAATACTAAGTATCAATGTTAAAATAGTTTATTATACTAGAAAACAAATATTGACAATGTATAAGGCTCTATATGCTAACGCGTTTTGCGGCTGGAAAACCGCTTTTTCAAAGCAAATGACAAGCTAATTGTAAATAAAAATCCATATAAAGAAAAGAACCACCTGACAAGAATCCATATATACCTACTAAAGGTGAGTCATAAATGATGTAATTCAAATGGTCCAGTAGGTAGTCACATTCCTTAGTCTCATGAAAATACGAGAGGATCATGGGAAATCAACCCACCGAAATAAATGCCATTCAAAAGGAAAAAGAAACCCCTGGGACACTTGAATAAAAATACTAGAGATATTGTATATATAATATATAAAAATCAAAACAACCAGTACATCCTACTAGCCCCATCCTTCTCGGTTTACACAGCCACATCAGTATCGGACCGAGGATCTGGATTAAAAAAAATACACATCAATATCGGACCGAGGATCATGGGCGATGTGTGCTCAACCAAAACACAATCACTCTCCTCCAAGATGAAAATGTCTCACATTGAGCACCACTAGGGAATATATAGAGCATAACAAAAGCACATCGAGCATCATAATAAAGTACATAAAGTGTAAAATTAACACATTGAACACCGCTCTAGGGTGTATAGAATATAATATTGACACATCAAACATTACTGTAAAATATACAGAATATAATATTAGCACATTAGACATTACTATAAAATAATACTATAAGATATATGAAACATAATGTTAGCACATTAAACCTATAAAATATATAATATTAACATTATCGATATCCCATAATAAAAGCCAAAATTTCAATACAGGACCATAGAATATTGCAATGATGATCGCTCAATAAAATTCAAAGATTGACCCACAAACTACATGTACAGCCTGTGTGATCTCAATCAAATGTCATTATTTCTCAATCGATGTACCAAATCAAGGGTAAACTCAAGTGTACTTTGGGAGCTAAACATTATTTTCTTTTTTTTGTACCAATGCAGTGATATAATATCTACACCGTGATACTGAAATCAACAATGAATGATAACTAAGTATCGGACAATCAAAAATTTATAATAATGATGATACAACAAGTATCAAAGTGTATAAATAAAAAAAACAAGTGTAAGAAGTGTATAATAGAAAAATCCTATGTGATGGTGGAAACAAATAATAATATATATTTAATTGATGAGTACCTGGTGAATTGTTTATAATGTATGAGCATGTGTTAAATGTGTAACAATAAGTATTAAAGGATACACAATGTGTATAGGTGTGAAGTGTGTATGAAAAAGAAAAAAAGAAAAGATTATACCCTAGGGGTTTCAAAAGATTCATTAAGTCCTAACGGGGAAAGGGTAGATAGACGGAAAATCCAATAGGCCTCCCTATTATTCAAAAGTTGCTCTCTATTGGATCTATTGGATGGATAAATATGTTCAATAGGAACCACACTTAAATTCTTTGGATTTTTATTATGGTACATTGAGAAATGTCTCGAGACACTATGTAACGGGAAGCCCCCAATGATATTCCGTCTATGTTGACCCATTCTTGTTCTAAATTTTTGTGTGGTCCTCCCAACATATTGGAGACCACATGTACAACTGAGTAAATAAACCACAAAAGTACTATCGCAATTCTTTAAAAGTTTTCTCGTTATTAGTCATCATTGTACAAGTCAAACAACGAGGTTTACAGCATCTAAAGGATCACCTTGTTGTTAATTCATCACATTTAGGATCAATGGATTTAATCCCCAATCCACTTCTTATTATACTCTGCTCCAAAATTTTCTCCTTCTTATCCCTACCATTAGTTTTTGTCCTAACGAGTCTTCTAGGTGCAATAATGTTCTTTGGAGTTTTCGCTCTTCTATAAACAATCCTTGTTTTTTTTGTAATACATTGTTTGAGAATTGGATCTTTCAACAAAATATTCCGATGTCTATCAAAGATCTTGGAAATCCCTTGTGAGTTTGAACAATATCTAGTAATAAACATAGGGGTCTGGGCATATTCATTTTGATTGACAGAAGTCTTAACAGAATTGGGCGACCATTCCCTGGCTCTTTTATAGGAGTCTTCCACTAATTTGTGGGGATAACCTTTCGCTAAGAAACGGTCTTTCAAGATCTCTGATTGTTTATCATAATCCTGTATCATAGAACAGTTCATTTTTATGCTACGGAATTGTCCATAGGGGACATTCCGCAGCCATTTTTTATGATGACAACTGTCAAATCTTAAATAACTATTTCTATCATCCTCCTTAAAGTGTTAGTAATGTCTGAAAAAAACTTCTTTGCATTTAGAAGAGCTTAAAAAGCTGATCTATAACTGTAAAGCTTTCAGCAGGAGATCCGTGTCGGTCGACACGCTGGCGCTTGAGAAGTGCCGGGATCTCGTTACTTACACGGAATCCCTTCATTGGAATGGTCTAAAACGTGTGCCTCATCATCATTATTATACATTTTTGATTGTCCGATACTTAGTTATCATTCATTGTTGATTTCAGTATCACGGTGTAGATATTATATCACTTCATTGGTACAAAAAAAGAAAATAATGTTTAGCTCCCAAGGTACACTTGAGTTTACCCTTGATTTGGTACATCGATTGAGAAATAATGACATTTGATTGAGATCACACAGGGTGTACATGTAGTTTGTGGGTCAATCTTTGAATTTTATTGAGCGATCATCATTGCAATATTCTATGGTCCTGTATTGAAATTTTGGCTTTTATTATGGGATATCGTTAATGTTAATATTATATATTTTATAGGTTTAATGTGCTAACATTATGTTTCATATATCTTATAGTATTATTTTATAGTAATGTCTAATGTGCTAATATTATATTCTGTATATTTTACAGTAATGTTTGATGTGTCAATATTATATTCTATACACCCTAGAGCTTTATGTACTTTATTATGATGCTCGATGTGCTTTTGTTATGCTCTATATATTCCCTAGTGGTGCTCAATGTGAGACTTTTTCATCTTGGAGGAGAGTGATTGTGTTTTGGTTGAGCACACATCGCCCATGATCCTCGGTCCGATATTGATGTGGATTTTTTTTTATCCAGATCCTCGGTCCGATACTGATGTGGCTGTGTAAACCGAGAAGGATGGGGCTAGTAGGATGTACTGGTTGTTTTGATTTTTATATATTATATATACAATATCGCTAGTATTTTTATTCGAGTGTTCCAGGGGTTTCTTTTTTCCTTTTGATTGGCATTTATTTCGGTGGGTTGATTTCCCATGATCCTCTCGTATTTTCATGAGACTAAGGAATGTGACTACCTACTGGACCATTTGAATTACATCATTTATGACTCACCTTTAGTAGGTATATATGGATTCTTGTCAGGTGGTTCTTTTCTTTATATGGATTTTTATTTACAATTGGCTTGTCATTTGCTTTGAAAAAGCGGCTTTCCAGCCGTGAAACGCGTTAGCATATAGAGCCTTATACATTGTCAATATTTGTTTTTTAGTATAATAAACTATTTTAACATTGATACTTAGTATTTTCCGCCTGCTTCATTGATTGAAAGAATCCGTTACACATGTGAGTCCCGAACGGAGACAGGTGATTTCTCCGAAAGTGCATTTGTCAGTTAACTCTGATATCACGAATAAATGTGAGTACAATTTATGTATATTCAATTTCCATCTTTCGGTTAGTATACTTCACTATTGGCACCCCTTGCTTGTTTTATATTCTTTGTTGCATGAATGTTTGGGCCTAACTTTTATAAAGTGGAAGTTTCTTTTAAATGGTCGCAAGACAAAGGAAGCCACCATCTTGGATGGGGCATCCATATACCTTATATCTGTGGATTAACTCTAGGAGTGCTGTAGGTGTAACAAATAGGATTGCTATTGCCATTTTTATAGTATATGTTACATGAATGTATTTGTTTTTATGGTGCTTTCTAGACATATATTATTAGATTTAAGAATATTCTTGTTTTAATCTATTATTGACAATAATAAATGCAATTTATATGTTTTATCCAGAAGGCATGCAATATTGAAAACGGTATATAAATAGTTACATTATATTTATCTAAATCTGGGATTTTATTCCAGATAAGTTTTCTAAATTTTTATATTTGGTACAAGGAATTGTTATGGGACCTGCTTTGTTTTGTTAAAGGTAATTCACATAACATCATACCTTAGACCTTAATTAGCATAGTTAATACATATCTGGGCTTGTATCCATATACATTGCTGCCAACTGTATTGTAATTAATTGTAAGGATCAATTAACCCTTCCTCTGCTGCTGTGTTCAATTATTGTTACCTAATACCTCTGGATACACCTATGTAATGTTTAACCCTGTTGGTGCTGGTAATACTGTTTTGTGATATTGGTTTTTGAGTTACTGTATGTCTATTTCAATTGGTGTTCAATCATTTATATCATTGTTGATTATACTTTATAGACAGCATATTTTACTTAATTAAATTATATATATATTTTTGCACAAATATGTGTAATTGATTATTTTAATCAATTCTTTACTGTGAAGTAGCATGTCAATACCTAGTATTGTGTAAACTTCTCAAATTAATGTAATATTATTATTTTATCGATATATGTGAAGATATACAACCTAGTTGGGTCTCCTGTTTATAAGGACAGTAATGTCCCATAAAAAATGCTTAGAGTTTTGTAGAAATAAACAATATGACACAAAAATATGGTTTGAGAGATATCCTCCGCTAAGCTCCCCTTCTCCTGATGTCAGCTGTAAAACTGACAGGAGGAGATCCGTGTTGGCCGACACGAGGAGGCTCTTCTGCAGAGCCACAATAGCGCAATTTAACAAGAAATACTTCATTGGAAAGGTCTAAAAAGTGTGCTTACAAACCAGGCCCACTTTGTAGACCATTCCAAAGAAGTTAAACAGCCAAACACAACTAGTAGCGCTAGAATAAGCGAGATAAAGAGTCCATATGAATAGGCGTCCACAAATACTATAACCAAACTGGATATATCACTGCCACATGTGTATGTATATCTTCTGATCGATGCTTAATCTGTTCTCTTCTTGCAGCTCTCTGTGTGGCCTTCTCTTCCACTCGAATAGTAACTCCAATCTGTACAAAAAAGAGCGCACAGAAGACCATCTAAAAGCAACGTTTATTCTTCATAAAATCCTTCCATGCACAAGTGTATAAAATATCACTCACAGGATATCAATAGAACGTAATACGATAAATACATGTTTCACTCAACGGACCTCCTTCCACTGGAACACTCGTAAGATCTAACCAAAACAACTTTGAATCCCAATCTTGTGATGTAAGGCTACAGTGTAACAATCCAACTCCACAACCACTAGTCTCACCCGTCAGCGCAGGGTAACCAAAGTACTCACGAGACAGTAGTACGGAGGCTTCAGGATCGTCTTAACACTGCACCATTCCTCAACACTTGCGGGTCAGTATCAGCTACGGACTTCCATGTAAACTCTTCCAATACATGCAATATTATCCCAATTGTGTCGGGATCAAAATAAAGGACCAAATAAACAGTGAATTAAAAACAAATAAAAATCTATATTCACAGCCGACGCGCATTGCGGGATAACTACCCGCTTCCTCAGGGCTTTACAGATCAAATCGCCTGTCCGGACTAAATAATGTATCACCTCATATCCGGTCCATGACCTGCGATCCTGATCTTACCAGCTACCCATATTAATACATAGTATAAGTAATACTTCTCACTGCATATTACTACACCTCCTTCTCATACAACTTAATACTTTTCACCCAATAAAACCCTATATACTCTTAATCACATTTCATCTGCGTAGTTGGTATACACTTTTATATATAACTAGTTGAACAGCCCGTTACACGGGCCACAGTGCCTCTGGCAGCCGGTCGCGGGTCTCCTGCGCCTCGCCTGATACAGAGCCTCTGGCAGCCGGTCGCGGGGCAGTCACACGCAGTGGAGACTGCCCGCACCTTGGCTGATACAGAGCTGGACGCTCCTTCGGAGCGCACAGCTCTGTATCAGCCGCGGCGCGGGCAGTCTCTACTGCGTATGACTGCCGCACGCGCAGCAGTGTCTACTGCGCATGTCTGGCGTTACACACAACTTGGCGAATTATTATATAGGATTCTTCAGAAATATAATATAAAGAAATATATAGATCCCATAATCCCAAGTAGTGTCCCAATACAACACTAAACTTTTACATAAATTCCATAACCAACTATCAGTATCATCTAAATCACACCCACCCAGCTTTATCTGGAATCGAGCAGACAGTAAAATAGAAATAAAACCCAACCCTGGGCCCAGACTGCTTAACCCTTCAGACAAAGGCTGCCAGATCTAAATCTTGGTTCAAGCCTCCCGGTTGCATAGTCCTCAACTGATGTATCCAAAAGGTCTCTCTCTTCCTTAATTTCAAAAGCCTGTCACCTCCATGTCTATCTATCCTTATCTGCTCGATTCCCATAACAGTTAAATCATCCTTATTGCACTCAGGACTTTCAATAAAATGTTTAGAGACACTATGTGTCTCTAACTTATTCATGATATTCCTCAAATGTTCCCCAAACCTGACTCTCAGACGCCGCTTAGTTCTCCCAACGTATTGTGTGCCACATATACACGCTAGGAGATACACAACGTACTCAGAGTCACAATTGAGGAACTGTTTGATTTCATATTTCTTTCCCGTTACCATGGATACAAAGGATGATTTAGATTGCTTATGTTTATAGGGATAGTGAGTACAAACTAGACACCCCTTTTTTCCACATCTGTACATACCCTTGCCCACCGACAGAAAATGACCCTCATCACCTTTAACTCCCCTCCTCTTCTCAATTTTCCTATAAATATCACTGGGGGCCACTATTTGTTTGATATTTTTACTCCTCCTAAGCGAAAACCTAGGTTTCTCTTCTAATGTGGGCCTCAGTATAGGATCTTGTTTTAATATGTGCCAGTGTCTACTAATAATCCTCTCTATTTGCTGGGCCTGTTGACTATAAGTGGTAGTAAAGAATGGTGTCCAGTTCCCTCGATTAGCCCTCTTATCCTTATACCTCGTTAATTCCTCCCTCGGTATTTGTCTCACCTTTGCATCCGCCTTATCCAACAGTGCCACTTGGTATCCCTTATCTAAAAATGTATTTCTCACAACTTCTGCTTCTTCTAAATAATCTATCTCCCTGGTGCAATTCCTCCTCATCCTCTGAAGCTGTCCGTAAGGGATATTATTTTTCCATCTTATATGATGGCCGCTGTTATAATGGAGATATCCATTACTATCAACAGCCTTTCTATGGTTCTTAGTATATATCAAGTTTCCCTCACTATATAACATCAAATCTAATAATTATATTTTGTTCTTATCTGTCTGACTAGTAAAAGATAAGTTGAACTGGTTATTATTTACATATCTTAAAAATTCTTGGGATAACTCTTCTGATCCTTCCCAAATAATCAGGATATCGTTTATGTATCTTTTATAGTAGACGATATTTTTAACAAAAGGATTATTATTCCAAATGGCCAGGGACTCCCACCTACCCATATATAAATTGGCAAACGACGGCGCAAAGGCACAGCCCATAGCAGTGCCCTTCAGTTGTCTATATACATTGTCCTGGAACAAAAAATAATTATGTCCCAGGACAAATGCCACCGCCTCCAGTATAAACTGGATTTGTATCTGTGGCAAAACTCCATCGTTTTCCAAAAAATATTGTATGGCCTCTATTCCTTCTACATGTGGAATAACCGTATATAATGCCGACACATCACAGGTGATCCATCGATATGAGTCTTTCCACTCTATAATCTCCAAACTTTGAATCACCTGGATACTATCCCTCAAATAAGAAGGTAATAATACAACCAATGGTTGTAGGTATATGTCTATGTATTGAGATAAATTATCTGTCATAGACCCTATACCCGACACAATCGGTCGTCCGGGGGGGTTTTCAAACTCTTGTGTAACTTAGGGAGGTGATAGAAGATAGGTATCACACAGCCATGATTATAAAGATATTCAAATCCCCCTTTACTTAGTACCTGTTCTTCCTTCGCCTTATCTAATAAATTCTTCAATTCCCCCAAATATACTTTGGTAGGGTTACATCTCAGAATTTTATACGTACTTTCATCACCAAGGAGTCTGTTTGCCTCTTCTATATAATCCTCAATATTCAGAATACATACACCACCCCCCCGTCAGCCTGTCTACTTATAATCGAATCATCCTCTTTTAGATCTTTCAAGGCCTTTTTTTCATTCAAACTCAAATTATACATGGGTCGTTTTTCTTTCTCTGATGGGTGAGACTAGTGGTTGTGGAGTTGGATTGTTACACTGTAGCCTTACATCACACGATTGGGATTCAGAGTTGTTCTGGTTAGATCTTACGAGTGTTCCAATGGAAGGAGGTCCGTTGAGTGATACATGTATATATCGTATTATGTTCTATTGATATCCTGTGAGTGATATTTTATACATTCCAAAGAAGTATTTATTTTTAAATTAACCAATTGCGGCTCTGCTGAAGAGCCGCTTGTCGGTCCCCAGACCAGGAACTCCTGCCGTCAGCTTACAGCTGATGTCAGGAGAAGGGGAGGGAGAGGGGAACTTTAACGGAGGCTATCTCTCAAACCATAGCGGTTTGAGCGAAAGGATTTGTGTCATATTATTTTAACCTCTACAAAACTCTAAGTATTTTTTATGGGACAGTACTGTCCCTTTAACCCTTTCCTGTATATCCTCGACAGTTCTATCTCCCCTTATATGGTATTTTAATGTAAATCACTGATTTACACCTCCATAGTGCAGCGCTGGTTCATGTGTGTGCTGCAGAGTGCCTGTGTGGGAGGTGGTGCACTGCCCAGGCTCTATCTCCCCTTCTCTGCTATTTTCCACACAGATTAAACGCGCACATATGAGCCAGCACTGCACTATGGAGGGGAAAATCGGTGCTTTACATTAAAATACCATACACGGAGAAATAGAAAGGCAGATGTATTAGTCAACCCTTTGAGTGCCAGAACATGGCAGGAAACGCTAACAAATGACCGATGATGACTGCAAGATCAGCAAGCAAATACATCCCTAGCTACCTGTGTTTTGCCAGTCAGTCACATGGAATTTTGGAGTATTTGGATTCAACCTCCTTCCTCCTTTCTTCTCCCCAGAGTGCCCCACTGACTCCCCTAATACACACTTACACAGTACAAATGTCCTACTAAAAGATTCTTTAAACTAAATTTCAATTCTCCTCTCTGTCTTCTCTAGCTCAAACAAGGTGCTGCCCTCTCCTCTCACAAACACTGAATGGCTGCTGTGAGAGCCTGACACCCTTTTATATGTCTGTAGAAAACTTCCGTGTGGTGGTAAAAAAATTTTCTTCACATTGATTTCAATGGGTGAAAAAAGAGGGAAAAGGTAGAAAAATGCCACTTTTCACAGGAAATTATTCACCATGCGAAAAGTGCCATTATTTGCCGATTTCAGTTTGAGGCGAAATTTTTCGCCCATCCCTAATTGTCTTTCAATAACTTATTTCTCCACTGGAGAAGAAGTAAGATTGTGGTGGGAAATGTTGCACCCATAGGAAATATAGGCAAAATTTGTTTTAGAATTGGCGAAAAGCAGAAAACTTTCATGAAAAAAAGCAAAAAATAATCAGTTTTTGCAAAAAGTTGTGCTGGAAATGTTTCTCACTTTTTGCCCCCTACCCCTACTAGGAAGATATATCTCAGTGCAGAAATGTAGTCATCCAAACAGATTCTTGCACTCCCACCATGATTTCTAATGGTCCCCATAAATGTTGCCTTTGTGCCTTTGTTCAGGAGATGAAATATTCAATTAGTCCTGGGTATTGTACCCATGAAGGCAGACATGACAGTTTCTAGTATGAATGCAGGACATAAACTCTCCCTGTGGTAATCACTAAGGATGGGTAAAAATATTCACCTCAGACTGAAATCAGTGAACAATGGCACTTCCCTCTTGGGAATAATTTCCTCATAAAGTGAAGTTTTTCCTGTTTTTGTGCCTAGCTCATTCCATCGAAATCAATGGAAACATTGAATTTACACACAACACATAACAAATATTATTTTACTTCCCAAAGGCATAGTATAAAAGGGGCATGAGGGTGCCTGTGTTGGTGGGGTGCGGGGAAAGAATCAGTTGGACAAGAGGTTGCTTACTGTGATTGGGGGGCAGGAAATACAAAATAAATCCTAAATAAAATTCAAACATCCCCATTAGACATGGTATAAAAGAGGTCTGAGGAGGGTGGAGTCTGGGGAACGAATCAGTTGAACAGGGAATTTGTTTTGAGGGGGGGTTATTCACTGGTATTGGGGGCACAGTTAATAAAAAACAAAAGAAATTCATATTTAAAATGTTAGAGACAGGAACCCCCTGACATAAGATGCCACTGGGGTGGACTGATACATGAATTGATAGAGGATGATTTGGTAGATTTGTTGTTAGAGGCCCAAGCCCCTGAGGAAAATTGATTTGTAGGACTTACACGTATTAGAGGCCCAAGCCCCTGAGGAAAATTGATTTGTAGGACTTACACTTATTAGAGGCCCAAGCCCTGAGGAAACATTGATTTGTAGGACTTAGACTTATTAGAGGCCCAAGCCCTGAGGAAACATTGATTTGTAGGACTTAGACTTATTAGAGGCACAAGTCCCGATAAAACATTGATTTGTATGACTTAGGCTTGTTTGGCACAAGCCCTAAGGAAACATTGATTTGTAGAACTTGGGCCAGAGGAATGGTGTGGGCTCCCTTGATCGCTAGTCTGGACTCTCTCAAATGCTTCCCATACCATTCCCCTAACACTAGTCCCACCGGCTGCTTCACCATTATTATTACTACTACTAACACATGCACATCAATTTCAGCCGGAGTCTTCCTCCTCACAGTCACTAGTAATATGATTACCCCCTCCTTCACTCCTAACACTAACAAGATGCTGGACCTTCTTAGTAGTAGTAGTAGTACTTGTACTGTTGGGACTGCTTGGGGATGGCAAGTGTGACTTAGGATCCCCTGCTGTCACACTTGGCATCATCTTCTGATCCCCCCTCCTGAGTATTACAAGATACACTAACAACAGGTTCAGCACTGGTGGCAGCAGGTGCAGCACTGGCAGCAGACACAACACTGGTGGCAGCATGGGCAGCATGTCTGACAGCAGTCACAGCATTAATGGCAGCAGGGGCAGCACGTCTGGCATCAGGTACAGCAATGGTGGCAGCAGGGGCAGCACGTCTGGCAGCAGGCACAGGCAGCTGACCTGTCCTTCTCTCACTACTACCTTCTTCTTCGTCCCTTGATATTTATTTCCCCAAGATCCCTAGGAATGATTTAAGGGGACCGGACAGAATTACTTCTATAGTGCTGATTTCCTCCTCCTCCTCCTCAGACTTAGTAGACACATAAGGGTCCTTCCAGTTCCTCCTTTTACTGTTTTCAAACTTTCTCATAGTGATAGCAGTCACTATGAGCCTCTTCTGCCTCAATTTTGCAAAAAGATCACAGAACGTCTACCTCGCTCTGTAGCTGCTTCTGTTGTGTTGTACATCCTGGAATACGTCACGTTTTTATAGCGAAAAGGCAAAAAACACGTAAATTAATGGGCGTAAACTTTCTAGCCATTGAAAAAATGGCAAAGAATTTTGACCAATGGGCAAAAAAAATGTGAAGATTTTAATCGCTCATTTTAAAGCGGATTTTCCAGTGAAAAAGAGAACAACAAGCGGTTTTCAGTGAATTTCTTGCAGGAACATGGCGAGAGCTTCCACCCACCCCTAGTAATCACAGCTCTTTATGGACCATGGGTTGTGCAATGAATTGAAATGCTTCTCTCATACCTCTGGTCATTAAAGGGTTAAGTAGGCTTATGCACTCTGCCTGCATCAATTTTGAAAAACTGCCATCAGCTGTCATGTCTGCATCCATGGACATGACATCCAACAAAGGATCATTGGCAACGTTCCTAGGTGTCATCACAGTTTTCTGTCCATAATATGGTAAGAAGAAGGAAATCATTAGACGGTTACTTCTCTTTTAGTTTTATAATAGCTTCTTTGACTTCCTTGTTTTTCAGACTGTATATCAAAGGGTTTAACATTGGAGTAATCACTAAATAAAAAATAGATATATATTTCTGTAGATCTGATGAATAGTTGGATGGTGGCCCAAAGAACATAATCATTGCACTCCCAAAATATAAAACTACCACGGTAACATGGGAGGTGCACGTAGAAAACGCTTTAGATCTTCCAACAGAATGCATCTTCAGCACGGAGGAGATGATACAAAGATACGTTACTATAATGAGTCCAAAAGGGAGTAGAAGAGTGATAAAACTAAAGGAAAATATCAACAACTCACTTGAATGGAGGTCACCACAAGCCAACTTCAGGACTGCTAGAATGTCACACATGAAATGATTGATCCGGTTAGAAAAACAGAATGTTACGGGCATTGCAAGCGATGGAACATCTGCCATCACAAAACTCATTATAAATATCATGGCTGTCATTTTGTAGCAAATTTTCCAACTCATAAGAACGTGATAATACAGTGGGTGACATATGGCAGCGTAGCGATCATACGCCATCAGCGCCAGCAGCAGACACTCTGTCTCTCCTAAGAAAAGGTAGACATTCATCTGCAGTGTGCAAGCACCAAAAGAAATACTTCTCTTATGAGCAAAGATGTCTGCCAGGAATTTTGGGACAGATGCAGATAAGTATGCTAAGTCGAGAAAGGATAAATTACAGATAAAAAAGTACATTGGTTTGTGCAGTGTAGAGGTGATTACAATGATGACAATGATAAGACTGTTTCCAATAACTGTTATGACATATATAACAAAAAAGATTAAAAAGAGTGTGATATTAGTGCCAAGGTTATTAGAAAATCCCAATAGAATGAATTCAGTCACAATCGTCTGGTTCTTTAATTCCATCCTGTGAATTCATGAAAATAATAAATATGTAATTAATTAAATATGTATTAAAAATATATTTCTTTGTCTGCTATTATCTCCAGACCATATAAGCTACAACATCGATCATCACTGTAACCAAGTACAGCTTGATTATGAGAATATTGTTCCTTGGTGGTAGGGACTGTGCAGTTATCAACAACTGTAACGTATACACTGTGTGAAAAGGTTATGGAGAAGGGCAAGGAGGCATCATACCTTGGTACTTCTGTGCTAACCAAGCACATCCAACATAACCACCCTGAACTTTATACTAAACAGTCCCCCAAGAGAAAACATCATGCAGCTTTTTTGTCACTACTGTGCCCTTTGCTTGGCACCAAGAACATCCTTTAAAATCCCACACTGAAATAAGTGTTCACGGTTGAGACTAAAATGATGTAGTATAACAGGAAAATATAGAGACTGTCTAGTATCCATACATAAGATACATGCATGGTTAATAGCAGGGAGGATCAATTATTTTTATTATTTGATAGGTATTGAGTCCCATGGGCCATCAGTAACTCACCTCCACCCATCAATTGTTGTTATCAATCAGTCCCCCAGCTCAACTCCACATGAACATATAATTATTAAAGGCTTTCCTTGATGGAGGCCTGTTTAGAACTAATAAATGAGTTGGCTTGTAATGAGGTGAGTGTGGTAAAAGATGTTTTTAAGACGCTATGTATCTGTTTCAGAGGTTCCGCCAGTGTATAAGGAAGATGATGGTAGGATGCAAGGAATTAGAGATTTTAATTCATGGCTAGGGAAGTGGGTCCAAAAACATGATTTTGGCTTTGTTTCTCGCACGAACCCTATTTGGTGTAACAAGGAATTGTACAAAAAGGATAGTTTGCATCTTTCTCAAAAGGGAACAGAGGTTCTCAGCAAGCAATTCAGAAGTTTTGTTAACATGTATTTAAACTAGTAGTGGGGGGCAATGGAATGATACAGGATAAAACCAATTGCCCCCCATATCATTTCACAGATGAATTTGATCAAGGTATGTCTATGGCACATATGTCAAAAACCAGTAGACTTCGAGCCATGTGTACAAGTGCCCGCAGTTTAGGGAATAAAATCCCTGAACTCATTGCAATAATAACTAGTGAAGATGTGGACTTAGTGGGAATTACCGAGACCTGATGCAATGAAAAAAATGACTGGGATGTAGAAATACCAGGGTACGTTCTATTCAGAAAAGACAGGAAAGGCAGAAAAGGAGGAGGGGTTGTCACTTATGTCAAAAACAGCTTAAGGGTTAATCTTATACAGGGTATGGAGTAGGACACAGAGACTGTTTGGATAACTTTAGAAATGGGAATAAGATGTTCACTTGTATAGGTGTGATCTATAGACCCCCAGGACAAACAGAGGAGTTGGATCAACTGCTGGTCAAGGAAGTAACTAAGATGACTGTGAAAGGTGAGGTTATAATTATGGGGGACTTTAATCTTCCTGATGTGGACTGGAAAACCAAGCAGCAGGTTCAGCCAGGAGTAGAGATATCCTAAATGCTTTACAAGGATTAGCTTAGTCAATTAGTAGACGTGCTGACTAGGAAAGAAGCCATACTAGATTTATTATTTACTAATGGAGACTTGGTATCAGGTGTAGCTGTAGGAGAGTGTTTGGGCTCCAATAATTATCAATCTGTGTGGTTTAATATAAAGACAGAGGCTGAGTTGCACCACAAAAAAACAAAGGTTCTAGACTTTAGAAAGGCTGATTTTTCTAAAATGGAAACATTTTTATGTCAGACTTTAACAACTTGGAGATCTTTAGATGGAGTCCAGGAGAAATGGGATTATCTGAAATGTGTTTTACTAAACACAACAGAGCATTGCATTAGACATGTCAGCAAGGGTAAAAGAAAACCACTGTGGTACTTAGCAGAAGTGGCAAATATAGTAAAGGAGAAAAAAGAAGCATTTAAGAAATATAAGCAGATGCAGAAGGAAGAAGATAGGTATCAGTACAAGACTAGGCTGAAGGAGGCCAAATTCATTATTAGATGTGCCAAAGCACAGAGGAAAAAATTGCCAAGTCAAAAAAAAGGGGGATAAAAATTTTTTAGATATATAAGTTAAAGGAGGAAAATGAAACAAGGAATAGTTAGACTGAAAACAAAAAATGGAAACTATGTAAATGAGAATAAAGGGCTAGCTGACTGTCTCAATTAATATCTCTGTTCAGTTTTTACAGAGGAAGATCAGGAAAGGGACCTCTGTTAGAAAAATGAAATGGCAAGACATGGGAAACATGCATGTTTACAGATGAAGAAGTTCTGCTTCAACTTCCTAAGTTAAAAACAGATAAATCAATGGGACCAGATTGGATACACCCAAAGTTATTAAAAGAACTTAAAGGGATAGTAATACTTCGTTTTAACTTTATTTTATTTTGTAGGCATTAAAAAAACATGAAGAATGATATAAGTCTTATCGCTGAAACCTTTATTCACAAACAAAGTATCCCTTCCCTGTTCAACCAGATCAGAAGGGAGGTGCCCAGGTAGACTGCAGAGAGGGACAATCTTCAATTAAGATAAGGGAAAAACCTGAAAAACTTGTCAAGGGAGGCAGGGTTTTCATTGTTCTCATAGGAAGAAGATTGTCCCCTTCTGTTATCTGTCTGGTCTATGGACTGGAATCCACATCTGAGAAGAGATGGCTTACACTAGGAAAAAGGGGCGGGGAGGGGAACTTTGCTTGTGAATATCTCTCAAACCATAAAGGTTTGAGAGATAAGACATATCATTCTTCATGTTTTTTTAATGCCTACAAAATAAAATAAAGTTAAAACGAAGTATTACTATCCCTTTAAGTGTAAACCCTTTAACAGTATTATTCAGTCACTAACTACAGGAATAGTTCCAGAATACTGGAAGTTAGAAAATGTAGTACTGCTTCAAAAAAAATGGTAGCAGGAAAGGGTGGCATATAATAACTCTGTATTACTGTGCCAGTGACATATAAGTCTGTCTTACTCTGGTGGTGGCATATAAATCTGTCTTGTCTTGCTCTGTTGGTGGCATAAAACTCTGCATTGCTCTGGTGGTGGCATATAAATCTGTCTAGTCTTGCTCTGTTGGTGGTATATAACTCTGCATTGCTCTGGTGGTGGTATATAGCTCTGCATTGCTCTGGTGGTGGCATGTAACTGTCTTGCTCTGGTGTTGGCATATAAATATTAATATAATTAAAAATAATATCTCAAGCAGTTTAGTTGGTTCCATTAGATATGTACATGCAAAGTGGTGTATCTGAAGTTGATTAAGACAGGAATACAAATGGACCAGTGATGAGATGCAGTGTGCTAGAGCTTTAACACTTGCTAGGAAAACAAATCAGTGTTTTACTAGTCTACCAATGTTTTCCATTGGTATAATGTGTGTGCACACATACTTACTAATGTGAATGTCATTATTTTAGGTGTAGGACGTTCACATTGCTCATTAAATTGGGCCCCCCATTTTTTCCTCTGGCCCCATGTGTGCCCCCCCTTAATAGAATTCCTAGAATCGCCACTGAGTCCGATATTCACGCTCCTGTTCTGCTGCTCACATTCCATACTAAATTTCTGAATAAAGTTGGATCTCTAACACGAGGGAGAGATAGTTGAAGGGGGGTACTATCACAGTGCCCATGATTGCCTCCAGCAACACTGTGCTTGCAGGCAACATTGCATTACTTCCTGGTTGTCACGCTGAGGCACATTCGTTATTCTTATTGGCTGCTGTTAATTGCCAGAGTGAGTCTCCACCTATATGCTAGGCCTTATAGGCATCAGCCTGCCTTTACTCCTTTGCCCTTTCGTGGTGTACCTGTGGGCTATAGCTTTTGTGATTCTGATGCTCCATTTTTGTGCATGACTCCTGGCTACATTTTGACTTTGGCTCTGTTTGATCCCTGACTACTGCCTTCCATTCCGGTCTGACCTTTGGCTCCATCTGGCTACCCGCTCCAGTCTGACTCCTGACTTTGGTTAACTACCCACTCCGGTCTGACTCCTGGCTTTGGCTGACTACCTGCTCCGGTCTCACTCCTGGCTTTGCTGACTACCTGCTCCGTGCTGACCCCTGCTCTGGCAGACTATCAATCATTCTATTCCCATGGTCTACTGTCTTCGCTTGCACTCTCCGTGTGCTGTTGTTTCCTCCGGTCAAGCGGTGCTCAGTCTGTGTCAGTCTGTGCCACTGGCATTCCTACTGTATGTCGTTCTGTGCCATTGGGTACCCTAGAGTTCTAGGGATTCTCAGTCACCACTTATTGTTCCATTACACTAGCATTCTAGGGATTCTCAGTCACCACTGTCTGTTCTGTTACCCTAGTAAAATAGTAACATAGTAAATTAGGTTGAAAAAAGACACAAGTCCATCAAGTTCAACCTTCGCCTCATACCATGGTAACTGAGAATTTTATAGCTTTCCTGCTACCAAATAAATTAGTCTTTATCAGACCTTCCTGATCAGCCTACTGATAAACAGTATAACTCTGTATGTTCCCTTTTGAAAGAAATGTATCTAATCTTCTCTTAAATGTATCCATTGTATCTGCCATAACTACATCCCTGGGCAATGAATTCCACAATTTAACAGACCTTACCATAAAAAACCCTTCCTCTGCTGAAGTTTAAACCTTCTTTCCTCTAATCTCAAGGGGTGTCCCCTGGTCACCTGATCAGGCCTTGGAATAAATAGCTCACCGCAGAGATCCTTGTATTGACCTCTCATATACTTGTACAATGTGATAAGGTCTCCTCTTAGTCGTCTTTTCTCTTGAGTAAATAAACCAAGTTTGTCTAGTCGTTCCTCATATGTCAAGTCCTTCATTCCCTTAATTAATTTTGTTGCTCTCCGCTGTACCCTCTCTAGTTCTAGTATATCCTTTTTCAGAACCGGTGCCCAAAATTGCACTGCATACTCAAGGTGAGGTTTTACCAATGATTTGTACAATGGCAAAATAATGTTATCCACTCTTGCTTCAATACCTCTTTTTATGCAAGACAGGATATTGTTTGCCATTGCTACTGCTGTTTGACACTGGTCACTGTTTCCAAGTTTGTAGTTGACAAGGATTCCCAGGTCTTTCTCTAGCAATGAGCTCCCTAAAATGATTCCATTATGTTTATAAGTAGCATTGGGATTGTTTCCTCCCAAATTCATGAATTTACATTTCCCCACATTAAGCTTCATATTTCACATTTGCCCAATCTGTCATTGTATGTAAGTCCCTCTGTAGAGAGAAAATATCTTGTTCGGAATTAATGACCTTGCATAATATAGAATCATCTGCAAATATTGATATTTTGCTTTCTATATCTATTTCCAGGTCATTTATAAACATGTTAAAAAGCAGCGGACCTAATACTGAACCCTGAGGTACTCCACTCTCCACTTTAACTATACTGGAGAATTTTCCATTTACAACCACACATTGTTCCCTATCCTTCAGCCAGTTTTGTATCCAATTGCAAAGGTTATCTCCTAGCTCCTTATTTTATACACCAGCCTTCTGTGTGGCACTGTATCAAATACATTTGCAAAGTCTAGATATACTACATCTACTGCCTTGCCATTGTCAAGGTTGCTGCTTACCTCCTCATAGAAGCTGAAAAGGCTAGTTTGGCATGATCTATTCTTCATAAAACCATGTTGATTCCTGCTAATGATTTTTTTTTTGTGTTGTAATCCTGAATATAGTCCCTTATTATCCCTTCTAACAGTTTTCCCACTACAGAGGTCAAACTCACTGGTCTATAATTCCCAGGTTCTGTTTTAGTTCCCTTCTTAAATAGAGGTACTATGTTAGCTCTATGCCAATCCTGTGGCACTGAGCCTGTGGTAATAGAATCTTTAAAGAGTAAATATAGGGGTTTTGCTAACACTGCACTAAGTTCCTGAAGAATCCTTGCATGTATACCATCAGGACCCGGTGCTTTGTCGGTCTTAATTTTGTTCAGTCTTCCCATGACATCTTCTTGAGTTAACCCAATATCTATTAATTATATTGTTTTATTTGTTACTTGCTGAGGCTCTTCTACCAAAGAAAGTATTTAAAACATCAAACTTTTCCTTATCCTCACTAACCAACTCACCCATCTCATTTTTGAATGGTCCAATGCACTCCCTTTTAAGTTTTATGCTATTTATATATTTGAAAAACTTTTTTGGATTAGTCTTGCTTTCCCTTGCAATTCGAGTTTCATTATCTATGTTTGATACCCTAATTGCCTTTTTGTAATCTTTGTTGCACTCCCTGTATTTTAAGAAACATTGTTCAGTTCCTTCAGACTTAAATAATTTGAATGTATATTTTTCTTTGCCATTTCCTTCTTTACATGTGCACTTAACCACATTGACTGTGACTTACTTCTTTTGCATTTGTTCCCCATTGGTATATACTGTTGGTTAAATTTCTGAATTTGAATTCTGACCATTTTTCCTCAGTATTTTTGCCTTTAAATAAAATATCCCAGTCTATGTGTTGCATTGAAGCCCTTAACAATTTGAAGTTAGCTTTTTTAAAATGAAGAGTTTTGGTTGAACCTATACATTTTTGCTTTGCCAGACTGATCTCAAATGTAACCATGTTGTGATCACTGTTTCCCAAGTGTTCTCTTACCTTAATACTGGATACCATTTCTGTGTTATTAGTTATCACTAGTAGTGATGAGCGAGCACCCCAATGCTCGGGTGTTCGGGTGCTCTGACCGAGCACCCCCTGAGGCTCGAGTGCTCGGCCGAGCACCCGAGCCCCATTGAAGTCAATGGGAGGACTCGAGCATTACACCAGGCACCCCCTGCTCTGATGAGGGGAGGGTGCCTGGTCCATAGGAAAAGGGCAGAAAAGGATGGAAACACCACAGAAATGGTTCAGGGACAGCATAGGGAGGATGTCTGGATGCATCTTGGACTCCAACATCGCTGCTGGGAACGATCTTTCGCCTGTAGTACGCCATTTTTACAGACTGACCATAAAACACACAAAAAGGAAAATAAAAACGACTTTAGGCGAAAAATTGTTACCAAACAATATTTGCTGTATATTTACTTGTATATCATCTGCAAATTCTCCCAAAAATGTCCTCGATTTTTCTGAACTGAGGCCATGATTAAGAGGGAAACGTGCGCAGAGGCAAATTCTCCCAAAAATTTCCTTGATTTTCAGAACTGAGGCCATGATTAAGAGGGAAACGTGCGCAGAGGCAAATTCTCCCAAAAATTTCCTTGATTTTATTGAACTGAGGCCATGATTAAGAGGGAAACGTGCGCTGAGCTGACCATCTAAAACATTATGGGTAAGGGTCTGCTGCAGAGCTGACCATCCTAAACATTATATGCGAAGGCCCACTAGTGAGCTGACGCTATAAAACATTATATGAGAGGGCCCGCTAGAGAGCTGACCCAATAAAACATTATATGAGAAGGCCCGCTGGTGAGCTGACCTATATAAAAATTGTCAAACAGGGCCCGCTGGTGAGCTGGCCCTATATAAAAATTATATCACAGGGCCCGCTGGTGAGCTGGCCCTATATAAAAATTATATCACAGGGCCCGCTGGTGAGCTGGCCCTATATAAAAATTATATCCCAGGGCATATGGAAGAGGAGGAGGAGGATGAGAAGATTAAGAGTCAACCATATACCCGTTTTTTGGGTGGAAGGGGTGAATGGGAATACAGAGTATTCCCATCATTGTAAATAACATATATAAAGTGAGTTTATGTTCCCCCGGGGCTTTCCTCCAGTGGAGTGGAGAAGTCAGGGGAAATCCAGGCCTTGTTCATTTTTATAAGTGTCAACCTATCAGCATTGTCGGTGGAAAGGCGGATACGCTTATCTGTTATGATGCCACCAGAAGCACTAAATACCCGCTCAGACAGAACGCTGGCGGCAGGGCAGGCCAGCACCTCCAAGGCGTAGAGTGCCAGTTCATACCACGTGTCCAGCTTGGACACCCAGTAGTTGTAAGGCACAGAGGGATCATTCAGGACGCTGACACGGTCTGCTACGTACTCCTTCACCATCTTCCAAAACTTTTCCCTCCTTGTGACACTAGGCTGCGCATCAGGGTGAGGGTGCTGGCGGGGTGTCATGAAGGTGTCCCACGCCTTGGAGAGTGTTGCCCTGCCTTTGTCGGAACTGCTGTGTGCTCCCCTTTTCTCCCCTTCTCGGTTGGCCAAGGTAGCACGTACTCTGCCGCCAGCGTTGTCAGATGGAAAATTTTGGAGCAATTTTTCAACAAGAACCTTCTGGTATTGCACCATTTTGCTTGTCCTCTCCACCGGAGGAATGAGAGATGAGAAATTCTCTTTGTAGCGGGGGTCCAGAAGGGTGAACACCCAGTAATCCGTGTTGCTTAAAATGCGTATAACGCGTGGGTCACGGGAAAGGCAGCCTAACATAAAGTCAGCCATGTGTGCCAGAGAACCAACAGTCAAGATTTCGCTGTCCTCACCAGGAGGATGACTCTCAATATCCTCATCCTCTTCCTCCTCTTCTGCCCACCCACGCTGAAGAGATGGAACTAAAGTTCCATGGCTACCCTCTGTAGCGGAGGCAACCGTGTCTTCCTCCTCCTCCTCCTCCTCCTCCTCCTCCGCCTCCTCCAATTGTCGCTGAGAAGACAAAGTGAGGGTGCTCTGGCTATCACCTTGTGTAAGCTCTTCCTCCCCCATTTCCACCTCTTCCACATGCAAAGCGTCGGTTTTAATTGTTAGCAGCGAGCGTTTCAGTAGACACAGAAGTGGGATGGTTACACTGATAATAGCGTTATCGCCGCTCACCATCTGTGTCGATTCCTCAAAATTGCGTAAAACCTCGCAGAGGTCTGACATCCATTCCCACTCCTCACTTCTGATTACAGGAAGTTGAACGGAGAGGCGACGACCGTGTAACAGCTGGTACTCCACTACTGCCCTCTGCTGCTCACAAAGCCGGGCCAACATGTGGAAGGTGGAGTTCCAGCGCGTGCTCACGTCACACAGCAGCCGGTGAGCTGGCAATTGTAAGCGCTGCTGCAGCTTCAACAGGCCGGCCGAAGCTGTAGATGACTTACGGAAATGTGCACACACGCGGCGCACCTTGGTCAAGAGATCATGCACATTGGGGTAGGTTTTTAGAAATCGCTGCACCACTAAATTAAATACATGCGCTAGGCATGGTACGTGTGTGAGCTTGCCGAGCTCCAAAGCCGCCACCAAGTTACGCCCATTATCACACACAACCATGCCTGGTTGCAGGTTGAGTGGCGCGAGCCACTGCTCGGTCTGGTGACTAATCCCCTGCAACAGCTCTGAGGCCGTGTGCTGTTTGTTCCCAAGGCAGATCAGCTTCAGCACGGCCTGTTGACGCTTCCCCACTGCAGTGCTACACTGCTTCCAGCTACTGGCTGATGGGTGAGTGGCGCTGCGTGTAGAGAATTCGGAGGTGGAAACGGAGGAGGAGGAGCCAATAACGTAGGTGGTGGCGGAAACCCTGATGGAGGTAGGGCCCGCAATCCTCGGCGTGGGTAGCACCCGTGCCATCCCAGGGTCCGAGTCGCTCCCAGCCTCCACGACATTCACCCAGTGTGCCGTCAGGGAAATGTAGCGTCCCTGGCCACAAGCACTTGTCCATGTGTCAGTCGTTAAGTGGACCTTCCCAGTAACTGCGTTGGTCAGGGCACGGGTGATGTTACGGGACACATGGTGGTGTAATGCGGGGATGGCACACCGGGAAAAGTAGTGGCGGCTGGGGACCGCGTACCGAGGGACAGCTGCTGCCATCAGGCTGCGGAAGGACTCAGTGTCCACAAGCCTAAATGGCAGCATTTCGATGGCCAGTAATTTGGAAAGGTGTGAGGTTAGTGCTATGGCCTGTGGGTGGGTGGCTGGGTATTTTCTCTTGCGCTCAAATGCCTGGGGTAACGACATTTGGACGCTGTGCTGGGACAGGGAAGTGGATGTGGTCGCTGATGGTGCTTCAGATGGTACAGGTGCAGGGCGGGAAGTATGCGGGCCTGCGCCTTTGACAGGCGATTGGCCGGCACCGAAAACAGGGGAAGAGGAGGCAGTGGTGTGGCCTGCAGACACAGATGGGCGATCCAGGCGTTCCTCCCACTTACTACGGTGCTTGGATGCCATGTGTCGGATCATGCTGGTGGTGGTGAGGTTTCTAGTGTTCATGCCTCGGCTCATTCTGGTGTGGCACAGGTTGCAAACTACAATTCTTTTGTCGTCCGCACTTTCCTTAAAAAAACGCCATACCGCGGAACACCTACCCTTTGGCAAGGTAGATTTACGCAAGGGGGTGCTCCGTGGAACATTTGCGGGCCGGTTTGGTGCGGTCCGCCTTCTTTCTGTAGCCACACCACTGCCTCTTCCAGCCTGTTGCGGTGCTGCAGATGGCTCACCCTCAGGACTGCTGTCACCGCTCGGCTCTACACCTTCCCAGGTGGGGTCAGTCACCTCATCGTCCACCAAGTCCTCCTCCACTTCCTCACTCTGATCATCCTCCTCAAGTCTTGATCCCACCACATACTCAGTCATTGACAACTGTATAACATTCTCCTCAACAAGGTCTTGAGACGGAAATAGTGGTTGATTTAATGGCAACTGTGTCTCATCATCATCATCATCATCCACTACTTCCTTTGACCTTAAATGCCGTTCACATCTGTCATCTTCTTGTGATTGGGTAGCCTCTAGAGATTGTGAATCAGGGCACAAGATGTCATGTTCCTCTGCAAGCGTGCTTGGAGAGAGGGTCAAATGAAGGATTGGTGATGAGACGAGCTCCTCACTATATCCCAGTGTGGGATCACTTCTTTGACCAGACCGTCTATGGTGGGAGGAAGGATGATCAGAGTGAGGATTATGTTGACCAGACTCTTGGCTACTGAGAGTGGACTTGGTGGAAGACAGGGTGGTGCTTAACCGACTGGAAGCAGTATCAGCTGTCATCCAACCGACCACCTGTTCGCAGTGGTCGGACCTCGAGAGTGATGTCCTGCGACGCCCTGTAAAATTAGACATGAAGCTAGGTATGGTGGATGTCTTTCTTTCTTGTGCTCTGGCACCAGGCACAGTTTCTCCGCGTCCTGACCCGCGCCCTGAACTATCAGGATCACGTCCACTTCCCCGTCCCTTTTTACCCGCCTTCTTCATCTTACACGGAATATGTGACTTTAATATTTGAGTTTGAAAACTTAACAGTATTTCTTCCTATTCTGCAACTGTGCACAGTACACAGAATAGGCTGCTAAACGGCGGTGACACACACTGAATGGAATATGTGACTTTAATATTTGAGTTTGAAAACTTAACAGTATTTCTTACTATTCTGCAACTGTGCAGAGTACACAGAATAGGCTGCTAAACGGCGGTGACACACACTGAATGGAATATGTGACTTTCATATTTGAGTTTGAATACTTAACAGTATTTCTTACTATTCTGCAACTCTGCAGAGTACACAGAATAGGCTGCTAAACGGCGGTGACACACACTGAATGGAATATGTGACTTTAATATTTGAGTTTGAAAACTTAACAGTATTTCTTACTATTCTGCAACTCTGCAGAGTACACAGAATAGGCTGCTAAACGGCGGTGACACACACTGAATGGAATATGTGACTTTAATATTTGAGTTTGAAAACTTAACAGTATTTCTTACTATTCTGCAACTGTGCAGAGTACACAGAATAGGCTGCTAAACGGCGGTGACACACACTGAATGGAATATGTGACTTTAATATTTGAGTTTGAAAACTTAACAGTATTTCTTACTATTCTGCAACTGTGCAGAGTACACAGAATAGGCTGCTAAACGGCGGTGACACACACTGAATGGAATATGTGACTTTAATATTTGAGTTTGAAAACTTAACAGTATTTCTTACTATTCTGCAACTGTGCAGAGTACACAGAATAGGCTGCTAAACGGCGGTGACACACACTGAATGGAATATGTGACTTTAATATTTGAGTTTGAAAACTTAACAGTATTTCTTACTATTCTGCAACTCTGCAGAGTACACAGAATAGGCTGCTAAACGGCGGTGACACACACTGAATGGAATATGTGACTTTAATATTTGAGTTTGAAAACTTAACAGTATTTCTTACTATTCTGCAACTGTGCAGAGTACACAGAATAGGCTGCTAAACGGCGGTGACACACACTGAATGGAATATGTGACTTTAATATTTGAGTTTGAAAACTTAACAGTATTTCTTACTATTCTGCAACTCTGCAGAGTACACAGAATAGGCTGCTAAACGGCGGTGACACACACTGAATGGAATATGTGACTTTAATATTTGAGTTTGAAAACTTAACAGTATTTCTTACTATTCTGCAACTGTGCAGAGTACACAGAATAGGCTGCTAAACGGCGGTGACACACACTGAATGGAATATGTGACTTTAATATTTGAGTTTGAAAACTTAACAGTATTTCTTACTATTCTGCAACTCTGCAGAGTACACAGAATAGGCTGCTAAACGGCGGTGACACACACTGAATGGAATATGTGACTTTAATATTTGAGTTTGAAAACTTAACAGTATTTCTTACTATTCTGCAACTCTGCAGAGTACACAGAATAGGCTGCTAAACGGCGGTGACACACACTGAATGGAATATGTGACTTTAATATTTGAGTTTGAAAACTTAACAGTATTTCTTACTATTCTGCAACTCTGCAGAGTACACAGAATAGGCTGCTAAACGGCGGTGACACACACTGAATGGAATATGTGACTTTAATATTTGAGTTTGAAAACTTAACAGTATTTCTTACTATTCTGCAACTCTGCAGAGTACACAGAATAGGCTGCTAAACGGCGGTGACACACACTGAATGGAATATGTGACTTTAATATTTGAGTTTGAAAACTTAACAGTATTTCTTACTATTCTGCAACTGTGCAGAGTACACAGAATAGGCTGCTAAACGGCGGTGACACACACTGAATGGAATATGTGACTTTAATATTTGAGTTTGAAAACTTAACAGTATTTCTTACTATTCTGCAACTCTGCAGAGTACACAGAATAGGCTGCTAAACGGCGGTGACACACACTGAATGGAATATGTGACTTTAATATTTGAGTTTGAAAACTTAACAGTATTTCTTACTATTCTGCAACTCTGCACACTACACAGAATGTGATGCTAAACTGCGGCGAAGCACACTGAATGGAATATGTGACTTTGATATTTTAGTTTGAAGACTTAACAGTATTTCTTCCTATTCTGCAACTCTGCACAGTACACAGAATGTGCTGCTAAACTGCGGCGACGCACACTGAATGGAATATGTGACTTTGATATTTTAGTTTGAAGACTTAACAGAATGTGCTCTAATCTGCAACTTTGCACACTAAACAGAATGTGCTCTAATCTGCAACTTTGCACACTAAACAGAATGTGCTCTAATCTGCAACTTTGCACACTAAACAGAATGTGCTCTAATCTGCAACTGTGCACACTAAACAGAATGTGCTCTAATCTGCAACTTTTCACACTAAACAGAATATTTTTTTTTTTTTTTTTTTTTTTTTTTTTCCCCCACACAAAATAACCTGCTGCCCCCACACACAGTAGTCCTAAAAAGGACTTTTGGTTCTTTTTTATCACAATTTTGGTTTTTTTCCTCCCTACACTGCCTTTCCCTTCCTATCCTCAGCTCTCCCTGGCTAAGACTGAGCCGAACTCGATGGTCAGGTGCTATACAGCACCCGACCACGGGTTCTGGCCAGCCAATCAGTGTAATGCCAGCAGCCAACATGGCTGCTGGCATTACACCGATGTCAGAGCCTCCCTGCACGTTTATTGGCTGCGCAGCAGCCGCAAAACGTGCGGGGAGGAGACCCGAACATGGCGGGCGAGCACATGCGGTACTCGTACGAGTACCGCCATGTGCCGAGCAGAGCGATGCTCGAGCCGATCCGAGCATCGGCCGAGCATGCTCGCTCAACACTATTCACTAGGTCCAATACATTGTTATTTCTTGTCGGCACTTCCACCATTCGAAACATGTAGCTTTCATGAAGTGTGTTCAAAAACCTGCTATCCTTAGCACTCTGACAGGCCTCATTTTTCCAGTTGATATCTGGATAATTAAAATCTCCCATAATTATAGTATGCCCAAGCTGGACAGCTTTCCTCATTTGCAACAGCAGTTGGGCCTCATCATTGTCATCGATATGCTCTCAAACTGAACCACAGGAATGCATGGAGGCCAAGCCAAAGGTCATACACGGAACACAGAGTAAATGAAATAGTACTGCACTGGAACATCATGTAAGGTCGACTGAGCCCTGGGTCCAGGCAGTTTATAAATCACCCCAATAGAAGCAGTGAACAGGCCAACTACAAGAGCATGCACTGGGGAACAGACCCATCTTACACACTCCTGCTCTCACAAGAGCCAATGGAATGCAGAAGCGTCCGGTGCATCAGCTGCCGGCCGCTCACTACAGGCACAGTCCTTCTGAGTAGAACTAGGAAGTGGCCAGCCCTCCCCTGCCACCTCTTCTGCAAGGTAACACTGTGACAGGGAGAGAGTGAGGAAGGGAGGACGAAGATGAATGGAAGAAGTAAACAAAGTAAAGGGGAAGACGAAAGAGGGATGAAGAGAGGAAAATATTGAAGGATGGATGAAGAAGCTGGAGACAGCAAGGGGAAGGAGGAAGAAGATGGAGACAGGAAGGGGAAGTAGGAAGAAGCTGGAGAATGAAATGATGGGAGGGAGAAGACTTACCTAGATAGGAGTCCATCACATAGCAGTCAGGTTTATCTAAAACAGGGCTGTCCAAGTTTAGTCCTCAAGGGCCCCTAACAGACCAGGATGTAATGATTTCCCTGATTAAGTGCAGGTGAGTAAGTCATAATGAATGATCCACTGATTAACTCGCCTGTGTATAATCAGGGAAATCCTTACACCCAGGCCTGTTGATGGCCCCTGAGGACTGAACTTGGACAGCTCTGAGCTATAGGTAAGCACTTAACAAGGTAGGTGTCCATCATAAGTCAGGGGTACCTATATAATTACTGTGTCTAACAGAAGCACTTACCTAGGTAGGAGTCAATCATACAGCGGTCAGGTATATCTATATAATTACTGTGTGTAACAGAAGCACTTACCTAGGTAGGAGTCCATCACACAGCAGTCAGGTGTATCTATATAATTACTGTGTGTAACAGAAGGACTTACCTAGGTAGTGTCTGTCATACAGAAGTCAGGTGTATCTATATAATTACTGTGTGTAACAGAAGCACTTACCTAGGTAGGAGTCCATCATACAGCAGTCAGGTGCATCTATATAATTACTGTATGTAACAGAAGCACTTACCTAGGTAGGAGTCCGTCACACAGCAGTCAGGTGTATCTATATAATTACTGTGTGTAACAGAAGCACTTAACTAGGTAGGAGTCCATCACACGGCAGTAAGGTATATCTATATAATTACTGTGTGTAACAGAAGGACTTACCTAGGTAGAAGTCCATCATACAGCAGTCAGGTGTATCTTTATAATTACTATGTGTAACATAAGCGCTTACCTAGGTAGGAGTCCATCATACAGCAGTCAGGTGTATCTATATAATTACTGTGTGTAACAGAAGTACTTACCTAGGTAGGAGTCCATCATACAGCAGTCAGAGGTATCTATATAATTACTGTGGTAACAGAAGCACTTAACTAGGCAGGAGTCCATCATACAGCAGTCAGGTATATCTGTATAATTACTGTGTGTAACAGACATACTTACCTAGGTAGGAGTCCATCACACGGCAGTCAGGTATATCTATATAATTACTATGTGTAACAGAAGGACTTTCCTAGGTAGAAGTCCATCATACAGCAGTCAGGTGTATCTATATAATTACTGTGTGTAACAGAAGCACTTACCTAGGTAGGAGTCCATCATACAGCAGTCAGGTGTATATACATAATTACTGCGTGTAACAGAAGCACTTACCTAGGTAGGAGTCCATCATACAGCAGTCAGGTGTATCTATATAATTAATGTGTGTAACAGAAGCACTTACCTAGGTAGGAGTCCATCACACAGCAGTCATGTGTATCTATATAATTACTGTGTGTAACAGAAGGACTTACCTAGGTAGAAGTATATCATACAGCAATCAGGTGTATATATATATATATATATATATATATATATGTATATATATATAATTACTGTGTGTAACAGAAGGACTTACCTAGGTGGGAGTCCATCATACAGCGGCCAGGTGTATCTGTATAATTACTGTGTGTAACAGAAGGACTTTCCTAGGTAGGAGTCCATCACACGGCAGTAAGGTATATCTATATAATTACTGTGTGTAACAGAAGGACTTACCTAGGTAGAAGTCCATCATACAGCAGTCAGGTGTATCTTTATAATTACTATGTGTAACAGAAGCGCTTACCTAGGTAGGAGTCCATCATACAGCAGTCAGGTGTATCTATATAATTACTGTGTGTAACAGAAGTACTTACCTAGGTAGGAGTCCATCATACAGCAGTCAGAGGTATCTATATAATTACTGTGGTAACAGAAGCACTTAACTAGGCAGGAGTCCATCATACAGCAGTCAGGTATATCTGTATAATTACTGTGTGTAACAGACATACTTACCTAGGTAGGAGTCCATCACACGGCAGTCAGGTATATCTATATAATTACTATGTGTAACAGAAGGACTTACCTAGGTAGAAGTCCATCATACAGCAGTCAGGTGTATCTTTATAATTACTATGTGTAACAGAAGCACTTACCTAGGTAGAGGTCCATCATACAGAAGTCAGGTGTATCTATATAATTACTGTGTGTAACAGAAGCACTTACCTAGGTAGGAGTCCATCATACAGCAGTCAGGTGTATATACATAATTACTGCGTGTAACAGAAGCACTTACCTAGGTAGGAGTCCATCATACAGCAGTCAGGTGTATCTATATAATTAATGTGTGTAACAGAAGCACTTACCTAGGTAGGAGTCCATCACACAGCAGTCATGTGTATCTATATAATTACTGTGTGTAACAGAAGGACTTACCTAGGTAGAAGTATATCATACAGCAATCAGGTGTATATATATATATATATATATATATATATATATATATATATATAGATATATATATATATATGTATATATATATAATTACTGTGTGTAACAGAAGGACTTACCTAGGTGGGAGTCCATCATACAGCGGCCAGGTGTATCTATATAATTACTGTGTGTAACAGAAGGACTTTCCTAGGTTGCAGTCTATCATGCAGTCGGTATATCTATGTAAAATTATTGTGTGTAAGAGAAGTGCTTACATAGGTAGGGGTCCGTCATACAGTAGTCAAGTGTATCTATAAAATAACTGTGTGTAGCAGAAATACTTACCTAAGTAGGACTCTTTCATACAGCAGTCAGGTGTATCTATATAATTACTGTGTGTAGTAAAAGCATTTACCTAGGTAGAAGTCCATCCTAAAGCAGTCAGGTGTATCTATATAATTACTGTGTGTAACAGAAGATCTTACCTAGGTATCAAAGTTCAGAGCAGAGAGGCACAAAATACCATATATACCATATTTTCTTTAATGTAAGGTGAGGTTTTTTCAAGCATTTTAGCATGAAAAACAACTTTGCCTTATATTTGAGGTCGCCCTATATATTCGAGCTGCCCAATGGATTAGTGGCAGATCCAATGCACCAAGGAACCCACTTCATTGGTCTCCCTCCTTGCCTTATCTGACGTAATCTTCTGCAACCTTGTAGAGGTTCTGTCTGTCGGAAACATATTTGAATTTTCTGCCAGTCTCCTTACATATATTCCACATAATTTTTTGGTTCTTTTATCAGTCAGTGGTAGACACGCAATGTAAATTGCAGTTTTCCTCTGAGGAGTCAAAGGTATTTATGATCCCAGTGGGACTGTTGTAAATGTTAATCGATAATGTGATAGGAATTCTCTATCTCCGTTCCGTCCATTATTTAAAGTATTAAACTGCAGCACTAATTTATAACACAGTACCAACTCATCAGTTTTTACCTCATTCTCCTACCACTGACTGATCAAAAAACCTGGGTCTGGACTGAGCTTTCTTATCTGATTTCCTTTCTAAACAATGCAATGCATTCTTGTATCTAAGAGAGATGTTTCCATATTTATCTGTATAACATGCCTGAGGAATAGACCTAAGATGTCTTGAAGCTTGCATCCTAAAGCTGCTTAGTTAGCCAATAAAGATATCAACAACTATATTTGCTTTCTGTATTTCTACAGATAACACGGTTCCAACTCTCATCTGTGATCTAATATAAACACAGAAACACATGTCCCTCATTTCCAAAATGCATTTCTTCAACCACAGTCCTCAAGTCTCTGTAAAGTGCATGCTTAACTCTCTGAGTCCAAGAGGTACAATGAGGGAAAAAATTATTTGATCCCCTGCTGATTTTGTACGTATGCCCACTGACAAAGAAATGATCAGTCTATAATTTTAATGGTATGTTTATTTGAACAGTGAGAGACAGAATAACAACCAAAAAATCTTGAAAAAAGCATTTCAAAAAAGTTATAAATTGATTTTCATTTTACTTATTGAAATAAGCATTTGACCCCCTATCAATCAACAAGATTTCTGGCTCCCAGGTGTATTTTATACAGGTAACAAGCTGAGATTAGGATCGCTCTCTTAAAGGAAATGCTTCTAATCTCAGCTTGTTACCTGTATAAAAGACACTTGTCCACAAAAGCAATCAATCAATCCTAAACTTTCCACCATGGCCAAGACCAAAGAGCTGTCCAAGGATGTCAGGGACAAGATTGTTGACCTACACAAGGCTGGAATGTGCTACAAGACCATCACCAAGCAGCTTGGTGAGAAGGTGACAACAGTTGGTGCGATTATTCGCAAATGTAAGAAACACAAAATGACTGTCAATCTCCCTCGGTCTGGGGCTCCATGCAAGATCTCACCTCGTGGAGTTTCAATGATCATGAGAACAGTGAGGAATCAGCCCAGAACTACACAGTAGGATCTTGTCAATGATCGCAAGGCAGCTGGGACCATAGTCACCAAAAAAACAATTAGTAACAAACTACGCCGTGAGGGACTGAAATTCTGCAGCGCCCGCAAGGTCCACCTACTCAAGAAAGCACATGTACAGGCCCATCTGAAGTTTACCAATGAACATCTGAATGATTCAGAGGAGAACTGGGAGAAAGTGGCAACAAAGGAGTGGCTCAAGAAAAAGCACACTAAGGTTCTGGAGTGGCCTAGCCAGTCTCCAGACCTTAATCCCATATAAAATCTGTGGAGGGAGCTGGAGGTTCGAGTTGCCAAACATAAGTCTCAAAACCTTAATGACTTGGAGAGGATCTGCAAAGAGGAGTGGGACAAAATCCCTCCCGATATGTGTGCAAACCTGGTGGCCAACTACAAGAAACGTCTGACCTCTGTGATTGCCAACAAGGGTTTTGCCACCAAGTACTAAGTCATGTTTTGCAAAGGGGTCAAATACTTATTTCACTCAGTAAAATGCAAATCAATTTATAACTTTTTTGAAATGCATTTTTCAGGATTTTTTGTTGTTATTCTGTTTCTCACTGTTCAAATAAACCTACCATTAAAATTATATACTGATCATTTCTTTGTCACAGGGCAAATGTACAAAATCAGCAGGGGATCAAATCATGTTTTCCCTAACTGTACATCCAACACATAGCAATCAAAGTGTTAAAGGTTTCTCTGCCAGAATACTGATGTGCTAATCAAAATGAAATGACCACTGATTACACATCAGACAGGGATCTGTATTGACAGAGGTGCTTGAAGACAGGGGTTGACTAACAATGTTTAGTCTACATCAGGGCTGTGTAAGTTCAGCCCTCAAGGGCCACCAACAGTTTAGGATTGGAGGATTTCCCTGCTTAAGCACAGGTGCGTCAGGAAAAATGAATGATGGACTATGAAGAAGCTGAGAATCTCAGGAACAAACCATTTGCACCATAAGAGAAAAATAACAAAACCCATTAACATAAATGGAGCTTTTAACCACTTTAATGTTAGAAGCCCATTTCAGATTAATGAGAATTTTTATTTGGTCTCTGCATGACAAGTGGTTTGTTACAGAATTGCACCAGGTCTTTTTGCTTTGTATAACATGTTTTATTTTTGTCTGTGTTATACCTCTAAAATTGTGATACTTGAAATGTCAGCAATTTTAAAACAATTCAGTACAATAACAACCTAATATTCTGAAGAACATTCATTTATTTCCAGTAAAAATCTCCCAGTGACTGAAGACATACATTTCACATCCCTTCCCTTATCTGTAACTCTCTTTACACTAAAAGAAGATGGACAGATAACTGATGTCTTCTAAGACATTATATTGAACACATACTGTACAATGTCATTGGTTTTTCCTCAGCATCATTCCATGGTAATATGAACACAATTCAGAGCCTGTATTTTTTTATTAAAACAACATGAAAGTAACCTACCTTTTGAATAGAGAACCAGAGTAGTGAAATATAAATACAAACATTAAAAATGTGATTAGAGATAAACTGAAAACAAAACAAAATAGGAACGTCTCGTGTTCATCAACTGGAAGCTCTCAAAATCCATGTCCATTTATAGAATATAACAGTATATCAAAATAAAACAAATCCTTTTTATGCATTCACTCGCATGTCGTACATAAACTCTTGAGAATAACTATTTGTGTACTGAGATACACAAACAATCATAATAATTACAGACAAGAGGTTTTGAGTTTAAGTTGTTTTTATGTAAAAATTGCATCAACTAATTGCATCTCATGCTGGTACTTGTCTGGTGAACAGCTTTAACCCCAGATTTACTAAAGTGGGGTTCCAGTGCTTTGGGAAGAGAGATAATCATTATTTTATATATGTATCTTCAAAAAAACATATTCATTCTTTTAGCCAACATTCCTTCCTATCACTATTACTAATACTAAACCTGGTAATTAATAGTATATGTGTTTTATATTCCATAATTTGCAATTAAAACTGTTTTAAAGGGATAGTAATGTCAGAAAAAAAGTATTAACTATATGATATTTACAATTAAAAGAGAGTACTTGCACTTATTCCTATCTCTCAAACCGTTATGGTTTGAGAGATATAGGAAAATAAAGTTCTCTGGTCCCTCCCCTTTCTGCTTGACGAGCTGTAAAGCTGTCAGAAGCAGATTCTGGTTGCTTGACCAGATGTGGCTCTTCAGCAGCGCCGATATAACGATATCTAAAGATTAATACTTAATTTAGAACGGTCTTCAAAGTGTGTATGGCTTGCAAGCACACTTTGTAGACTGTTCCAATTAAGTATTTGTTTCTAAATAGTGTGATTTCAGCTCTGCTGAAGAGCCTCTGTCTGGTCAAATGACTGGAATATGCAGCTGTCAGCTAGATGGCAGACTTGAGTAAAACATCCAGGAAAAGGTAACTTTAGCAAGTTATAACTCTCAAACCATAAAGGTTTGAGAGATAAGACTTACATTGATGTTAACCTTTTTTAATGTCTACAATATTAAATCAACTTAAAATTAACCATTACTATCCCTTTAATAAATTCTCTCTATTAACACATTCAAGATTGCCTTCTATTAAAATAATATTGTGCATCCTTAGTACCAATTCATGTTTCTGCTGCAATTAACTGCAGTGATACACATAAAGCAGAGACCTATCTGTCTGAGGAGACATATGCTTCACCAATATATGCTGATACAATCAATTTGGTTTTCAAAATGTTATGACTGTATGTCATTCTTTATTTTATGGTTTGAGTGGGCTACCACCTGGTTTGCATTCTGTTACGGGGAATGGTTTGCATCTCGAATGACCTTGAACTCAATCCATGCCCTCGGCGGTTTCTGTGCATTTGCCCCAATGAGAGGTATAACACGTTATCACATGGACATCAGAGTGGAGAGAACTGGATTCCTCCTCAGCTTGCATACACAATATAACTTTCTGGCCCATCAGGATGCCCTTAGCTCCATGTGTCAGTACTCCTGTACCAATCTAGCTCATACTTTAGTTGACCTTATGCCCCTGTTCTCCAGCCCTTTTCCCCCACAATGAACATAGAGGTTTATGCATCAGGATACACTTTGAGCCACCGATACAGGGGATACACAGTGACTTACACAGGGCCATGCTTGACAAACTACCTATACCTCTTTGCTGCTCCCTCCCCTCTGCCCCACTTGCCTGCTACCCCAACTAGTTTTTTAACAATGTCAATCCATTCCTTCAAAGACCTACTATCTTTCTACTAACATTACTGTATTAAGAGAATGATTAATCTAACGTGCAGTTCATATTTCCGTTATGCCTTTCAACCTCAAGATTGAATATAGTTGATCATACCCCATCCCGAGGCCATTCATACAGGTTCTGACATACCAGAAGCTCTCTTGCTCTTCCCCTCCAAGCATGTATTATGTCCAGATTCACCATGTGGCCTTTGACCACCAACAGTCAATTATCTCTCCTCTTCTTTATCTGGTACTTTCTTTTTATCTGTTTCTCCTATTTTTTCCCCCCCCTCATCCCCTACCATCCTTCCAGAGGCTTAGATGCGATCCATTCCGAAATGCACACAGATATCCACCATGAATCAAATTAAAGTTGTCTCCCTGAACGCTAGAGGTCTCAATTCCCCAGAGAAATGTTCTAAATAGGTTGGTGGCCGACATTGTAATGCTTCAGGAAACTAATTTTTCTGGACTGGCTTCTCCCTCTCTGTCTAATTGTACGTTCCCTAACTCCTATTTTTCAATTGCAAAAGAAATACAAAGAGGGGTAGGGATCCTTATAAGGAACACCCTCCCCTGGATTATGACAGATAGCTAGAAAGATGAAGATGGCAGATATCTTCTCTTGAAAGGATTATTGTGCAACAAACCATTTGTGCTTTTAAATGTGTACAGTCCGAACACAAATCAGGCCGCTTTCCTGTCCAAAACTATTTCCCTCTTAGATGTTGAATTGGAGGGTAGGGTGATAATTGTGGGGGACTTTAATCTGGCCATGGACCCTTTCCTGCAAACATCATCAGGCACATCTCCTTTCAAACTCACTCATCTATGTCGCATTAAGAAAGACACTTATTGGATGCCTGGCGCACACCCGTTGGACAGAGATTACACGTTTTTCTCTCCACCACACTCTAAGTATAGTAAGATTGATCACATCTTCATCTCGCAATTCCTGCTTCACTCTCTATCTTCTGCCCTCATAGAATCAGTATCGTGGAGCGAGCACGCTCCTGTCTCTATCTCGTTCTTCCGTCCAGATGACATTCAGTCCTCAAAACCTTGGAAACTGAATGACTGTTTATTGGATGATAGCAAAATCATCTCTGACATTGGATCCCACCTTCAGGAATACTTTCTTATGAACGACACAGGGGATGTGACCCAGCCCATCGCATGGAAATCGCACAAGAGTGTAGCCAGGGGACACTATTAAACTAGGGGCTAGCAAAATAAAGACACAGAAATAGGCTATGCAATCGCTTCTGAACCAAATCCACTCACTTGAATCATCTCATAAAAAAATCTCTGAATTATTCTGTTCTGAGAGAACTCACTGCTGCCAGAGTTGAACTTAAAAACCTTCTTAGGGATAAAACCATCAAAAACTTCATATGGACTAAATACAACAATTTCATCTCCGGGAATAAGTGTGGCAAAATGTTGGCCAGATTAGTGATGATCAAACAGCGCGAAACAGTGGTGGCTAAGATCAGATCCTCGGGAGGAAGCTGTGTCTCATCCTACCAAGATACCTCAGAATCCTTCCGCTTTTTTTATGAGGCGTTATATAACCTACTTTCTGACTCTGAACCTGAATGGCAGGTAAATTTAAATGTAAAATGTAAATGTAAACTGTATTCGGCAATTCTTGGATAAAGCTAAGATGCCTAAATTAGATGAAGAGACTTCTCATACCCTAGACCTCTCCATCTCATCCAAGGAACTTTTAGCTGTAACTAAATACATGGCCCCTGGGAAAAGCCCTGGACCAGATGGTTTTACTCTGAAATATTATAAAACTTACAATACCATCTTGGCTCTCCATATGTTAAAATGTTTCAGCACCGTTCTCCAGGGTGATCCTTTCCCCAAACAAGCACTGGAAGCACACATTGCTGTCATCCTAAAACCAGAAAAAGATCCTGCTACCTGTAGCAGTTACCGTCCCATATCCCTACTGAATATTGACCTCAAACTGTTCTCCAAGATCATAGCAACTAGACTGCGTTCCCACCTTTAAACTCTAATCCATTCAGACCAATGCGGCTTCGAGAGACACCGAAAAGGCATTCGATTGAGTGGACTGGCAATATTTACGAGAGGTTCTTCATCAAGTGGGGCTGGGTCATCGCCTTATGGGGGGAATTATGAGCCTATATTCGGATCCATATGCCTAGTGGTGGTGAACGGGGATGTCTTAGATCCGTTTTGTATAAGCAATGGCACCAGACAAGGATGCCCATTGTCCCCGATCCTCTTCATTCTGACACTGGAGCCTTTTTTGAACAGGCTGAGGAATGACCCATCTATCCACAGGCTATAATACGTTTAAAATCTCGGCATATGCAGATGATACTTTGTTTTTTCTCTCCAAACCTCAGGACTCCATACCACCCTTTCTTAACATACTAGATGAATATTTAACTATCCAACGCTAAAATGAACTTGTCTAAATCAGAAGTGATGAATATCAATGCCACTCCTACGGTTTGTCTCCAATTGCAACATACTTATCCATTCAAATGGGCATCATCTTCGATCAAATAACTAGGCATTCTGATATCTTCTGAGTTAGATTCCATTGCTGATCTTAATTTCACCCTGCTTATTAAATCTATTCACACAGACATATCGAACTGGGTGATCCCATATACTTCTTGGTTAGGACGGGCTAACCTTCTTAAAATTATGATTTTGCCCAGGACTTTATACATCTTCAATGCTCTATTTATGGTCTATTTACTGCCTTTATTTGGAAACACAAGTGACCAAGAATTAGCTATGACATTTTATCCAGAAGTATAAAAAGGGGAAGTTTGAACTTTCCGGACATCAATAGATACTATTGAAGAACTATTTATGATGAAGGTATCCCAAGGGTTAAAACAAGAGAACCAATCAGACTGGATCTCTTCGCATAAATAGATAAATGACAATAGAAAATAATTTTGAGAACTTTACACTACATTAGGTATTGACAAGCTAGTTCACAGTAAAGAATTGATAGAAATAATCAATCCCGCATATTTGTGCAAAAATATATATAATTTATTAAAGTACAATATTATATATATAAAGTGTAAACAACAATGACATAAATGAGTGATCAGCAATTACAATAGATATATATTAAACCAAACCACAATTATCACCATGAGGATTACTAGCAATGAAAGGGTTAAACACACATAGGCATATTCAGAGGTATTAGATAACAATAATTGCACTCAGCAGCATAGAAAAGGTTAATTGATCCTTACAATTAATAAAATACAGTTTGCAGCAGTGTATATGAATACCTTCTACCCCAGAAACTGTATAAACTATGCTAATTATGGCTTAAGGTATATTGTCATGTGAATTGACCTTAGTATGAAGCCAGTTCCTTTGACAATTATCCTTGTACCATATATATAATAATCAAATTTAGAGACTAACTGGAATAGAATCCCAGATTTAAATCACTATAATTTAATTATGTACTGATTTCAAATATTGCATACCTTCTGAATAAAACATATAAATTGCAATTAATATAGTCAATCATAGGTTATACCAAGAATATACTTGGAATCAATCCAATAATATACGTCAAGAAAGTATACCAACTTCATGCAACATATATATTAAATATGACTATAGCAATACATTGTAAAACCAATAGGCACTTCAAGGGTTTGTGTGTTTCTTTGTATCTCTCAGTTAGGTACCCAGAGCAGGACTTGAATAGCCAGGAACCAAGAGAAAACAGTCCTCTCTCTCTCAAAACCTAACTTTTTAAAGTAAAAGATTTTCTTATCAGAATCTGCTTGATTGGTTAAAGGATCATCTCATATACAGTGACATCATGTATATTATTATCATAATTTTTGAGAATTGCTCAAAAGACTGGTAATAATGCTATTTACATCCACACAATGACCCTTTCTCTCCACATTAGAATTTTACAAATGGCATCTGGCCTGGCATTCATCTCAACAGGGAGAGATCATAAGTTTATCAGAGATCCCATAAACTTGTCATTTTACTAGGCTTTCCCTTACGGGAGTCTGTCTCTCTTTTAGACTTTTTGTCTCCAACTTAAACATTTATCTCCATAACTGGCATTCAGTTATTTTTCCCCCTACCTTGAACCAACAGGCCATTGTTTTAACATGAGATCATTTACACCCATCTTAAAACAGAATTTCAGTTAATTTTGTTTTTAAAATTAACCCTCTACGCTCCAACAGGACAAAGTCTCTGACACTGTAGAGCTACTACATTGGCTAAATTGTTTGACTTTATACCTTCTAATCCCAAATATTAGACTACTGCTTTGTCGCCGATTCTTGGGGGCGTCTCAGCTATTCAATTTCTTTGGACAACTTCTCTAAGCCTTCCTCCCAATTGTGCAAACCATATTTTTCTCCGACATCTTCTGAAAACTTGGAGGTCAATAAATAAGGACAATCAGTTAGCCCCATTTCCTTCTCTTCTAATTTCTGTTCTGGGGAACCTGGACTTTCCGGTAGGCATGTCTAATCCCTCATTCCTCCATTGGGGGCGCACAGGCAGAGACTTCTTAAAATCTCTCATGTAAGATGGTTCACCAGTATCCTGGGACATTCTTCAAAGAACAGTTGGGAAATGCCACACTCCCTGGTGGGTCTTGCTTCAAATTAGTCATTTTGTTAACTCTCAGCATAAGAGGGGTTATATGAACAGACCTCTTACACATTTAGAGCTAGTATTGTCTAGCAGATCTCTGGGATTCAAGTCTCTCTCCTTCTGTCATGCTCTTTTACAAGAGACCTCAACTACCTCACTTCCCCCCTTCACCTCAAAGTGGGAAAGGGATTTGGAGATCTCGCTGGACCCTGAACAATGGTTTAGCATCTTTGAACAAAATTTTTCATATACTCGCGACTCAAATACCAGAGAGTTTAATTACAAACTTTTATCCCGCTGGTATTTGATGCCCAAGTGCCTAGCACAGGCTTTTCCTAACTCCTCCGACCATTGTTGATGTCAAATACACCCCGGCTCACTGCTACATATGGTGGACATGCCCTATTATTGTATCATTTTGGAGGACTATATTGAATCTCATAAACACACTCCTGCAAATTTCTATTTCCATGGATCCGCTTCTCTGTCAATTCACTCATAAACAACACCTACATCTCACGATTCCTTCACACAGTTGGAGATTCATCCCCTTCCTGCTGAACTCCGCCAAATCTTTGATCCCTCTATACTGGAAAAACCCAGATCCACCACCGGTCTCTCTATGGTGCACCAGGGTTAATTCGCTGTATGAAATGGAGAAATTGCATGCCATCTCCACAGGTACTTTTAAGGCTTTCCAAGAAGCCTGGGCTTGGTGGACTACATCTAATTTGAGACCCTAGTGGTTCAGGGATACTACACTCGGAATATAGCATGGTATCACTGTGCCCGTGATTCTGTCTGAGCGACATTGTTACTTCCGGATTTACCCTGGCTGTATTCCTATTGCCTCTGTGTTGATGACTCCTCCCAGGGTTTGCCTTTAAATACGCCCTCCTGTCATTCTACCGGTGCCCTTTCGTGATGTACCCGTATCTAGCGACTAGTAGCTCTTGTTCCTGTTTCCGTGTATGACCCGGCTCGCCTGACTATGTTTTGTTCCTGACGCTCCTGTGATCCGATTCCGTTGCTGAACTTGGACTGGCTGACTAACTCCTTGTGTACCGAACTGGCTTGGCTGAGTATCTGATTCCGTTACCGACTAGGACTGGCTGACAACTACTTGTGTACCGAACTGGCTTGGCTGAGTATCTGATTCTGTTACCGACTAAGAACTGGCTGACTACTCTGTATGCACCGATCTGGCTGGGCTATTGTCTGGTAGTCCATCTAGACTGGCTGTGAATTCCGTGTGTGCCGACCTGGTTGAGCTTCTGGTTCTGTCGATCACAGGACTGGCTGACTACCTCCATGTACCGATCAGAGCGACACCGGTTACTGACCGGTTACGTTACGTACCTTACTCGCTTACCGCATGGTGCCTGTTAGGCCTAACCGCTCCAATAGTCTCCTGGAGCCTGTGGGAGCCCAATCACTCACCAGTGTCTGTGTTGCCTCCGGTAACCTTATAATAGTAGGGTCCAGTCTGAACCAGACTTCTGCCTGTGTTGCCTACGCTCACCCTAGTGGTCTAGGGCCAGTATACTGCCAGTATCTGGTATCAGTTGCCTCCGTTAACCCTAGAGTGCTAGGGCCTAGTAGCTGCCAGAGTCCTGTCTGTGTTGCCTCCGTTAACCCTAGCGTTCTAGGGTCAAGCCGCTGCCAGAGTCATGTCTGCGTTGTCTCCGTTAACCCTAGCATGCTAGGGCCAAGTTGCTGCCAGATTCCAGTCTGTTATTGACAGGTTACGTTACGTACCTTACTCTCTCCCACTCGCTTACCGCATAGTGCCTGTTAGGCCTAACTGCTCCAATAGTCTCCTGGAGCCTGTGGGAGCCCAATCACTCCGCAGTGTCTGTGTTGCCTCCGGTAACCCTATAATAGTACGGTCCAGTCTGCACCAGACTTCTGCCTGTGTTGCCTACGCTCACCCTAGTGGTCTAGGGCCAGTATACTGCCAGTATCTGGTATCAGTTGCCTCCGTTAACCCTAGAGTGCTAGGGCCTAGTCGCTGCCAGAGTCCTGTCTGTGTTGCCTCCGTTAACCCTAGCGTTCTAGGGTCAAGCCGCTGCCAGAGTCATGTCTGCGTTGTCTCCGTTAACCCTAGCATGCTAGGGCCAAGTTGCTGCCAGATTCCAGTCTGTTATTGACAGGTTACGTTACGTACCTTACTCTCTCCCACTCGCTTACCGCATAGTGCCTGTTAGGCCTAACTGCTCCAATAGTCTCCTGGAGCCTGTGGGAGCCCAATCACTCCGCAGTGTCTGTGTTGCCTCCGGTAACCCTATAATAGTACGGTCCAGTCTGCACCAGACTTCTGCCTGTGTTGCCTACGCTCACCCTAGTGGTCTAGGGCCAGTATACTGCCAGTATCTGGTATCAGTTGCCTGCGTTAACCCTAGAGTGCTAGGGCCTAGTCGCTGCCAGAGTCCTGTCCATGTTGCCTCCATTAACCCTAGCATGCTAGGGCCAAGTTGCTGCCAGAGTCCAGTCTGTCTTGCCTCCATTAACCCTAGCGTTCTAGGGTCAAGCCGCTGCCAGAGTCCTGTCTGTGTTGCCTCAGTTAACCCTAGTGTTCTAGGGTTCAGTCACTGCCAGAGTCCTGTCCGTGTTGCCTCCGTTTACTCTAAACCCCTAGGGTCAGTTCTCTGCCAGAGTCATGCCTGTGTTGCCTCCAATAACCCTAGAAGTCTAGGGTCAAGTGTCTACCTGTATACTATCTGTGCTGCCTCCGATATCCCTAGTCCACTAGGGGATTGCCCTTCAGTTACCCATCGCTTGTGTCACCTATTGCAGTGTGGGGCTGTTGAGGATATTCTTGTTCCTGAAACTATCTACGAATTCTGTCTGCAAGTCCAAGATCTTCACATTTATCTTATATTATTACTACTGTGTGTGATCTCACCCTGACCCGAGTCAGATTTGGAAAGTACTTGGTACGGACCTCATCTGGACCTGAGTGGGGCGATTGTTTATTATTTTCAATAAAGTTTTTAACCTCACCTGTCTGAGTGTTCTTACAAAACCGTGACACACGGTCACGTTAGCAATGGATCTGCCAAGCCTCAGGTACGTTGATCTGTATTATTATCCTAGATATTTTCCCGACCCCTGTTTTTTTTTTCTCACTATATCTCTCTCTCTCCCTTCTCAAATTACCCAATTCTCTTTTCCACCTCTCCACTTCCTACTCTTACGTTTGCCCTAAGGGGATATTATTGTTTCTCTAGAATTGATTCTGGGACACTAACTTCATACCTTATACAGTTACACTGTTATATCCAGATATTCCAGGAGTCTCCCATACAGTCATTTGTGGACCTTGTCAGTTTGGCAAAGGAGGATAGGTCTTCTCCACTATGTACCATTAACGATACAAGTTCTGTTTTACCTATTATTATTAGGATATTGACTGATTAAATTTTCTGTCATGTTTCTGTATTTTATTAAGTTACACTTGCACTGTAATTCTGTATATGATTCAATAAAAACGATATATATATATATATAAAAAATTAATATTGTGAATATAATGTTTCTCTGCACCAGCGTGAGCCATATCTTCATCATCAACACCGCCACCAATATCATAATTATCATTATCATGTTCATCATCATGTGTAGAGGATCTGAGTTACAAAGAGAGACTAGCCAAACTGGGTTTGTTTACATTAGAGAAGAGACGTCTAAGGGGTGATATGATTACCATTTACATATATATTCAAGGTCAATACAAAGAACTATCCAATGAATTACTTATGCAAAGAGCAGAGCTAAGAACAAGAGGTCATCCATTAAGACTAGAGGAAAGGCACTTTCGACTAAAACAAAGGCAGGGATTCTTTACAGTAAGGACGTTAGGCTATGGAATTCTTTGCCTCGGGATGTTGTGCTTGCAGATAATGCAACTGCATTCAAAAAAGCAATAGATGCCTATCTAGCACAGAACAATATTGACAGTTATGACAGATGGCTTCAAAGCAGGTAGGATATTGATCCGGGGAACTATCTGACTACCAATTGGAGTCAGGAAGGAATAATACCCCCCACACACACACTTGGGACTAGATTGGAAATTGCTCCAGAGGGCTTTTTTTGCCTTCCTCTGGATCAACAGGGGTGTTTTTGGCATGGGCTGGGCTTCATGGATGCATGTCTTTTTTCAGCCTCATCTACTATGTTACTATGAAGCTCCTAACAACTTTCTGTATTTGAGATTTTTCACACATTGAGATTAGTTGGTTGTCTTATGTCTGAATCATTCCTGCTCTATAACTGTGTAACTTCCTTAGAGGGTATTTAGTCTAGAAAATGTCCCCAATTACACCTTAGACCATAGGTTTATCAAGTAGTACTTGCCCTATAATGTGCATCTGGTGCAATGACAGGTCCCTTCATTTTTTCCACAAAAAAGAAGAAAAGGAGCAGGCATTCACCATAAAACTCAGATTTTATTTTCCCATTACTGGTATCGTATATCATAGAAAAGTGTTGGGGGGGAGGGGAGGTGAACACTTGTAAAAGCCAACAACTGTTTTGTGGCCCAAAGCTGTTTGACGAAGTGGCTTTGGTACTCGAGATACCTGTCAACTTTTACAAGTGTGTACCTCTACTGTCCTATTACATGCACTACCAGTAATGGGATGACATGAGAGAATTATGGTGAGTACTTACTCTCTTTCAACTTTTACGTGTAATTATTCTACTTTTGTAACTTGAGAGTATATGACGCCTCAAATCGTTATCAAACACAATTGTAACTGAAAAGATTTATCAGTAAATTGTATGATTCCTCTCTGTTGAGTTTTAATACTTGAGTTTGGAACTGATGCGAGTGTGAATATATTCTTCTCTTGCTGCCCTTGGTTTCTTTTACAGGGCATAAGCAACCAAATGGAAGCATATTTTGCAAGACACTACAAGAATTTAATATATATCTTTTGTCTTAGAACATCCTATACCATCATATTTGGCACAAAACAGGAAATGAGGGTCAAGTTGTAGTTTTACCTTTGGTTGCTGACAATATTTGCTGCCTATACATATTCCATAGAAAAGAGCGCAAAGAAATTAAATCTAAAAGTGGTGTTTATTATAAATGACAGAACACACAAATAATTGCACTTACAGACTCGTAGAACGTATCTCGCCTTGAACTTCCTGGGTACCAGTTGATCCGCTCTCAGTTGGTATCCTCCGCCCAATCTCCTTTCTCCCTCTGAATAGAGGAATTTCTCTAGCGTTTCAACGCTTATTCTCCCTCAATATCTAGGGAGTCCTTTCTTGGTATCAGAGTGATCTGTTTGGAGTGTTCCTGGAACCACGGGCTCCACGTTTCAGTCTATTGTCTGATATAATGATAGACTAAGGGAAGTCTATCATTATATCAGACAATAGATGGAAACGTGGAGCCCGTGGCTCCAGGAACGCTCCAAACAGATCACTCGGATACAGAGAAAGGACTCCCTAGATATTGAGGGTGAACAAGCGTTGAAAAGCTAGAGAAATTCCTCTATTCAAAGGGAGAAAGGAGATCGGTTGGAGTATACCAACTGAGAGCGGATTAACTGGTACCCAGGAAGTTCAAGGCGAGATACGTTCTATGAGTCTAAGTAAAGTGGAAGCCCAACCATTTTTTTTAAACCAAGGGAAAAGACTTTATTACCCTACTTAATTTTGTGTCATCGGCAAACACTGATACATGGCTCCCTATGCCCTCTGGGAGGTCATTAATAGACAAATTAAAAAGAAGAGGACCCAGGACAGATCCCTGAGGTACTCCACTTATCACTTTTATCCAACTGGAGAACTTGCCATTTACTACCACTCTTTGCATTCTATCTTTCAGCCAATTTCCAATCCACACACAAACATTTTCCCCTAGGCCTATTTCATTCAATTTGTACAGTATCCTCTTGTGCGGAACTGTATCAAATGCCTTGGCAAAGTCTAAATAGATCACATCAACTGCCGCTCCCTCATCTATATTATTACTCACTTTTTCATAAAATGCGATCAAGTTCGTTTGACAAGACCTGTCTTTCACAAAGCCATGTTGGCTATTGCTAATGATATTCCTGTTCCAGCAGAATTCTTGAATATATTCCCTTAGCAACCTTTCAAACAGCTTCCCTACCACAGATGTCAAGCTTACAGGTCTGTAATTTCCTGGCTGTGACTTTGATCCCTTTTTAAATATGGGCACCACATCTGCTTTACGCCAATCCATGGGCACCATACCTGAAATAAAAGAATCCCTGAAAATCAAATATAACGGTCTGGCCAGGGTCTGGCTTAGCTCTTTAAGTACCAGTGGGTGTATACCATCTGGCCCCGGAACTTTGTCTACCTTAACACTATTCAATTGTTTTAACACCTTTTCTTGTGTTAGCCAGTCCCATGCTTGCTGTGACTGTTCTGTAAAAGTAGCTTGCAGATTCTTGTCCATTGGGTCTTCCTTGGTAAAAACAGAAGAAAAGAAATTATTTAAAATATCTGCCTTCTCTCTGTCCCCTTTGACCATCTCACCCGTTTCAGATAACAAGGACCCAACATTATCAGACTTTAATTTGTTGCCATTAATGTATTTAAAGATTTTTTTTGGGTTGCTTTTGCTCTCCTTAGCAATATTTTTTTCATTCTCCAGTCTAGCTAATTTAATAGCCTTTTTACAGTTTTTGTTGACATTTTTGTATTCTGCAAATGCCTCTGCTGATCCCTCAGCTTTGTAATGTTTAAATGCCGCTTTCTTGTTATTTATTTCATGAATTACTTTACTGGTTAGCCACATTGGCTTTAATTTGCTTCTTTTGTATTTGTTTCCAACAGGGATAAATTTATATGTGTATTTTAGCAATGTTATTTTGAATGCATTCCACTTACCTTCTGTGTTTTTTCCTGAAAATATTTTATCCCAGTCAACGAGACCAAGGGATGCATTAAATCTGCTAAAGTTGGCCTTTTTAAAATTCAGTGTTTTGGTGGAACCCATACCAAATTGCTTTTTTGAATTAATCTCAAAAGATACCATGTTATGGTCACTATTCCCCAAGTGCTCCCTAACTTGGATGTTAGAGATAAGTTCTTCATTGTCAGTTATTACCAAATCCAAACATGCATTTCCTCTGGTTGAGGTCTGCACTAGTTGTGACAAAAAATTGTCATTCAACAAGTTCAGAAACTTGCTGCTTTTTAGCAGAATAAGCTGTTCCATTTTTCCAGTCTATTTCCGGATAATTAAAATCCCCCATAAATATAGTTCTCCCTAACTGAGAAGCCTTTTCTATTTGCATTAATAGCTTTGATTCTTCAAGGTCACCAATGTTTGGTGGTTTATAACAAATACCCACTAATATTTTCTGGGCAGTTTTACCCCAGTGATTATTTCAACCCACAGGGATTCCACATGTTCACTACTGTCATCACATATATCTTCCCGCAATTGAGGCAATAATGCTGGTTTGACATACAGACCGACCCCACCACCTATTTTGTTTGACCTCTCTTTTCTAAATAACATGTAGCCCTCCAAATTGATTGACCAATCATGTGTGTCATCCCACCATGTTTCTGTTATGCCTATCAAGTCATAGTTTTCAGTTTCAGCTACCATCTCCAGTTCCCCTATTTTACCAGTTAAACTTCTGGCATTTGCAAGCATACAATTTATGCCACTGCTGTGTTCCATTTGTGATTTAGTTTTGATGTGGTTTATATGCTTCTTCCTATCATCTGTACTAACCCCGCCCCCAGATCCTCCCACCTGGTTATTAACTATATCGCCTTCCCTTTCTATACTATCTATCCCAGTATTTATTGGCCCCTCCCCTCCCTTCCTAGTTTAAAATCTCCTCCAACCGTCTAGTAATCCTCTCCCCAAGCACTTGAGACCCTCTTGCATTCAGGTGCAATCCATCCCTGCTATAGAGATTGTACCCCAAAGCGAAATCAGCCCCGTGCTCTAGAAACCCAAAGCCCTCCTTCTTACACCAAGACTTCAGCCATGCATTGAGCTCCCTAATCTCCCGCTGTCTCTCTGGCATAGCGCATGGCACAGGTAGTATCTCTGAGAATACTACCTTCGAGGTCCAGTTCCTAATCTTACTGCCTTAATCCCTAAAATTACCTTTTAGGACTCTCCACCTTCCTCTTACTTTGTCATTGGTACCAATATGCACCAAGACAGCTGAATCCTCTCCAGCCCCTCCCAATAATCTGTCCACCCTGTCCGCAACATGCCGAACCCGGGCACCCGGGAGACAGCAAATCATTCGGTTGCTGCGATCAGAGCCACAGATTACCCTATCTGTTCTCCTAATAATGGAGTCCCCTACCACCACAACCTGCCTAGGCTTCACTTTCCTTTAGGGGAACAAAAGTAATTGAACAAATAATATAATCTTAAACAAAGTTGTCATATTTAGTACTTTGTTTCAAATCCTTCGCATTTGATGACTCCCTGAAGTCTTTGATCCACAGACATCACCAGATACTGGGTATCTTCCCTTGATGCTTTGCTAGACCTGTACAGAAGCCATCTCCAGTTCCTGTTTATTTTGAACATTTTTTTCATTAGTCTTGTCTTCAGCAAGTCAAACACATGCTCAGTTGGATTTTAGGTTGAGGGTTTGACCTGGCCAGTCAAGAACATTCCCTAAAAACTCCTTGGTTGTTTTAGCAGCATGTATGCATTCATTGTCCTGCTACAAGGTGGAGTAACTTCCAATGAGTTTTTCAGGCATTTGGTTGAATTTGAGAAGATACTCAATTTTGTATTCTTCAGAATTCATCCTGCAGCAGTCTCATCCTCAATAAGGCCAAGTGAACCATATATGCCCAAGCCATAACACTATTTCCACCTTGCTTCACAAGTGAAGTGGTATTCTTTGGATCATGTGCAAATCCTTTATTTCACAATATTCTTATTTTCACATTTTCACAGATTAATTTAAATCCCATCTATCCATAAGAAGTTTTTCTGACTTCTACAAGTTTTTATGTAGTTCTTAGAAAACTGTAGCATGGCCTTTCTGTTCTTGAGGCTTAACAGTGGTTTGCATCATTTGGTAACCCTTTGTCATTATGCTTGTGTAGTCTTCTGTTTGTGTACTCTTTGGCACTACTATGCCTTCATCCTGGAGAGTGTTTTTGATCTGTTCAACAGTCGAAAAGGGTTTTTTCTTCACAATTGCAAGCATTTTAAGTTATCTACTACAGTACTACATAGTTCATTTTGATAACCTACTGTTTTGGATCTGTCTCTGATCGCTTTTATATGTCTGTACTGGACTCCTGGTTCCTAATTCTTTGCTTGTACTTAGACTTCTTTTTGTTTTCATCCATCCTGACCTTTGGCCTGTTAGTTGACAATACTTGTACTCTGCTTGACCCAAATCCTAGCTTGTATCCTTACATTGATTGAACTAAGCTTGCCTTGTCCTTCAACCTGTTCCTATCTTTGCTACTGGTTCACAATTTGGTTTTTTGATGTTTTTTGGTTTGGTTTGATGACCCAGACATCTCTGGTAGCAAGTTTATTCATCCTGGTCTGCCCTTGGTTCAACAGAGATTAGACAATTGAAATCTATACCTCCTGGTGCTGAGCTGCAGCAAGAAAACTCTCACGGCTGACTCCACCTTAGGCTTTTATCTCAACCCGCATTCTCTATCCACTAGTAACAGAGATCTATCTCATTTATTATTTCAAGTCCCAGTCAATCTGCCCCTTTGGGCCATTCCTTGAACTGCCTCATCATAGTCAGTTTATCCTCCTGTAGATCTTGGCCAGCTGGTGAATTTTCCCTGTTGTTAAAATGCTTCTGATCCTGACCTCTAATAGGTTAGCTGAGAACTGTAGAAGACAATGGATTAGAGTTGTCAAATCATTTTATATATTTAGAAAATGGCTTACAAAGATGTTCTCTTGTTTTCAAGTATGTCCTGGAGAGCTTTTACAGTAAGACGTTACATATTTACACAAAATATAGAAACAATATAAACATTTTATACAGATACACATTGCTTTTAGATACAAAGAAGCAGTTATTTTTAGGCATTTTAGAGTGGGAGAAGATCTGATATTTTGGGTGGGTTATGTCAGGCTTTCGGAGGTCTGAAGAAGAAGGAAGATCAACATTTTTTTTTCGTGTAGTGTGGGATACTCAGAGAGTGGTTAGCAGAAGGTGAAGGATACTACCAGATTTGAGTGTTAGCCACTTTAGTTCTTTAAACATATCACAATGATGGACAAATTGACAATTAATTATACAGTGTTGAGTTTGTCAAGATGGATTATTGTCACAGAAGCATGCACTACATCCCCATAATCTATGACTGGCATTAGCATCTGTTGAACAATATGTTTTCCTAGCAGGAAACCTAGGCAGGATTTGTTTCTAATATTAGGATAAAGTTTGGATGTTAATTTATCAGTATGATGACCAAAAGTGAAACTGAAGTCAAGCCATATACCAAGTTATGATTAGACTTTGTTACGGTGGTTAGATGAGTATTGCGCAGTTTAAGTAGTTTTTGTTACAAATACCAAAGTGGCCATTGTGTCAGTTTATTGTGTCTATTTAAAATTGTGTCTAGATAAAAACAATTTGTTTTTAGCTATCCATCTTTCAGGGTCAGAGAAATCATCCTGTAACACTGTCTGAAGTGTAGATTTTTAGTGTAGATTATTGCGTCATCTGCATACATGTGCACAGAAGATGCTTTGCACACCATGGGCAGATCATTTATTTAAATGGGAAAATAGTAGAGGGCCAAGAATGGAGCCTTGGGGAGCCTCACTTATTACTTTGAATGGAAGGGAAATATTGTCAGCAATAGACACATATTGCTTTCTGTCTGATAAATAGGATCAGAATCAGTTTAGAGAATGTTTACCAATACTGACCTTTTGAGCTCACTTCCAGTGTTTCATTTTGCAAAGCACTTATTAATTCATTCATGCGATGGGATGGGCAGTGACCCGAGACACTGAGAAATAGTAACATTCTAGCAGATATAAAATAATCAAAAGCTAGTGCTTAGCTGATAACTACAGACAGAGCCCTGAAAAATATATATATAGGTGCACAGTCTCTTGTTGGAAAGAAAATTTACTAAAGTAAAAATATCTTAATTATATAACCTCAAAGTATTTTAGACTCCTCTAATAATTAGAGAAATATAAATAAAATCACTCCACAAAAATAATTTTTCGTAAGCTATTATTTTTATTCCAAAACATATACAGCTCTGCCAGTTTGACACTCTACCCCCCCCCCCTTTGTCTCTTTTGCCAACTTCCTATGGGAAGGCAGTGAAAAGGACAGATGAGGTATGGCAGAAGGGAAAGAGGAGGGATGGCAGAGTGGTGAACTGGCAGAGGAAGGGTGGGATAGTGGTGAACAGGCACAAGAGGGGTGGAAAATTGAAGTCCAGGAGCAGCGCTACTGGTAGAAAGCTGTTTGTTTTAGCAAAAAAAGAGGAGGTTTGGATGGAAGCAGAGAGTGAAGAATGCTGGAACACTGACCCCTTACAAAACATGGATGATCCCATCTAAAGAAGCAGCAGTGACATTGGAAGGCATTGCCACTCATCCTTTGAGTGCTAGAGGGGTATGCAATGCACATGTCTATGATACTCAAAAGGGTAATGGAGTGATGCTGTTTGTGGTGCTGAAACCTGAGAAAATCCTCTCAATTTTTCCACTGAACAAGTGGGGAAGCAGAGAGGATTTTCTAAGACTTCAGGTTTGTCTACTCCTGGTGGTGATCTCTTACACATAGTCAGCAGTTTGACAGCCTACGTGCTTATGAATGATTGAGGGCTGTTACTGTATTGGAAAGTGCAGGGATTCCCAACATCACCAACCTCAGGTTAGTAATGTTGAGAATGTGAAGTCCAACATCATTTGTGTATGTGGAGAACAGCCATATGAACATATAAACACACCCACACAAATACGACAATGGCTCATTAACCTGTATTTACATATGGAAATTGCTCATTAACCTGAATTTCCACATAGAAAGGATCCATTTTCAATGCGTTCAGACCAAACTCATAAACCTGTTGAAGGCATGGTGAATTGAAGGGTATATGATGGTGAAGACATGTTAGTGCATACTGGTAATTTGCATTCAGCTGATATCCAACACAACCATGTCTTCCTGAGCTCTCATCGAACTTTAGTGCATCTTCCCAGTGGTGTTCTATGATCGTTTTTATAGATGACATCATTATTCTGTGGAAAGGTAAAATTGAAGAGGTCCAGAGTTGTGTTGGTCACTTGAATGCTAATACTTGAGGAATTCACTAGTACAACACATGATACCTTAGTATATTTTATAGACTTGAACATGTTGTCCATCCTGGTCAGAACATTCAGACTCTTACTTTGTTCAAGGTAGTTATTTGGATTTTAATAGCTGCTATCACAAGTAATGGCTTAAAATATTCCTCATGGGCAGTATTGTAGAATCTGACACAACTTCTCCTTTTTGGAGAATATTCACTTGCACTTTCATAAAACGTCTTACACAGTGAAACTGATTGTTTATTCTTATAGACATGCTACATTGTTAGAACCTAGTGTATCGACTAAGAATATATCTGATAATTCCCTTCATAAGTACCATTATTTATTACAGAATATAATACCTTTTTCAGTGAGATCTTCAGTATCTTACACAAACATGGTCTTTTAAAGACAGATACATTACTTTGATGATTAATTACAGCTCATTCCAATGTTGTATACAGACACACTGTCACGATTTGTTATGACTCTCAGAGTTAAGATAAAAACACAACTTTATTGAAAAGTTTAAAGGAATACCCTCGCGGGTTAGCATACACATGTAACATATATCTTCAATATATTGTCATAGTGAGTAGTGGTATACAGAATATAAGACAGGCTCTACAGGCCTTGCCAATACCGGGTAAGGCAACCTTAGACTGGCAATGGATGGAATAGGTTCTACCGGCCTTACCAATATACCGGGCAAGGCAGCGTGGGAGGCTAGCAACCGAGGAGTAGGAGGCTCTACCGGCCCTACCAATATACCGGGCAAGGCAGCCTTGAGACTGGTACAATGAGGAATGAGGCTCTACTGGCCCTGCCAATATACCGGGCAAGGCAGCCTTGAGACTGGTACAATGAGAACTGAGGCTCTACCGGCCCTGCCAATATACCGGGCAAGGCAACCGTGAGACTGGTACAACGAGGAATGAGGCTCTACCGGCCTTGCCAATACTGGGTAAGGCAACCTAGACTGGCACAAGATGAAATAGGTTTTACCGGCCTTACCAATATACCGGGCAAGGCAGCCTGGAGGCTGCAAGTACTGGAACACAGACAGGAATGGCCTCAGCAACTGGCACAAGGTGTAGCTAGCCCGTCGCCTACGATGGACCAGCAGAAGCCAGCTGGGTGTAAGATGTAGAGGACCTAAGAAATAATGGAGCAAACCAGTACCCGCGCACTGGGGTTACACAATCTCTACCGGTGCTGTAAAGAACGCAGCAAGCAGCCGGTTAACATGGTGCGAACCAGTACCCGCATACTGGAGTTACACAATCTCTACCGGTGCTGTAAGGAAAGCAGCAAGCAGCCGGTTAACCTGGAGTGAACCAGTACCCGCGTACTGGAGTACACAATCTCTACCGGTGCTGTAAGGAAAGCAGCAAGCATCCGGTTAACCTGGGTGAACCAGTACCCGCGTACTGGAGTACACAATCTCTACCGGTGCTGTAAGGAAAGCAGCAAGCAGCCGGTTAACCTGGAATGAACCAGTACCCGCGTACTGGAGTACACAATCTCTACCGGTGCTGTAAGGAACGCAGCAAGCAGCCGGTGAACATGGAGCGAACCAGTACCCGCGTACTGGAGTATCACAAACAAAGTGAATGAAAATGTCGACCAAGGCGACTGGCGAAGGGAGACACTCTACAGGAATCCAAGAGCAGGAACACAGCGGGTACAGGACAGGAAGCAGGACCGGAGCAGGGACAGCAGCAGGAACGGCAGCAGGAACAGCAGCAGGAACAGCAACCCCAACCGGATCAGGAACGGAAGCTGGAACCGAGGAAGCTGTCAGACAGGAACTGGAGAGCAAAGATAGTAGATGGCCTAGGAAGCTCAGGAACACAATGCAGGTGCAGGCGACATAGAGACACCACGAAAGGGCAACCAAGGGGTGCCCAAGCCCAGTCTAAATAGGCAATAGTGGGCGGGTTGAAAGCAGAAAGCCAATGGAGAGCCATTCAGTTAACTGACAGGAAAGGCAGCAAATCACGGGCACCGTGATGCACACGCAATCTCTCAAGAATATTTTGGCACCAAGGTACTTCAGAGAAGTTGAATGGTGAGGGATCTGAAGCATGCAAGGATTTAGGATAATATTTTTTAACCATAATGTGACACACTTATAGCAGACTACAAGTGTTCAAGAGTAGATGTCTTATATGCCAATTTGATACTCATAGGGTGTCACGGTTTATTATGACTCTCAGACACAAGTTTTAGGTAAAAAAAAATCAATTTTATTGAAATAATAAATGATAACTTAGGATGGCAATAACATACATATATATATATATACAGAATATAGCACAGACAGAAGGCAGACTCTACCGGTCCTGTCAATATACCGGACAGGACAGTCTTTAGGCTCTACCGGCCTTGCCAGTACCGGGTAAGGCAACCTGCAGATGGAATAGCATAACGGTTTTACCGGCCTTACCAAATTACCGGGCAAGGCAGCCTCAATAGATACACAATGTAGGCTCTACCGGCCCTGCCAATACCGGGTAAGGCAACCTCAGATGGAATGTGACAAAAGGTTCTACCGGCCTTACCAATACCGGGCAGGGCAGCCCAGAGATAATAGCAGCAGTCAGATGGAACTGGCAAATTAGCAGAATCGTTAAGCAGCAAGGCTTTGGAGCAAACCAGCGTCCGCACGCTGGAAACAACACTGAATAGTATAGCCGTTAGGCTTAGCGAGCAAACCAGTGACCGCACACTGGAGTAACAAGCGAGTAGTATAGCCACAAGGCTTAGGAGCAAACCAGCGTCCGCACGCTGGGACCAACACAAAATTGTATAGCCGATAGGCTTTGGAGCAAACCAGTGACCGCACACTGGTGTAACAAGTGAGTTTGTATAGCCGCAAGGCTAGGAGCAAACCAGCGTCCGCACGCTGGGGCCAACACAGATTTGTAGAGCTGATAGGCTTTGGAGCAAACCAGTGACCGCACACTGGAGTAACAAGTGAGTTTGTATAGCCGCAAGGCTAGGAGCAAACCAGCGTCCGCACGCTGGGACCAACACAGATTTGTATAGCTGAAAGGCTTTGGAGCAAACCAGTGACCGCACACTGGTGTAACAAGTGAGTTTGTATAGCCGCAAGGCTTAGGAGCAAACCAGCGTCCGCACGCTGGGACCAACACAGAATAGTATAGCTGATAGGCTTTGGAGCAAACCAGTGACCGCACACTGGTGTAACAAGCGAGTTTGTATAGCCGCAAGGCTTAGGAGCAAACCAGCGTCCGCACGCTGGGACCAACACGGAATTGTAGCAATGTCACCAACGCGACCAGGCAGAAGGTCGCCAGGATACTGAAGACAGGTGATGAGATGACAGGAACCAGCAACGATCAGTCAGGTCAGAAAACAGCAGAGAAGTTCAGCAGGAACTGCAACACCAGAGACTAGGCCGGAACCAGGACTGGAAGTACTTCAGCATGCAGGAAACACTGGAACAGTAGAGATCAGGAACTCAGGAACACATGAGATCAGGAACTCAGGAACACTGGAACAGAGGCCCAGCTATCACTAGCATAGTGATAGCAAGAAGGTCAGAAACAACACGAAAGGGCACTCAAAGGGTGCCCAATCCAGGTTTAAATAGTCAATAAGAGGCGGGCTATCTGCAGACAGCCAATAGAAGCCCCCTACTGGTGACAGACAAGTAACTGCAGCAAATCACGGGCACCGTGATAGTACCCCCCTTTCAAAGACCCCCTCTCCTAGAATAGGGTTTAGGTTTCTGCGGGTAATTGGCATGAAAGGCCCTAGTTAACCTAGGTGCATGAAGGTCCGTACTATCCACCCATGATCGATCCTCAGGACCATACCCTTTCCAATGTACCAGGTACTGTACCCTTCCTCTAAGCCTACGGGAATCAATAATGCTCTGAACCTCGTACTCCTCCTGGCCCTCGACCTCAACAGGTCCTGGCACCACAGGTGTGGTAGTATAGCGATTGCAAACCAGAGGCTTAAGAAGGGACACATGGAACACATTATGGATACGCATGGATGCAGGTAGGTCTAGTGCATAGGAGACAGGGTTAATTTTGCGAATAACTCTGTATGGACCAATAAACCGAGGAGCCAACTTATTAGACGGAACCTGCAGCTTGAGATTTCTGGAGGAAAGCCATACTCTATCCCCAACCTGAAAGGAAACCGCTGGAAGCCTTCTGCGATTAGCATGGCGCTGATGACGCTGAAATGACTGACCAAGTGCCCTCTGAACTTGTGCCCATGTGGAACGGAGTTGCTCGATATGCTCATCCAGAGCTGGAATCTGTTGCGTCTGAAATGAGTCTGGAAGCAAACAGGGCTGGAACCCATAATTAATCAGAAACGGAGAGCTCCCAGATGAAGAATTGACCGCACAGTTCCTGGCGAACTCTGCCCAAGGCAACAAGTCGGACCAATTATCATGATGGTCAGTAACGAAACAACGGAGAAATTGTTCCAAGCCCTGATTAGCTCGTTCAGCGGCTCCATTGGTCTGGGGATGGTAGGCAGAGGAGAAGGACAGCTGTATGCCCATCTGTTGGCAAAATGCCCTCCAAAATCTAGACACAAACTGGCTCCCCCTGTCAGACACCAGTACCCTAGGCACTCCATGCAACCGGAATACTTCTCTGGCGAACACCATTGCCAATTCCTTCGCTGAAGGAAGACCACGGAGGGGCACGAAATGAGCCATTTTAGAAAACCTGTCCACCACCATGAATATAAAGGAGTACCCCTTCGACATAGGCAACTCTCCCATAAAATCAATGGAAACATGAGACCAGGGGCGTTCGCCATTAGGCACCGGTTGAAGCAAGCCCACAGGGAGATGTCTCGGGGTCTTAGCGCGGGCGCAGGTGGCACAGGCATTCGTAAATTCGGCACAATCGTTTCTCATGGAAGGCCACCAAAATAACTGAGAAAGGGACCATAACAATTGGTCTCTACCAATATGTCCCGCAGCCTTAGAGGAATGGTAGGTTTCGAGCAGCCTAGTACGAAATGATTCAGCGACAAAACATTTGCCCACTGGGGTTTCATGGGGAGCGGACCCCTGAGAGGCCAGGATCTCCTCCCCTAGAGGAGAAGTGATACTCGTGCGTATAGTAGCCAGTATTCTATCAGGTTGGATGATAGGAGCTGGTGCTTCCACTCTGTCACTGTCGGCCTCAAATTGTCTTGACAGTGCATCAGCCCTGATATTTTTTGACCCTGGTAAATATGATACAATGAAATTAAATCGAGACAGGAACAGTGCCCACCTGGCCTGACGAGAGGACAATCTCTTGGCCTCCGAGAGATAGGTCAGATTCTTATGATCTGTTAGGATTAAGACAGGATTCTTAGTACCTTCAAGCAAATGACGCCATTCCTTAAGAGCAAGGATAATGGCCAATAATTCTCTGTCACCTATCTCATAGTGGCTTTGAGTGACAGTCAACTTTTTAGAGAAAAACCCACAAGGTCTGAGAGTTCCACCTTTCTCGTGTCGCTGCGAAAGTACTGCCCCGACCCCAATATCTGAGGCATCAACCTCTAACGTAAATGGAAGTAAAGGATTGGGGTGGGATAACACAGGAGCCGCAGCAAATGCCAGCTTCAAATTCTCAAAGGCTTTCTCAGCAGATACCGGCCAACAAGAAGGATTAGCACCCTTGTGCGTAAGATCGGACAGAGGTTTGACAATGGAAGAAAAGTTCTTAATAAACCTCCTATAATAATTAGCGAAACCCAGGAAACGCTGTATGGCTTTAAGACCCTTGGGTTTTGGCCATTGTAGGACAGCTGACAACTTTTCTTTGTCCATGGCAATGCCATCATTGCCAATTATGAACCCCAAGAATGGCACACTGGTTCTATGAAACTCACATTTTTCCATTTTACAAAATAATTTGTTCTCACGGAGTCGTAGCAATACTGCGGATACATCTTTGATGTGCTGTGCCATGTTTTGGGAGTAAATCAGTATATCGTCGAGGTACACCACAACACGTCTGTAACATATCTCTCAGAACATCATTTATCAGTTCCTGGAAAACTGCGGGTGCATTACACAGCCCAAAAGGCATTACTAGATACTCGTAGTGCCCAGCTCGAGTATTAAAGGCAGTTTTCCACTCATCACCTGCTCGAATGCGAACCAGATTGTAAGCGGCCCGTAGGTCCAACTTGGTAAATATCGAAGCGCCCTTAAGCCTGTCAAAAAGCTCGGTGATGAGTGGTATTGGGTATGCGTTTTTTGCCATTAGTTTATTCAAGCCCCGGTAGTCAATGCATGGTCTTAATTCGCCATTTTTCTTTTTTACAAAAAAGAACCCAGCCCCAGCTGGAGAGGTAGATTTACGTATGATCCCTCTAGCAAGGGCATCAGAAATGTAATCCTCCATAGCCTTATTTTCATCACAAGATAATGGATAAGTGCGTCCTTTCGGAGGTACTGCACCAGGCTGCAATTCAATGCAACAATCATAAGGTCTATGCTGGGGTAGCATACTAGCCTCTCCTTTGCTAAAAACATCGCCAAACTGTTGGTACACATCCGGCATAGCAGAGGAGGTGCACATGACCTTAATAGGCTGGATGACGCACTTGTCCATACAAAACTGGGACCAAGCAGCAATTTCACAATTTTTCCAATCGAATTGTGGGTTATGTAACTGTAACCACGGAAATCCCAATATCACCGCATGGTGCGGGGAATTAATCAGTTGAAACTGCTGCTCTTCTCTGTGAAGTGCCCCAATAGTCATAGACAATGGCATAGTTTCAAATATAACCTGAGGCGGTTCTAAGGGTCTACCATCAATCGCTTCAATAGTCAAGGGGTTTTCTCTTTCAATGCGTGGAACTCCGTGCAATTCAGCAAAGGTATTATCCATAAAATACCCTGCTGCACCGGAGTCAACCAAGGCCAAAACCTCCACAGAGCGTTGTGCCCAAGACAATACCACCTGTATGGTGGGTTTCATTATGCCCGACACTGGGGACGATTGTACACCACCTAGGGCCTGTCCCCCTCTGTGTTGGCCCTTTCGTACTGTCACGGTTTATTATGACTCTCAGACACAAGTTTTAGGTAAAAAAAAATCAATTTTATTGAAATAATAAATGATAACTTAGGATGGCAATAACATACATATATATATATACAGAATATAGCACAGACAGAAGGCAGACTCTACCGGTCCTGTCAATATACCGGACAGGACAGTCTTTAGGCTCTACCGGCCTTGCCAGTACCGGGTAAGGCAACCTGCAGATGGAATAGCATAACGGTTTTACCGGCCTTACCAAATTACCGGGCAAGGCAGCCTCAATAGATACACAATGTAGGCTCTACCGGCCCTGCCAATACTGGGTAAGGCAACCTCAGATGGAATGTGGCAAAAGGTTCTACCGGCCTTACCAATACCAGGCAGGGCAGCCCAGAGATAATAGCAGCAGTCAGATGGAACTGGCAAATTAGCAGAATCGTTAAGCAGCAAGGCTTTGGAGCAAACCAGCGTCCGCACGCTGGAAACAACACTGAATAGTATAGCCGTTAGGCTTAGCGAGCAAACCAGTGACCGCACACTGGAGTAACAAGCGAGTAGTATAGCCGCAAGGCTTAGGAGCAAACCAGCGTCCGCACGCTGGGACCAACACAAAATTGTATAGCCGATAGGCTTTGGAGCAAACCAGTGACCGCACACTGGTGTAACAAGTGAGTTTGTATAGCCGCAAGGCTTAGGAGCAAACCAGCGTCCGCACGCTGGGGCCAACACAGATTTGTAGAGCTGATAGGCTTTGGAGCAAACCAGTGACCGCACACTGGAGTAACAAGTGAGTTTGTATAGCCGCAAGGCTAGGAGCAAACCAGCGTCCGCACGCTGGGACCAACACAGATTTGTATAGCTGAAAGGCTTTGGAGCAAACCAGTGACCGCACACTGGTGTAACAAGTGAGTTTGTATAGCCGCAAGGCTTAGGAGCAAACCAGCGTCCGCACGCTGGGACCAACACAGAATAGTATAGCTGATAGGCTTTGGAGCAAACCAGTGACCGCACACTGGTGTAACAAGCGAGTTTGTATAGCCGCAAGGCTTAGGAGCAAACCAGCGTCCGCACGCTGGGACCAACATAGATTTGTATAGCTGATAGGCTTTGGAGCAAACCAGTGACCGCACACTGGTGTAACAAGCGAGTTTGTATAGCCGCAAGGCTTAGGAGCAAACCAGCGTCCGCACGCTGGGACCAACACGGAATTGTAGCAATGTCACCAACGCGACCAGGCAGAAGGTCGCCAGGATACTGAAGACAGGTGATGAGATGACAGGAACCAGCAACGATCAGTCAGGTCAGAAAACAGCAGAGAAGTTCAGCAGGAACTGCAACACCAGAGACTAGGCCGGAACCAGGACTGGAAGTACTTCAGCATGCAGGAAACACTGGAACAGTAGAGATCAGGAACTCAGGAACACATGAGATCAGGAACTCAGGAACACTGGAACAGAGGCCCAGCTATCACTAGCATAGTGATAGCAAGAAGGTCAGAAACAACACGAAAGGGCACTCAAAGGGTGCCCAATCCAGGTTTAAATAGTCAATAAGAGGCGGGCTATCTGCAGACAGCCAATAGAAGCCCCCTACTGGTGACAGACAAGTAACTGCAGCAAATCACGGGCACCGTGATATAGGGTGAGTGAATATCAATCTTTTGTCACCATGGAGACTTCAGATTAATAGTTTCATGAATAGTAGTACCAATTATTTTGTCTACCTCCCAATTTGATACTCATAGGATGACAATATTAATCTTTTGTCACCATGGAGACTTTTCAGATTAATAGTTTCATGAATTGTAGTACCAATTATGTTATCTACCTCCTTTCATGTCTATGTGGACTTTAATATGTTGGCTGAACTAACCAACATCTATGAACTAATTCAGCCATCATGGGTGGAACATCATGAGAGGATTCCTATGTCATAGTGTTTCATGTTGTTTCTCTATTTCACATAATAAGGACCCCACTGGTATGAAGGTTACTCCTACTGAGTTTATATACCACTCCAAATCCTATGATCATTCACAATGTCTTATCAATAGGGAGTCATGCTGGATATTTCATCTATCCAATATTGCCCCCTTGGGTCTTAATGAGATGTTGGACACACCTATGTCTTAACTATCTTCTGTATGCAGGTGTATGTGTGTACATTTACATTCATTAGGAGAAAGAGATCCAAATTCAGAAGAAAGGGGGGTAATTTTAACTCTTTTTTTTCGTTCCTGACATATTTTCTGTTTTTATATGTAGCTTTTCATGTATCCAATTCACAGAAGGGGTATTTTTACCACCACTCCCCTTTTTTAGGTTTATAGTTATCTTATATATATAAAAGAAGACTTTGTGCCTGCCAAAACACACCCAGGGGTGGTATTAAGGAGGAGTTACTGTTCCCATTGGGTGATTCAATCATGCAGGGAGTTGGCCCGCCCCCACTATGCAGCCCACCCACCACTATGAAAGTCAGAAAAAAACAATATGGCCGCCACTTGCTCCTACACCACAGACAAACACACATGCCCCACTCACACAGCACCACACAAACACACACACATGCCCCAATCACACAGCACCACACACACACACACACATGCCGCACTCACACAGCACCAAGCAGACATGCCCCCACTCACACACACAGCACCACATACACACACAAAGCCAGAAATACATATGGCTGACACACACACACACAGTCACTCACCCTGACTCCCAGAGGCCTCAGCAGGACCTGTAGTGCAGCACCAGAGGAACAAAATTGCACTCAAAGGGTTAAGGTAGGTCCTCATTGCTCAATTATTTCTTCACTGTCATCATTTGCCATGCAAGACACAGGACAGACAGCCATCAGATTCACACTTAACCCACTGACTGCCACAGGGTTGTGTATCAAGTTTTACCCCTCAGGGAGTGTGTTCAAACTCCTCACACTGTAAACTTGCATTTCTCTCCCACTTCTCCTCCTTCCCCAGCCTATTACTAACACTTTTCCATATTTATGTTAAGCCCCGCCCCCTACTCGCGATTAAGCCCCGCCCCCTTTTAACCCAGATTGCCCATTGCTCTCTCCACATCAGCACCACATGAGGGACTCCACAAGTAAAAATTCCCAGGTATAACACATACATGCCTCACTCACACAGCACCAAACACCCATACACACACACAAAGCCAGAAAGAAAGATGGCTGACACACAGTCACTCACCTTGACTCCCAGTGGCCTCAGCAGGACCTGTAGTAAAGCCACTGAATGGTGCTGCATCAGCAGGGGAACAAAATGGCACTCAAAGGGTTAAGGTAGGCCCTCATTGCTGAATTACTTCTTCACTGTCACCATTTGCCATGCAAGACACAGGACAGACAGCCATCAGATTCACACTTAACCCACTGACTGCCACAGGGTTCTGTATCAAGTTTTACCCCTCATGGAGTGTGTTCAAACCCCTCACACTGTAAACTTGCATTCCCCTCCCACTTCTCCTCCTTCCCCAGCCTATTACTAACACTTTTTCACATTTATGTTAAGCCCCGCCCCCTACTCGCGATTAAGCCCCACCCACTTTTAACCCAGATTGCCCCATTTGTTTCTCCACATCAGCACCACATCAGTCCCCTCTAGGGACTTCACAAGTCAGTGTTCCCAGGTATGAACACACTTCCCACTGCTATTTAACTCTGACATGCCTCTCTATACCTTAACCCTTTGAGTGCCAGAGGGGTACACAACTCATGAGCACATGTGTTTCTGCTCATATATGTTGCGTGTCTGTGTGTGTACATCTCTGTTACATATGTGTGTCCATATGTGCATCTCCAGTGTGTCTGTGTGTACATGTCTTTTGCATGTTTCTGCCGCTCACTGTGTGTATGTGCATACCTCCCAACATTTCACAGGGCCAAAGAGGGACACGTTAGTTTTAGGTAATATTATTGGGGGTGTGGCTGGTGGGCGGGGCATTAGTAAGAATTTTTAGGTTATTTCATGACCTATTACTGGCTATTTATGTAACTGAATAAATGATTTAGTTCAAGACCAAAGTATTTTATTTGCACAGACTAATGTATACACACATATACTGAAGTTTATTGCTTTATTGCTGTAGAGCAAAGTAATACACACCACACAGTCAGGGCTGGTGCAAGGATTTTTGCCACCCTAGGCCAAACCTAATTTTGCCGCCCATTTCGCTCCGCCCCTTGTGTCCCACCCCTTTATACCCTGCCTACTTATACCCAACCTCTTTTCATGATTGTCCTCTCTCTGCCCCCTGAGCCACTCTGCCCCTGTTCTGGAGATGCCTGTAAGAGATGCCCCCCACCAGCTCCAACTTGCCCCTTATTAGCTTCACTTTGGCCCACAGCTCCACTTTGCCCCTATCAACTCCAACTTGCCCCCATCAGCTCCAACGTGCCCCCACCAGCTCCATTTTGCCCCCTCAGCTTCACTTTACCCCCTCAGCTCCAACTTACCCCCATCAGCTCCACTTTGCCCCCCATCCTCTCCAACTTACCCCCATCAGCTCCACTTTGCCCCCCATCTGCTCCAACTTGCCCCCATCCGCTCCAACTTGCCCCCACCAGCTCCACTATGCCCTCTCAGCTCCAACTTTCCACTATCAGCTCCACTATGCCCCCAGCAGCTCCAACTTGCCCCCATCCGCTCCAACTTGCCCCCCCATCCGCTCCAACTTGCCCCACCAGCTCCACTTTGCCCCCCCTCAGCTCCACTTGCCCCCCTCAGCTCCAACTTGCCCCCCCTCAGCTCCACTTTGACCCTCATCAGCTCCACTTTGACCCTCATCAGCTCCAACTTGCCCCCATCATCTCCAACTTGCCACCACCAGCTCCACTATGCCCCCTCAGCTCCAGCTTTCCCCTAACAGCTCCAACTTGCCCCCATCATCTCCACTTTGCCCCACATCTGCTCCAACTTGCCCCCTCAGCTCCACTATGCCCCCTCAGCTCCAACTTGCCCCCCATCACATACCTGTATCTCCCGCGCAGTCTTCTCTTCAGTAATGCAGAGCGAGGCGGGAGATCATGACTCCCAGCGCGCTCTGCATTACTAAAGATCCGACCAGATGAGGGAGCGCTGTAGCAACACAGACCTGACTGTGTTGTGGTTCCCGGCGTGGTGTGTGCGGGCGCAGCTCTTCTCCGCTGCATGCCCGCGCCCCCAGTACGTGTGCGCCCTAGGCCGGCGCCTACCTCGCCTATAGGTGGAGCCGGCCCTGCACACAGTCTGACCTCCTAAAAAGAGGGACAACAGGGTGGGAAAGAGGGACAGAGGGATTTGGCCCTCAAAGAGGGACTGTCCCTCCTAAAGAGGGACACTTGGGATGTATGGTATGTGTCTGCCTGTATGCTGCATATGTCTGTGTTTATCAGTGTGTCTGCATTTCAAACACGTGCGCCCAATGGTCATAACATGACGGGCAACGCCGTCCCATGTTGCTAGTATTTATATATTTTGACACTGATTGTTTCATTTTTGGAGCAGATTATATTTCAAAGACACGTCATAGGCAATTTCATTAACAATCCTATATAATAATTTGCTAAAACGTGAGTAATGACGCAGTCATGCGCAGTAGAGACTGCTGAGCGTGCTGCAGTCATGCACAGTAGAGACTGCTGAGCGTGCTGCAGTCATGCACAGTAGAGACTGCTGAGCGTGCTGCAGTCATGCACAGTAGAGACTGCTGAGCGTGCTGCAGTCATGCACAGTAGAGACTGCTGAGCCTGCTGCACTCATGCACAGTAGAGACTGCTGAGCCTGCTGCACTCATGCACAGTAGAGACTGCTGAGCGTGCTGCAGTCATGCACAGTAGAGACTGCTGAGCCTGCTGCAGTCATGCACAGTAGAGACTGCTGAGCCTGCTGCAGTCATGCACAGTAGAGACTGCTGAGCCTGCTGCAGTCATGCACAGTAGAGACTGCTGAGCGTGCTGCAGTCATGCACAGTAGAGACTGCTGAGCGTGCTGCAGTCATGCACAGTAGAGACTGCTGAGCGTGCTGCAGTCATGCACAGTAGAGACTGCCCCGCGACTGGCTGGAAGTGGCACTGTGGCCCATTTAACGGGCTCTTCAACTAGTTACTAAATATTTGTTAATATAGTTAATATCAATAATTATTATTTAATTCTGTGCTATCTTATGTTTATTTTGATTTATATATCTTATACCACAAATCACATCTGTTTATTGCATTACTATTGGTTCATTGATTATGGCACTAAGAAGTCAGACAAGGAGGTCCATCTCCCTCATTCAAGTGTCTTTATGAAGGGTTTATAAAGGGTTAATTAGGCTCATGCATTCTGCATAAGCTTGAAAAAACTGCCATCAGCTGTCAGGTCTCCTCCGTGCACATGAAATCCAGCACTATCTGAAGATGTTATCTCCTGAACAAAGGATCAAGAGCAAAATTCATTGTGGACATTAAGATTTTCTGCCCATAACATGGTAAGAAGGTTAATTCTATCTTAATTTTAAAATAGCTTCTTTGACTTCTTTGTTTTTCAGACTGTATATCAAAGGGTTTAACATTGGAGTAATCACTAAATAAAAGATAGATATATATTTCTGTTGATCTGATGCATAGTTCGATGATGGCCCGAAGAACATGATCATCGCGGCTCCAAAATAAAAAAATACCACAGTAACATGAGAGGTGCAAGTGGAAAATGCTTTAGCTCTTCCTACAGAATGCATCTTCAGCACGGAGGAGATGATACAAATATACATTATTATAATGAGTCCAAAAGGGAGTAGAAGAGAGAGGAAACATATGGAAAATATCTCCAACTCATTTGAACGGAGGTCACTACAAGCCAACTTCAGGACTGCTAGAACCTCACACATAAAATGATTGATCTGGTTAGAAAAACAGAATGTTACGGGCATTGCAAGCGATGGAACAACTGTGATCATAAAACTCACTATAAATATGATGACTGTCATTTTGTAGCAAATATTCCAACTCATAAGAACATGATAATACAGTGGGTGACATATGGCAGCGTACCGATCAGAAGTCAGACAGGGAGGTCCATCTCCCTCATTCAAGTGTCTTTATGAGATGTATACTTAAATGGCTTTCTATGACGAGGCTAAAGTTACATTGCAAAATATGTAAGATGGTCAATTTTATTGCTTTAAAAAAAATATATTCTACAATAATGGAATCATATAGAGCAGTATGAGTTTTCAGCCGTGCAGCGATCCTGAATGGTGATGGGTATTTTCTCTGTATGCTCGCTTGACAGTAATTTGGAAACATTTCCATACTGATTCACCATCGTAACATGTGAGTGCATTATATGCTGTTTATTATTTGCAATAGTTCTGTGTAGGATATAACACCATTGGGCTCCTTCTTATTTTCTTCTTTTTCTGTATGTTAATGCCGTTCTCAGAGAACGTGCAGTCTACACATACACAGTGGTGAGACCTGATATACTGTGACGGGGGCAGTTGAATTAACCCAGAAGCGCTATTGCTGAGAGTCATATATATAACTTATCAGTATCTAAATTTGTGAGTATCTAACGATCTGGTATATCTGTGATAGTTTTATACTTAACAATTTTGTACAAACAATGCCCCCCCCCCCCATTATTTCTCTCTCTTTCAATTTTATAGTAACATTTTGATGCTAACAGATGTGCATTGCAAATAAATGCACCACTTTCTAACATGCAGCTCTAACTTTTTATTGATGTGTGTGTGTGTATGACAATATGTACTAAACTGATAATATGTTCTAATACCTGCCACTGAGCACAGGCGTAACTAGAAGCCACCGGCCCTGGTGCAAGAATTGCCATGGGCCCCCCGACCACATTGGCCCCCTCATCCACACTGGCCACATCCACATTGCCCCCCAATCTCCACATTGCCCCTTCATCTCCACAATGCCCCCATCTCCACATTTCCCCTTCCACAATGCCCCCATCTCCACATTTCCCCTTCATCTCCACATTGGCCCTTCCACAATACCCCTACCTCCAGTCCCTGGTGATCTAGCGGTGTGGCTTGACAGATCTGTGCCTCCTTTGGCACAGATATCTAGAACTGAAGCTCCCGCACGGTCCTCTAGTAATGCAGAGGCTGGGAGATGATGTAATCTCCCAGCGCTCTGTATTACTAGAGCGGCGCGCCAAGTGGGAGATCAGCTAAGCTACAGACTGCTGCGGGTGAGGGGGGAGATGACACTATTGAATTGTATTACAATATTTACTTTTATTCATGCCTGTGTAATTTGATAAAGGGGTAAGTTCCCAAAACGCGTCATCTGTATTAACAGTAATATTTATAAGCAGCGGCGTTTTTGTAATCATAAGGCACTATTATAGTGCATTTTAATATATTTGTAATACATTTTTATTACTGCTGGAGGACCCTGAGTTTTGCTTTCAGAAGATTTGGTGACTGAAACGGGGCAGTCCGAGTTTTACCCCGTTTGCTTTAGTTGGTTTGATTCTATACCAGCTACTCTACAATTTAATTGTGAGCGCTAGTTTAAAGAGAATCCGATATAACTATAGATTGTGGATATAGATACCTGTCTGGTGGTTTGCACTCTTCCTTTCCTTGTGTTCCTAGTATGAATGCAGGACATACACTTCTCTCACTGCAATCTTAGTTCTTTAAGGATCAGCGGCTGGACAATGAAATACTTTGAAATGTTTTGTCCACACATCTGGTAATTAAAGGGTTAATTAGGCTCATGCACTCTGCATAAGCTTGAAAAAACTGCCATCAGCTGTCAGGTCTCCTCCGTGCACATGAAATCCAGCACTAACTGAAGATGTTATCTCCTGAACAAAGGATCAAAAGCAAAATTCATTGTGGACATTAAGATTTTCTGCCCATAACATGGTAAGAAGGTTAAGTCTGTCTTAATTTTAAAATAGCTTCTTTGACTTCTTTATTTTTCAGACTGTATATCAAAGGGTTTAACATTGGAGTAATCACTAAATAAAAGATAGATATATATTTCTGTTGATCTGATGCATAGTTCGATGATGGCCCGAAGAACATGATCATCGCGGCTCTGAAATAAAAAAATACCACCGTAACATGAGAGGTGCAAGTGGAAAATGCTTTAGCTCTTCCTACAGAATGCATCTTCAGCACAAAGGAGATGATACAAATATACGTTACTATAATGAGTCCAAAAGGGAGTAGAAGAGAGAGGAAACAGATGGAAAATATCTCCAACTCATTTGAACGGAGGTCACTACAAGCCAACTTCAGGACTGCTAGAACCTCACACATAAAATGATTGATCTGGTTAGAAAAACAGAATGTTACGGGCATTGCAAGCGATGGAACGACTGTGATCATGAAGCTCACTATAAATATGATGACTGTCATTTTGTAGCAAATATTCCAACTCATAAGAACGTGATAATACAGTGGGTGACATATAGCAGTGTACCGATCATATGCCATCAGCATCAGCAGCAGACACTCTGTCTCTCCCAAGAAAAGGTAGACATACATCTGCAGCGTGCAAGCACCAAAAGAAATACTTCTCTTATGAGCAAAGATGTCTGCCAGGAATTTTGGGACAGATGCAGATAAATATGTCAAGTCCAGAGAGGATAAAATACAGATAAAAAAGTACATTGGTGTGTGCAGTGTGCAGTTGATTACAATGATGACAATGATAAGACTGTTTCCAATAACTGTTATGACATATATAACAAAAAAGAGTAGTGATGATCGAGCACCCCAATGCTCGGGTGTTCGGGTGCTCTGACCGAGCGCCCCCGGAGGCTCGAGTGCTCGGCCGAGCACCCGAGCCCCATTGAAGTCAATGGGAGGACTCGAGCATTACACCAGGCACCCCCTGCTCTGATGAGGGGAGGGTGCCTGGTCCATAGGAAAAGGGCAGAAAATGATGGAAACACCACAGAAATGGTTCATGGACAGCATAGGGAGGATGTCTGGATGCATCTTGGACTCCAACGTCGCTGCTGGGAACGATCTTTCGCCCGTAGTATGCCATTTTTACAGACTGACCGTAAAACACACAAAAAGGAAGATAAAAACGACTTTAGGCGAAAAATTGTTAGCAAACAGTATTTGCTGTATATTTACTTGTATATCATCTGCAAATTCTGCAAAAAATGTCATCGATTTTTCTGAACTGAGGCCATGATTAAGAGGGAAACGTGCGCAGAGGCAAATTCTCCCAAAAATGTCCTCGATTTTTCTGAACTGAGGCCATGATTAAGAGGGAAACGTGCGCAGAGGCAAATTCTTCCAAAAATTTTCTTGATTTTTCTGAACTGAGGCCATGATTAAGAGGGAAACGTGCGCTGAGCCGACCATCTAAAACATTATGGGTGAGGGTCTGCTGCGGAGCTGACCATCCTAAACATTATATGCGAAGGCCTGCTAGTGAGCTGACGCTATAAAACATTATATGAGAGGGCCCGCTAGAGAGCTGACCCAATAAAACATTATATGAGAAGGCCCGCTGGTGAGCTGACCTATACAAAAATTGTCAAACTGCGCCCGCTGGTGAGCTGGCCCTATATAAAAATTATATCACAGGGCCCGCTGGTGAGCTGGCCCTATATAAAAATTATATCACTGGGCCCGCTGGTGAGCTGGCCCTATATAAAAATTATATCACTGGGCATATGGAAGAGAGTCAACCATATACCCGTTTTTTGGGTGGAAGGGGTGAATGGGAATACAGAGTATTCCCATCATTGTAAATAACATATATAAAGTGACTTTATGTTCCCCCGGGGCTTTCCTCCAGTGGAGTGGAGGAGTCAGGGGAAATCCAGGCCTTGTTCATTTTTATAAGTGTCAACCTATCAGCATTTTCGGTGGAAAGGCGGATACGCTTATCTGTTATGATGCCACCAGCAGCACTAAATACCCGCTCAGACAGAACGCTGGCGGCAGGGCAGGCCAGCACCTCCAAGGCGTAGAGTGCCAGTTCATACCACGTGTCCAGCTTGGACACCCAGTAGTTGTAAGGCACAGAGGGATCATTGAGGACGCTGACACGGTCTGCTACGTACTCCTTCACCATCTTACAAAACTTTTCCCTCCTTGTGACACTAGGCTGCGCATCAGGGTGAGGGTGCTGGCGGGGTGTCATGAAGGTGTCCCACGCCTTGGAGAGTGTTGCCCTGCCTTTGTTGGAACTGCTGTGTGCTCCCCTTTTCTCCCCTTCTCGGTTGGCCAAGGTAGCACGTACTCTGCCGCCAGCGTTGTCAGATGGAAAATTTTGGAGCAATTTTTCGACAAGAACCTTCTGGTATTGCACCATTTTGCATGTCCTCTCCACCGGAGGAATGAGAGATGAGAAATTCTCTTTGTACCGGGGGTCCAGAAGGGTGAACACCCAGTAATCCGTGTTGTCTAAAATGCGTATAACGCTTGGGTCACGGGAAAGGCAGCCTAACATAAAGTCAGCCATGTGTGCCAGAGTACCAACAGGCAAGATTTCGCTGTCCTCACCAGGAGGATGACTCTCAATCTCCTCATCCTCTTCCTCCTCTTCTGCCCACCCACGCTGAAGAGATGGAACTAAAGTTCCATGGCTTCCCTCTGTAGCGGAGGCAACCGTGTCTTCCTCCTCCTCCTCCTCCTCCTCCTCCTCCGCCTCCTCCAATTGTCGCTGAGAAGACGAAGTGAGGGTGCTCTGGCTATCACCTAGTGTAAGCTCTTCCTCCCCCATTTCCACCTCTTCCACATGCAAAGCGTCGGTTTTAATTGTGAGCAGCGAGCGTTTCAGTAGACACAGAAGTGGGATGGTTACACTGATAATAGCGTTATCGCCGCTCACCATCTGTGTCGATTCCTCAAAATTGCGTAAAACCTCACAGAGGTCTGACATCCATTCCCACTCCTCACTTCTGATTACAGGAAGTTGAACGGAGAGGCGACGACCGTGTAACAGCTGGTACTCCACTACTGCCCTCTGCTGCTCACAAAGCCGGGCCAACATGTGGAAGGTGGAGTTCCAGCGCGTGCTCACGTCACACAGCAGCCGGTGAGCTGGCAATTGTAAGCGCTGCTGCAGCTTCAACAGGCCGGCTGAAGCTGTAGATGACTTACGGAAATGTGCACACACGCGGCGCACCTTGGTCAAGAGATCATGCAAATTGGGGTAGGACTTTAGAAATCGCTGAACCACTAAATTAAATACATGCGCTAGGCATGGTACGTGTGTGAGCTTGCCGAGCTCCAAAGCCGCCACCAAGTTACACCCATTATCACACACAACCATGCCTGGTTGCAGGTTGAGTGGCGAGAGCCACTGCTCGGTCTGGTGACTAATCCCCTGCAACAGCTCTGAGGCCGTGTGCTGTTTGTCCCCAAGGCAGATCAGCTTCAGCACGGCCTGTTGACGCTTCCCCACTGCAGTGCTATACTGCTTCCAGCTACCGGCTGATGGGTGACTGGCGCTGCGCGCAGAGAATTCGGAGGTGGAAACGGAGGAGGAGGAGCCAATAACGTAGGTGCTGGCAGAAACCCTGATGGAGGTAGGGCCCGCAATCCTCGGCGTGGGTAGCACCTGTGCCATCCCAGGGTCCGAGTCGCTCCCAGCCTCCACGACATTCACCCAGTGTGCCGTCAGGGAAATGTAGCGTCCCTGGCCACAAGCACTTGTCCATGTGTCAGTCGTTAAGTGGACCTTCCCAGTAACTGCGTTGGTCAGGGCACGGGTGATGTTACGGGACACATGGTGGTGTAAGGCGGGGACGGCACACCGGGAAAAGTAGTGGCGGCTGGGGACTGCGTACCGAGGGACAGCTGCTGCCATCAGGCTGCGGAAGGACTCAGTCTCCACAAGCCTAAATGGCAGCATTTCGATGGCCAGTAATTTGGGAAGGTGTGAGGTTAGTGCTATGGCCTGTGGGTGGGTGGCTGGGTATTTTCGCTTGCGCTCAAATGCCTGGGGTAACGACATTTGGATGCTGCGCTGGGACAGGGAAGTGGATGTGGTCGCTGATGGTGCTTCAGATGGTACAGGTGCAGGGCGGGAGGTATGCGGGCCTGCGCCTTCGACAGGCGATTGGCCGGCACTGAAAACAGGAGAAGAGGAGGCAGTGGTGTGGCCTGCAGACTGGCGATCCGGGCGTTCCTCCCACTTATTACGGTGCTTGGATGCCATGTGTCGGATCATGCTGGTGGTGGTGAGGTTTCTAGTGTTCATGCCTCGGCTCATTCTGGTGTGGCACAGGTTGCAAACTACAATTCTTTTGTCGTCCGCACTTTCCTTAAAAAAACGCCATACCGCGGAACACCTACCCCTTGGCAAGGGAGATTTACGCAAGGAGGTGCTCCGTGGAACATTTGCGGGCCGGTTTGGTGCGGTCCGCCTTCTTTCTGTAGCCACACCACTGCCTCTTCCAGCCTGTTGCGGTGCTGCAGATGGCTCACCCTCAGGACTGCTGTCATCGCTCGGCTCTCCACCTTCCCAGGTGGGGTCAGTCACCTCATCGTCCACCAAGTCCTCCTCCACTTCCTCACTCTGATCATCCTCCTCATGTCTTGATCCCACCACATACTCAGTCATTGACAACTGTATATCATCCTCCTCATCAAGGTCTTGAGACAGTAATAGTGGTTGATTTAATGGCAACTGTGTCTCATCATCATCATCATCCACTTCCTTTGACCTTTAATGCCGTTCCCCTCTGTCATCTTCTTGTGATTGGGTACCCTCTAGAGGTTGTGAATCAGGGCACAAGATGTCATGTTCCTCTGCAAGCGTGCTTGGAGAGAGGTTCAAATTAAGGATTGGTGATGAGACGAGCTCCTCACTATATCCCAGTGTGGGATCACTTCTTTGACCAGACCCTCTACGGTGGGAGGAAGGATGATCAGGGTGAGGATTATGTTGACCAGACTCTTGGCTACTGAGAGTGGACTTGGTGGAAGACAGGGTGGTGCTTAACCGACTGGAAGCAGTATCAGCTGAAATCCAACCGACCACCTGTTCGCAGTGGTCTGACCTCGAGAGTGATGTCCTGCGATGCCCTGTAAACTGAGACATGAAGCTAGGTATGGTGGATGTCTTTCTTTCTTGTGCTCTGGCACCAGGCACAGTTTATACGCGTCCTGACCCGCGCCCTGAACTATCAGGATCACGTCCACTTCCCCGTCCCTTTTTACCCGCCTTCTTCATATTACACGGAATATGTGCTGCAAATCTGCAACTTTGCACACTAAACAGAATGTGCTTCTTATCTGCGGCTAGGCACAGTGAATGGAATATGTGACTTTGATATTTTACACTTTGCACAGTAAACAGAATGTTCTCCTAATATGCAACTTTGCACACTAAACAGAATGTGCTTCTTATCTGCGGTTAGACACAGTGAATGGAATATGTGACTTTGATATTTTACACTTTGCACACTAAACAGAATGTTCTGCTAATCTGAAACTTTGCACACTAAACAGAATGTGCTTCTTATCTGCGGCTCGGCACAGTGAATGGAATATGTGACTTTGATATTTTACACTTTGCACAGTAAACAGAATGTTCTCCTAATATGCAACTTTGCACACTAAACAGAATGTGCTTCTTATCTGCGGTTAGACACAGTGAATGGAATATGTGACTTTGATATTTTACACTTTGCACAGTAAACAGAATGTTCTCCTAATATGCAACTTTGCACACTAAACAGAATGTGCTTCTTATCTGCTGTTAGACACAGTGAATGGAATATGTGACTTTGATATTTTACACTTTGCACAGTAAACAGAATGTTCTCCTAATATGCAACTTTGCACACTAAACAGAATGTGCTTCTTATCTGCGGTTAGACACAGTGAATGGAATATGTGACTTTGATATTTTACACTTTGCACAGTAAACAGAATGTTCTCCTAATATGCAACTTTGCACACTAAACAGAATGTGCTTCTTATCTGCGGTTAGACGCAGTGAATGGAATATGTGACTTTGATATTTTACACTTTGCACACTAAACAGAATGTTCTGCTAATCTGAAACTTTGCACACTAAACAGAATGTGCTGCTTATCTGCGGCTCGGCACAGTGAATGGAATATGTGACTTTGATATTTTACACTTTGCACACTAAACAGAATGTTCTGCTAATCTGAAACTTTGCACACTAAACAGAATGTGCTGCTAATCTGAAACTTTGCACACTAAAAAGAATGTGCTGCTAATCTGCAACTTTGCACACTGAACAGAATGTGCTGCTAATCTGCAACTTTGCACACTAAACAGAATGTGCTGCTAATCTGCAACTTTGCACACTAAAAAGAATGTGCTGCTAATCTGCAACTTTGCACACTAACCAGAATGTGCTGCTAATCTGCAACTTTGCACACTAAACAGAATGTGCTGCTAATCTGCGGCTAGGCACAGTGAACGGAATATGTGACGTTTTTTTTTTTTAATTCTCTGCCCCCCCAAACAAAATAAACTGCTGCCCCCACACACAGTAGTCCTAAAAAGGACTTTTGGGTCTTTTTTTTTCAAAATCGCTTTTCTTCTCCCTACACTGACTTTCCCTTCCTATCCTCATCTCTCCCTGGCTAAGACTGAGCCGAACTCGCTGGTCAGGTGCTATACAGCACCCGATCACGGGTTCTGGCCAGCCAATAAGTGTAATGCCAGCAGCCAACATGGCTGCTGGCATTACACTGATGTCAGAGCCTCCCTGCACGTTTATTGGCTGTGCAGCAGCCGCGAAACGTGCGGGGAGGAGACCCGAACATGGCGGGCGAGCACATGCGGTACTTGTACGAGTACCGCCATGTGCCGAGCAGAGCGATGCTCGAGCCGAACCGAGCTTCGGCCGAGCATGCTCGCTCATCACTAAAAAAGAGTAAAAAGAGTGTGATATTAGTGCGAATGTCATTAGAAAATCCCAATAGAATGAATTCAGTCACAATCGTCTGGTTCCTTGATTCCATCCTGTGAATTGATGAATATCATAAATATGTAATGATTTGAATACGTACTAAAAAATATATTTCTTTGTCTGCTATTATCTCCAGACCATGTTAGCTACAACATTGATCATCACTGTATCCAAGTACAGCTTGGTTATGAGAATAGTTTTCCTTGGTGGTAGGGACTGTGCAGTTATCAACAACTGCAATGTATACACTTTGTGAAAGCTTATGGAGAAGAAGAAAGAGGTATCATACCTTGGCACTTCTGCTCTAATCAAGTACATCCAACATAACCACCCTTAGTGCTATTCTACAAATAATAAACAGTCCCACAAGAGACTGTCACCACTGTGCCCCTTGTCTGTCATTAAGAACATCCTCCAAAATCCCACACTGAGATAACAATGGAGACTAAAAGGATGTAGCAGTATAGTAACATATACAGACTATATCCAGTGTTCATTCAGAACATGCATGCATGGCTCATTGCAGGGAGGATCAATTATTTGTATTATTTGATTTGGTAATGAGTCATGAGTCCCATGGGACATAAGTAACTCACCACCCCGCCACCTGAACATATAATTATTCAAGGTTTTCCTTGCTATAGGTCTGCTCTAAGAACTAACACATTTTTCAAGGCTTACCTTGCAGTAGGCCTGCTACTCTAAGTGCCAATACTTTTTTCAATGCTTACCTCTCTGTAGGCCTCAGTGTGCTAACAAATTCTATAGTGTTTATGTTGCCTTAGACCTCAGACTGCTAAAAAGGTTTCTATGGTTATGTTTGCATTGGCCACAGCCTGCTAACAATGTACTACATTCTTTGCAAGAACATAACTACCTGCCCCTTCAACAGCTTACAGTGAAGATCCCTGTCTACCTGCTAATGATTTAGTCAAGGCTTATGTTTCTGTCAGATTTATCCTGCTAAAACATGTAAGGTGTATTTATGTTTCTGTAGGCTTCAGCCTACTAGCAATTTTTCAAGGAGCATGTTGTCATAGGGCTCAGCCTGCTAATTGTATTTAAAGGGTAACAATTTTTACTTTAACTGTTCATTTGTCCACTTCATCCCTCAGTAGCAGTAGTATTGCAGTGCAGAGGGAGATCTCTCTGCGGTCAGGTGTGATTTGTCAAAGTTTTCACTGGAATTTCATTGGTGGTAGCGAAGAGGTGAATATTTTCATTATAGTTATGCGCTTAGGAATTATGGTATTCCCCTGCGAGGACCTTGCAGTCCTCGCAAGACATTACCCAATGTCTGCAAAAGAGAGGTCCTGACAGGGCCATGCTGGAAGCGGGCGGCGGATGCAAGCATGCCGCCCGCTGGCACCCTGTCAGGCTGAAGCAAACGGAGGCACTTCAGAAGAGGAGATGGGTAAGCCGGGAGGGGGGGAGGAAACCGGTGGCAATGGGATTTTTTTTTTGTCTGGCATGGAAAAACAAGGGTGCGTATTATACATAGGCACTCTTGTTTTCCCCTAAAATCTTGGGTATAATACACACCTGCGTATTATATACAGGTGCGTATTATACCTGAGATTTTACGGTATGTGTGTTTGTGTTTATGTATATGTGTATATTATCCTACCTCTGAATAAATCCTTGGTTAGGCCTCATCTAGAATATGGAGTACAATTTTGGGCGCCTGTTCTAAAAAAAGACATTACTGAACTGGAAAAGGTGCAGAGACGTGCAACAAAACTGATAAAGGGATTGGAGGATCTGAGTTACAAAGAGAGACTAGCCAAACTGGGTTTGTTTACATTAGAGAAGAGACGTCTAAGGGGTGATATGATTACCATTTACACTTACATTCAAGGTCAATACAAAGAACTATCCAATGAATTATTTATGCAAAGAGCTAAGCTAAGAACAAGATGTCATACATTAAGAGTTCAGGAAAGGCGCTTTCGACTAAAACATAGGCAGGGATTCTTTACAGTGAGGGCGGTAAGACTATGGAATTCTTTGCCTCGGGATGTTGTGCTTGCAGATAATGCAACTGCATTCAAAAAAGCAATGGATGCCTATCTAGCACAGAACAATATTGATAATTATGACAGATGGCTTCAAAGCAAATAGGATATTGATCCGGGGAACTATTTGACTACCAGTTGGAGTCAGGAAGGAATAGTTCCCCCCCACACACACACACTTGGACTACATTGGAAATTGCTCCAGAGGGCTTTTTTGTTGCCTTCCTCTGGATCAACATATATATATGTATATGTGTGTGCATGTATATGTGTGTGTATGTATATATATTTGTGTGTATGTGTGTGTGTATATGTACACATATACACCTATGGGCGCATGTTGTATATAGGCCTGCATGCACATGCTGGATTGTTGGATGGCAATTCTGGCATTCTTAACATGTGCAAACTTTTTTAATTCTCCCCACTCCACTACCATCTCCTGCATTTTTTTTTCTCTCTCTCTCCCCCCCACAATCCTTACAAAACGTATTTAGGACCCTCTGCAAGAAGAGTGTAGATTCTCTTGTCTAATCTGCAGTCATATTTTTTAACCCAAAACACAGATAAACTTTGAATTGCATGTATCTGTAACGGTTTTTCAGACACTCAGACAGCAGGTTAGAATAAAACACAGTTTTATTAGCGAAAAATAAAGAACAAGATCGCCCTCTATAGGCAACACAGTAAATAGCAGTAGAGAGGCTACATATGCCTTCACAGGACCAGTATACAGAAGCAAGGATAATACATATACTGTCACAGGACAGGCTCAGAATAGCGACTGGAAATCAATAGTTAAATACAAAGGAATCGTCAGTCTCATTTGTGGTGTTTGGCACGCACAAGGTGAATAAGAGGCAGCTATAGGTGCTAGATTACACAACACCTTAAGTCCATAGATGTAGAGAGCTTCTTAGGTAGTGCAGAGACTGAGGCAGAACGCTGCAGGGTAGTTGGTAGATAGCCCCCACGGGCGTGTAACGGAGACCAACTGTACAGAGATAGCGTGAGCCAATAGCCCCCACGGGTGTATAAAGGAAACAACCTGCACTGCAAGAGCGTGAGCCAGTAGCCCTCCAGGCGTAACAACGGACACTGGGTACTGCAAGAGCTTAGCCGATAGCCCCCACGGGCATATAACAGAAACCACCTGTTGCTGCAAGTGCTTGAGCCAATTGCCCCACCGGGCAGTATCAGAGAGTAACTCTGAAGGAGCTAGATCCAATACGCCTCCCAAGGGCGCATTAACGGAGACCGACTACTCTGCTTAGTTAACAATATGAGCCGCCATCTAACCAAGGCCCACAACACGGCCGGCTCAGCAGGAGCAGCGGATAACTGCAACGGCTCTGCAAGAGTTAACAACAGCACCAGTGGTTGAAGATATAGCTCTGCAAGTACAATCGGAGGCTCAGCAAGTGAAGGATTTGCTCTTCAAGTGCCAAGGAGACTCAGCTTTTGGTAGTACAGCTCTGCAAGTGTAACGGGAGACTCAGCTCAGGAGACACGGCTCAGCAGGAGTTAATGGTTGCAGTCTCGATCAGCTCTGACACACACACGGCAGGAATCAGAATGTCGCCAGGGCGACAACAGCAGCTGTAAGCAGGAACGGTAGCAGATCAGTAGCAAGCCGGTGCAGGTCACAGAGCAGGAAGTCAGCCAGGCCGGGTCAGATCACGGAGGAGATTCTCAGACAAGCCAGATCAGCAACGAGAAGGAACATCAGCCAGGCCAGGTCGGATCATGGAGGGGATTCTCAGACAAGCCAGATCAGCAACGAGCAGGAATGTCAGCCCGGCCGGGTCAGATCACGGAGCAGGAACACAGGAGCGTAGTCAGAATAGGCCAATTCGGTACACAGGAAATCAGGCACGCAGGAACACAGCAACATCAACAGTGGCTCTGGAACACCACGAAAGGGCACCTGACAGGTGCCAATGGGCAGGTATAAAAAGGTCACCAGGGGTGGGCCAAACAGGTTCAACCAATAGGGGAGCAGCACAAACGAGAGAGATCACGGGAACCGTGATAGTATCACTGTGAATTCTGTGTCCTTTTACTCAGAAATGCTTTAGACTTGAGAAAGGGAGGTTCCCCCAAAAGCTTGTCAATCCAAAATTCTGTTAGTCCAATAAAAAAGGTATTACAAGATACTTATTTTGTTTGTTATTTTACATCTGCATCACTTGACTAATACGGCTACAATCTTCTCTCTCTCTCTCTTTCTCTCTCAAATATATATATATAATATAAAATTACTGTGTGTAACAGACTTACCTTGTTAGGAGTCCATCATTCAGCAGTCGGGTATATATATATATATATATATATATATATATATATATATATATATATAATCAATTTGTGTAACAGAAGCACTTACCTAGGTAGGAGTCCATCATACAGCAGTCAGGTGTATCTATATAATTACTGTGTGTAACAGAAGCACTTACCTACGTAGGAGTCCATCATTCTGCAGCTGGGTATATCTATATAATTACTGTGTGTAACAGAAGGACTTACCTAGGTAGGAGTCCATCATACAGCAGTCAGGTATATCTATATCTTTACTGTGTGTAACAGAAGCACTTACCTAGGTAGGAGTCCATCATTCTGCAGCTGGGTATATCTATATAATTACTGTGTGTAACAGAAGGACTTAGCTAGGGAGAGTCCATCAAACAGCAGTCGGGTATATCTATAAATTTCTCTGATATTCAAATAGTAAAATTAGTGTGGTAATGCAGATGTATTTCTCATCAGAGATCATGAGACAGAGCAGCGAGTGACCAAATGCTTATCACTTGTGTTAATCAATGTTTTAGCACCAGAAAGCATACACTACGTCTCCCCATATTAAGTAACAGAACAACTATAATAACATTGAATTGAATGACACATCTCTCAGTAGTTGACATACCCTTGATTTACTTTGCAGGAAAAAACCTTTAATATATTTTTAATGAAAAAAACTTTACGGTGCCTAAAATACTCTATCATTAAACCAATCTATATCTACAATGTTACACCAATTTGTAACTTATGCTTTTTCTCATAAATATTCTTATGTAAAATGGAAAAAATAGATTAATCTGAGAAATGTCTGTAACTAACTGCTGATTTTGCTATGAAGACATGTTCTCTGTAGAGGAACACAATATAACCACAAGGCTCAATTTCCCACTGATGTATTAGCTAATTAAAAAAAACACAAATATATGTCCCTTTTTTCTGAAATTTATGTCTTTAACACTTGATATGTGTTTCTCAACCACATTCCTCAAGTCCCACGAAAATGCAAGTTTAACCTTTTGTGGAAGAGGGGTATCCAACAAAAAGACATCAGGTTTCCCTGCCTGAATACTGATGAACTAATCAAAATGAAACAATCACTAATTACACATCTGTGCTCAGTCAAGGAACTAAATAAATCTTGTATTGTCGGAGGTCCTTGAGGACAGGGATTGACTAACAATGTTTTGTCTAAATCAGGGCTGTCCAACTTCTGTCCTCAAGGGCCACCAACAGTCCAGGATTTGAGGATTCCCTTGCTTAAGCACAGGTGAGTCGGGAAAAATTAATGAGCCAGTGATTAGCTCACCTGCGCTGAATCAGGGAAATCCTTAATTCCAGTATTGTTGGTGGCCCTTGAGGATTGAACTTGGACACCACTCGTCTACATTATAAGCACTCACTGGAAAGACTCAATGAAGCCAACGGGCTATGAAAAAGCTGAGTATCTCAAGAACAAACCATTTGCACCGTAACAAATGCCATTGATATAAATGGAGAGGTGAAAAGCCAAATTCAGGTTAATGGAAATTTTTATTTGATCTCTACGCTGCAGTTAGTTGGTTCCAGAATTGCTCCAGTTGTTTTCAGTACATTATACTCATTGTGCTTTCATTGTATAACACTTGGTTCATCCTGTTCTGTGTTTTACTTCTAATATTGTGATACTTGAAATGTCAGCAATTTTAAAACCATTCAGTACAAAAACAGCCCAATAATGTTGAATAACTTTCAATTATTTCCAATAAATATCTCCCAGTGGCTGAAAACATACTTCACATGTCCCTTATCTGTAACGCTCTTGACAGTAAAAGAAGATGGACTGATAACTGGCGTCTTCGAAGACATTATCTTGAACACATACTGTACAATGTTATTGGTTTTTCCTCAGCATCGTTTAATAGTAAGGTGAACACAATTCAGAACCTGAATTTTTATTAAAACATAATCAAAGTAACCTACCTTTTGAATCAAGAAAAAAAAATAGAAAATAAATTACAAATGAAATTAGAGATAAATTGCAAGATAAATAAAAATGTCTGATGTTAATCAGCTAGTTCTCAAAATCCATGTCCAGTTTAGCATCAGTACGTGAAAAATAAAAGGTGCCTTTTTATGTGTTTACTCGCATGTCGTACATAAACTCTTGAGAATAACTATTATTGTACTGAGATACACAAACAAGGATTTTAATTACAGGCAAGAGATTTTGAGTTTAAGTTGTTCTGGTGTAAAAATTGATTGTCCTCAGATGAGTTGTGCAAACTAATTGCATTTCATGCTGGGAATTGTCTGCTGTACATATTTAACCACCAGATATAGGGTTTCAATGTTTTAGGATGGGAGATAATAATTATTTTAACCCCTTAACGACCGGCCACGCAGGCACGTTGTGGTCACTAAAGGATCATGGAGCATTTTTTTTTTGACGATTTGGATTCCAGACTCCCCGAACGGCATGCAGCCACGGGGGGAGCCCAGAATTCCATGACGTAATAGCACGTTGTGTCGTTAAGGGTATAACAACCCATGACGTGCTATGACCGTCAAGGGTCGTTAAGGGGTTAAATATGTATCTTCAGGAAGAATATTCCATCTTTATCCAACATTTATTTGAACTTCCAATCACTATTACCAAACCAGGTGATTACAAGTATATGATCTGTATTCCATGATTTCCAGTTAATACTCGTTTTAACAAACAATCTCTGTTAATTAAAGACTTACTCTAGCAATCAATACAGTACCTTGTTTGCCTCCTTTGTTTAAAAACTGATTCACTGTCTCTTCCGATTGTGTTTCATATTGTAATTTCCTACTACAATTTTCCTCTTAATCCCTTGAGTGCCAGAAATGGAACGATGCAGTCATGCGCTGTAGAGACTGGCCAAATGCGCTGGTCCAGAGCGAGGCACTCCAAACGGCTCACTTCCTGGCTCTGCTCCTGGCTCCAGGGCAGCAGCCGAGGCTGCTGGGTGGCAATTTAGCCTGTGTACACAGACTTTCATACTATTATGGTTAATATATGTATAGGAGATGTCTTCTGTCAAATTTGGTTTATGATAGCTGGTTCATCATATAACATTATTATAGTATGTTAGCTTATCTATCCTTGATTACCCTTTTCCTTTTTATTTTAAAGGGATAGTAATACTTCATTTTATCTTTATTTTATTTTGTAGGCATTAAAAAAACATGAAGAACGATATAAGTCTTATCTCTCAAACCTTTATGGTTTAAGAGATATTCACAAGAAAAGTATCCCCCCCCCGTTCAACCAGATCAGAAGGGAGGTGCCCAGGTAGACTGCAGAGAGGAACAATCTTCAATTAAGATAAGGGAAAAATCTGAAAAACTTGTCAAGGGGGGCAGGACTTTCATTGTTATCATAGGAAGAAGATTGTACCCTTCTGTTATCTGTCTGGTCTATGGACTGGATTCCACATCTGAGAAGAGAGGGCTTACACTAGGAAAATGGGGCAGGAGGGGGAAACTGTGCTTGTGAATATCTCTTAAACCATAAATTTTTGAGAGATAAGACTTATATCATTCTTCATGTTTTTTTAATGCCTACAAAATAAAGTTAAAACGAAGTATTACTATCCCTTTAAAAAAGACAACTTTGCCTTCACTGATAATATATTAAAAATTGAAAACTCTCCACAGAAAGACACTATAGCTTCATATTAAAATAATATTTTCAGTATTGTTTCAAGAGGACAAGGCTTACACTGAATGGTTTATGATGGTAAATACATAAAACCTCCCAATCACCCATATGAAGCAGTTAGGCAACAAAAAATTGTATTTCTAAAAAATTAAATATATTCCGATTACATTTAAACCTCCTTTATTTTTCAATATTCTTGGAATAACAATACAACCTTTCTCATATAAATATCAAGAAAAACAACCACCGTAAATAATAAAAATATTTCTCCCATATAAGTTGTTTAATACTTTAAAGGAGCAGTAAACTTTTATTTATGAAAACACATATTTTATAGAGCTTTTCCTGCTGAATAAAACAAGGTCACTCCCATCGCTGTCAGATGTTTTATTCAAAATTTATAGCAGTTTAAATAATCAGGAAGTGAATTTACTGTGTTTACTTCCTGATAGTTCTAACTGACAGGAAGTGAATTTACTATGTTTACTTCCCGATAGATCTAACTGACAGGAAGTGAATTTACTGTGTTTACTTCCTGATAGTTCTGACAGGAAGTGAATTTACTGTGTTTACTTCCTGATAGTTCTAACTGACAGGTAGTGACTCAGCAGTTTCTATCACATTCTATGGAGAACTGTATGTCTCTGACTTTTCTGACTTTCCTCTCTATTAGAATCTAACAGGAAATCTAATTAGAATTTGACCACTAGAGGACACTGCTAATGTAAAAAAATGAGTTTAAACTGTAATAACTCTGGAAATATAAATCTCTCAGCAGTGGGGGTACCCTTATCTTACTCAATAGGAAAATTCCTACAATATATATTTTTTCGTAAAAAAAGTTTACTGCTCCTTTAAGATTATGTATGGAATCTTTCAAATGAGTCTTCACATACAGGTAACTAAGTACCAGTTAAGTAGTTTTATGTCAATTACTCTGGATCCAGTTCTCATGAAACAGGGCGTGCATCATTGTCACAATGTTTTTCTCTGCCCCAGCATAAGACATAACCTCATCATCATCTCCACCATCATCAGCACCACCACTATCTTCACTACCACTAACGTTATAATTACCACTCATATTATCATCATGTTCATGTCCCATATTTAACTCAGGGATATTTCATGCATTAGATTTCCTGTTAGATTCTAATGGAGAGGAAAGTCAGAAAAGTCAGAGACATACAGATCTCCATAGAATGTGATAGAAACTGCTGAGTCACTTCCTGTCAGTTAGAACTACCAGGAAGTAAACACAGTAAATTCACTTCCTGCCAGTTAGAACTATCAGGAAGTAAACACAGTAAATTCACTTCCTGATTATCTGAACTGTTATAAATTTTGAATAAAACATCTGACAGCTATGGGAGAGACCTTGTTTTATTCAGCAGGAAATGTTCTGTAAAATATGTGTTTTCATAAAAAAAGTTTACTGCTCCTTTAAAGAGCTTTTGGTCTGGAAAATGTCCCCAATTACACCTTATGACTTAACCCCTTAGGGACCCTTGACATACCAGGACCGTCACGGTCCTTGAACTACTCAAGGACCGATGACGGTCATGGTACGTCACATACTTTTTACTTACAGCGGTCTACCAGGAGCGCTGTAAGTAAAAATAGGGCATGAAATAAACCGCTCCAAGATCGGAGTGATCTCTTTCAAGCCCCATAGTGACGCGCCGATACACGTGACAGGTCACGTGTACCGGCGCGTCAAAGTGCCCCTATGCGGTCGTTATGGGACGGAAATGTCCCATAACCTCCGGTCCTTAAGGGGTTAAGTCCATTAGGTAGTCATTGAACTACAGTGTACAGTTAAACCAACTTTTGGTGCAATGTCAGGTCTTTTAATTTTTTCCACACAAAAGTAGATAGTGAGCGGGCACGTACCATAAAACTCAGACTTTATTCTTGTATCATCAATGATGTGGGCCCACTTTTAAAAGTAGGCAGCTGTCTCACGGACCAAATCCGCTTTGTCTAAGCAGCTATGAGCCATGAAACAGTTTTCAGCTTTCACAAGTTCACAAGTGCCCCACACCCATAATCCTCAGATATACATTACCAGTAATGGGATGATATGGGAGAATAAAATCTGTTTTTTATGGTGAGTAGTGATGGGCGAAAATTCCAGTTTTTTCCATTGGAAAACAGCATGACTTTCTGCATTTCCTGTGGGAATTCCCGATCATAGAGAAACACATATATTTTCCTCAGTTTCGGAAACACCACAGAATTTACTGCAAGACGTTTTCAATGGCGGCAAAACGTCTCACCTACATATTATAAAACTCCTGAATTTCCCACCCTGCAGCATGGTGTAGTTTAGGAGACAGAGTGGAAGCAGGCAGAGAGAGAGAGAGAAAATAAAAATATGCTCTAAAATAAAATTATTTGGAATGCTGGCCAGCATTAACCAGAAGGAGAAGCTGGATGGACCCTGATGTTTCTGATACTGCTGATACATAGTTGGAGATGGATGTCAACCGCACCAGCTATAAAAGGATGGTGCAAAATTCAGAAGAAACAGGTATCTGTGATCCAACTTCCTTCCACTTGGCTGTACTCTGTGTTAAGGGAGTCTGGGCATGTGAGAAGGGAGCACAAGAGAATTACTCCGAAAAACCCAAAAGTCAGTGTGACTGATTAGAAATACACAGGCACCAGTGATCCAACTTCCTTCCTGATCTGGATGTTATCTCTGTGCTAGGGGAGACTAGGTGCGTGAGAAGGGAGCACAGGAGATTTACCCAAATACCCCAAAAATCTATATGACTGATTGGAAAGACACAGGCAGCCATGATCCAAGTTCCTGCATAATTTGTCTGTTATCTCTATTAGGAGAGTCTGGGAACGTGAGAAGAGACCAAAGGAGATTACCACAAGCACACTAAATGTTGTGTGACTCAGAAGACACAGTCGTCTGTGCTGTACTCTGTGTTAAGGGCGTTTGGGGGTTGTGATAAGAGAGAAAAAAGAGAATTTTCCCAAAGATTCCAAAGTCTGTGTGACTGATTGGAAGATCCAGGTTCCTTCCTGGTTTGGGTGTTATCTTAGTTCTAGGGGAGACTAGTGGTGTGAGAAGGTAACAAAGGAGATTTACCCCAAGCACCCCAAAATTTCGTGTCACTCAGAAGACACAGACAGCTGTGATCCAACTTCCTTCCTGATCTAGGTGTTACCTCTAGACTGTAAGCTCTCACGAGCAGGGCCCTCTGATCATCCTGTTCTCCACATCTGATTGTACTATTTAATACCTCTGTATGTCTATTCCCCAATTGTACAGCGCTGCGGAATTAGTTGGCGCTATATAATTAAAGAATAATAATAATAATAATAATCTCTGTGTTAGGGAAGTCTGTGAGTATAAAAACTGAGCAAAGAACACTTACCCCAAGTACCACAAACTTGTGTGTGACTTGGAAGAAACAGGCAGCCATGATCCAAGTTTTTTCCTTATCTCACTGTTATCTCTGTGTTACAGGAGTTTTGGTGTGTGAGAAGGAAGTGAAGGAGATTTACCCCAAGTACACCAAAATGTTTTGTAACTCAGAAGACATAGGTAGCTGTGATTCAAGTTTTTTATTTGGCTGTATTATGTGTTAGAAGAATTTGGGAGTGTAAGTAGGAATCAAAAGATAATTACCAGACCTCAAAATTCTGTATGACTGATTGGAAAGACACAGTAATCCAAGTTCCTTCATAGTCTGGCGTTATCTCTGTGTTAGGGGAGTCTGGGGATGTGAGAAGGGAGCAAACAATATTTACCACAAGCACCCCAAAATGATGTGTGAGTCAGAAGACACAGTCAGCTGTGATCTAAGTTCTTTCCACTTGATTGTACTCTGTGTTGGAGGAGTATGGGATGGTGTGAGAAGGGAGCAAAAGAAAATTATCCCAAAAGTCTGTGTGACTGTTTGGAAAGACACAGGCAGCCATGATCCAAGTACCTTCCTGATTTGGCTATTAATTCTGCGCTAGAAATGTGAAAAGGGAGCAAAGGAGATTTACCCCAAGCACCTCAACATTTTGTGTGACTCAGAAGACACAGGCAGCTGTGATCCAAGTTCCTTCCTTATTTGACTGTTATCTCTGAGTTAGGGGAGACTAGGGGTGTGAGAAGGGAGCAAAGGAGATTTACACTATGCACCCCAAAATGTTAGGTGACTCAGAAGGCACAGACAGCTGTGATCCAAGTTCCTTCTTTATCTGGGTGTTATCTCTGTGTTAAGGGAGTCTGGATGTTTGAAAAGGCAGCAAAGGACACTAACCCAAAGTACTACAAACTTTTGTATGACTCAGAAGACACAGGCAGCCATGATCCAAGTGTTTTCCTTATCTGACTGTACTCTCTGTGTTAGTGAAGTTTGGGTATGTGACATGGGAACAAAGGCGATTTACACCAAGTACCAAAAAATGTTGTGTGACTCAGAAGACACAGGCAGATTTGATCCAAGTTTCTTTCTTATCTGGCTTTTATCTCTGTGGTATAGGAGCAAAGGAGATTTTCTCTGCTTGGCTGTACTCTGTGTTGGGGGAGTTTGGGGATGTGAGAAGGGAGGAAAAGAGAATTACTTCAGGACAGGCTATATACATGCCGAGAGAGGGAACTGATTATAGGGGGTGATCTGAATTCTCCTTTGCAGCCATCGGTAGATTGTTCCTCTGAATACTTGTCTTATTGTAGATCTCTTATAAATTCTATTACTTGTACTCTTCAGGCCCATAGGCTTCTTGATGCATGGTGGATCTGCCATCCCTCTCGTAAGGACAACACCTTCTACTCACATCCTCATTAGACTTATTCCCGAATAGACTACTTTCTTATCCCACATGATCACTTACACCTCCTGGAGTCTGCTGCTATTGATAATATTACGTGGTCTGACCACGCGCCTGTAAGTTTAGATTTACGGTTACCCAGACATAACCAAACCTCCCCCGACTGGAGATTAGATGAATCTCTTCTACTGAATCAGGATACTGTAGCCCACTTGAACGCGGTTCTAGATCACTATATTGCTGAGAACAGGGATGGGATTACATCTCCCTTTTCTGTTTGGGCGGCACCTAAATGTGTTATTCGCGGGGAACTCATCAAGATGGTGTCTACATGGAAGAAGAAGCTCTCACATCAAATCTCGCAACTCCTAGCTGACATTGCTGGTCTAGAAGCCAACCATAAGCTCTCTAATGCTAATCAGGATTTGCTGCGACTTACTCAACTCTGTTAACAACTCTCCTCTCTCCTAAATCTCAGATCGAAGCCTCTTCTTTAAGACCAAATGTGCCTTCTGTGAACGAGTCGACAAAGTGGGGTCACTTCTGGCCCGTCAGCTTCGCTCCAAATTTTCTTCCCACTACATCCCCTCAATCCGTACCTCTGCAAACTCTTTTGCTTTATCACAGTGCCTACGCTATACGGGCGACATTTTGACACATGTTAGTTCCTGATACCTTTTATTGGCTACGATGTTTTGCTCCTCCCAGTGACAGCCTTTAAATACTCAGTGCTGTCAGTTCTGCGCTGTCCTTTCGTGGTGTTTCCATTGCCTAGCGCTTGTTCCGTTATTTTCATATGATATCAGTGTAGGACCCGAACTGCCTGACTATTCTGCCTGATTACGTTCCTGCTCTGTGTACCGACCCGGATTGGCTGACGTTAATGCTCTGTGTATCGACCCGGCTTGGCTGACATTCCTGCTCCGTGTATCGACCCGGCTTGGCTGACGTTTCTGCTCCGTGTACCGACCCGGCTTGACTGACATTCCTGCTCTGTGTACCTACCAGGATTGGCTGAAGTTCCTGCTCCGTGTACTGACCCGGCTTGGCTGAAGTTCCTGTTCCGTGTACCGACCCGGCTTGGCTGAAGTTCCTGCTCTGTGTACTGTTCCGGCTTGGAGGACGTCCTGCTCCAGCTGTGCGGCCAGAGTTACACACATGCTCTCTTTTGGTCTGTACCAGACCTCCGGTTGCCTCGGTTACTGTGCAGCTAGTCCTATCTGTGACCCATTCTCTCCATAGTGCCTATTCGCTCCCACTCCGGTAGAGTGTTCCAGTTGCACCACGGTCGCTTGGTCTGTTTACTGCTTTCCCTGAGGTTGGGTTACTGTTGGGCGCCTCAGGCTATCTTTACAACTAGCAGTTGCCTCAGACTGGAGCGTTCGTTAACCCTTTGCATGGCAGTGCAGTGCACTTGGATCAATATCCACGGTAGTCTCAGTTGGGCGTTAAGTTGCTCCTTACGAAGATGTGCACTTGGGCCATTATCCATTGCAGTCCCAGTTTGGCGTTCACGATAACGCTGGTTGCCGCCTTCCTCTGGATCCCAGTAGCCAATCGCATATCCTGGCTTCACTTGCTCCTCTGTGATTACAGTTGCTATTGTCACTCTCTGTGTAGAGAGTATACTGTGGGCCTTCCACTATTAGGGCCTGTCCGCTGTTCCCCTACCCTAATAGTATCATTCTGTCATTTTCACACTGTATCATACGAACTGTACCTGACTAATGATGAGCGAGCACCCCGATGCTCGGGTGCTCGGGTGCTCTGACCGAGCACCCCCTGAGGCTCGAGTGCTCGGCCGAGCACCCGAGCCCCATTGAAAAGCATGGGAGCACTCGAGCATTAAACCAGGCACCCCCTGCTCTGATGAGCGGAGGGTGCCTGGTCAATGTCCCCCTTCATCTCCGCTATGCCCCTCTTCCACAATGTCCCCCTTCATCTCCTATGCCATAGAGGAGATGAAGGGGGACATTGTGGAAGAGGGGCATAGCGGAGATGAAGGGGGACATTGTGGAAGAGGGGCATAGACTCTATGCCCCTCTTCCACAATGTCCCCCTTCATCTCCGCTATGCCCCTCTTCCACAATGTCCCCCTTCATCTCCTCTATGGCATAGGAGATGAAGGGGGACATTGTGGAAGAGGGGCATAGCGGAGATGAAGGGGGACATTGTGGAAGAGGGGCATAGCGGAGATCAAGGGGGACATTGTGGAAGAGGGGCATAGAGTCTATGCCCCTCTTCCACAATGTCCCCCTTCATCTCCGCAATGCCCCCTTCATCTCCGCAATGCCCCCGTACCTCCAGTCCCTGGTGGTCCAGCGGAGTCTTCGGATCTGTGCCTCTTCCGGCACAGATCCCCTTCACCCGAACATGTCGGGCGAGCACATGGCGGTACTCGTACGAGTACCGCCATGTGCCGAGCAGAGCGATGCTCGAGCCGATCCGAGCATCGGCTGAGCACGCTCGCTCAACACTATACCTGACCTGTGTCAGTATTGTATATTGTTTCTACATACTGGACCTGTGTGGGTTAATCATATCTTTGTAACCTGTCCTGTGTCAGTTTTATATCCATCTGTATGCTGGACCCGCGAGGGTTACTGTTATTCTGTGTGTGCTAATAAAACTGTGTTTTACCAAAACCTTCCTTTTCTGAGTGTACATAAAACCGTAACAGTACGAAAGGGCCATGACCTCAGACAGTACAGGTGACGGTAATGCTCAAAGTATCCATTGGAGGATGGATTTACATGAGCAGCGTTTGGACCAGTTGGTGTTGGCCGTTCAAACAATTCTAGAGTGCACTGCCACTTGGATAAACCAGTGCAAGCCTCAGTGGTCTCCCCCGTTACGACACCGGGAGCTCAGTCCTTGTTGCAAACTCGAACAGAGGGTTGACTGCTACAGCTCCACTACCTTTAAGGTACGATGGTGAACCCACCCTGTGCAGAGGGTTCATAAATCAATTGGAGATCTTCCTAGAATTAACCCCTCAAGGCTTTCCTAGTGACCGAAGTAAGGTGGGCTTCATGATTTCATTGCTGACGGGGAGAGCACTGGCTTGGGCAAATCCCTTATGGGAGGCAGCTAAACCATGTACAAGGAGCTTCAGTGAGTTCTTAAGGGTGTTTCGTAGAGTATTTGAAGGCCCAGGGAGAGCCGCTATGGGATTGTTACTACTGAATCAATGGATGTACTTTTATCTTCCTTTGTTATGTACTTGTTTTCGATAAAGATTTTTTACAAAATAAAAAAGAGAAAATTACTTCACATACACCACAAAATCTGTGTGACTGATTGGAAATACAGACTTACAGCCTTAAGCCAAGTTCCTTCCTGATCTGGCTGTTACCTAAATGCTATGGGAGACTAGGGATGTGAGAAAGGAGCAAAGGAGATTTACCCCAAATACCCCAAAATTCTGTGTGACTGATTGGAAAGACACAAGCAGCCGTGATCCAAGTTCCTTCATACTTTGTCTGTTATCTCTGTGTTAGGGGAGTCTGAGGATATGAAAAGCAAAGGAGATTTTCTAAAGATAACTACCATACCCCAAAATTATGTATCACTGATTGGAAAGACACAGGCAGCTGTGATCCCAGTTACTTCCTAATCTGGCTGTGATCTTAGTGATAGGGTAGTTTGGGTGTATGAAAAGGGAGCAAAGGGGATTAACCAAAAAATGTTTCATGACTTGGAAGACACGAGCAGACTTGATCCAAGTTTCTCCCTTATCTGGCTTTTATCTCTGTGATAGTGGAGCAAAGGAGATTTACCCCTAAAAATGTTGTGTTGCTCAGAAGACATAGAAATACATGTTCCTTCCACTTGGCTGTACTCTGTGTTAGGAGAGTTTGGGGGTGTGAGAAGGGAGCAAAAGAGAATTATCCCAAATATCCCAAAGTCTGTGTGACATAGTAACATGGTTGATGAGTCTGAAAAAAGACATGCGTACATGAAGTCCAGCACTCACAAACTCTATTGACTTAAAACCTTACTTTTATTTAAAACATTTAAAAAGGTCCAACGTTTCAGTCCTCTATGGGACTTTCATCAGGGACTAACTAAATAATAAAGTTTTAAGAATGCAAGCAGGGTGCTGGGTTGTATAGCTAGGGGCATTAGTAGCAGAAAAAGGGAAGTGGTCATGCCACTCTACAGATGTCTAGTTATACCTCACCTAGAGTATTGTGTATAGTACTGGAGACCCCATCTCCAGAAGGATATAGATACTGTAGAGTATTGTGCACAGTACCAGAGACCCCATCTCCAGAAGGATATAGATACTCTAGAGTATTGTGTACAGTACTGGAGACCCCATCTCCAGAAGGATATAGATACTGTAGAGTATTGTGCACAGTACCAGAGACCCCCATCTCCAGAAGGATATAGATACTCTAGAGTATTGTGTACAGTACTGGAGACCCCATCTCCAGAAGGATATAGATACTCTACAGTATTGTGTACAGTACTGGAGACCCCATCTCCAGAAGGATATTGATACTCTAGAGAGAATTCAGAGAAGGGCTACTAAAATGGTGACTGGTCTACAGGAAAAGAAATATCAGGATAGACTAAATGATCTGAACATGTATAGCTTGGAGGAGAGAAGAGAGAGAGGGGATATGATAGAAACATTCAAATACATGAAGGGATTCAACAAAGTACAGGATGAAAGTATATTTCAAAAGAGTAAAAACGTTAGGACAAGAGGCCATAGTCTAAAACTAGAAGGACACAGGTTTAGATGTAATGTAAGAAAGTTTTACTTCACTGAGAGGGTAGTAGACAAGTGGAATAGCCTACCAGCAGAAGTGGTAGATGTCAATACAGTGACAGAATTTAAGCATGCATGGGATAGGCATAAGGCGGTCCTTAACTTAAGAAAAGACCAAGGACCAAAAAAGATTTGAGGTTGTGTGTGTTTTTTTTTTTTTTTTTTACAGTAGGAAATTGGGCAGACTAGATGGGTCAAATGGTTCTTATCTGCCGTCAAATTCTATGTTTCTATGTTTAAGTCACTATAGTTTGGGAGTGCTCGGCTTTTTCATATGAGAAGTAAACGTATCCAACTTTGAGCCTGGAGCACCCAATCACATTGGAGAGTGAGTGCTGCAGTTTTCTGGATGTAGTCCACAAAGTCCAGCCCATGCCAAAAACACCCTTGTTGATCCAAAGGAAGACAAAAAAAAAACTCCTGAAGCCATTTCCAATTTAGATCCAAGTAGGTAAAAAAATTCCTTCATGACTCTAAAAAGCAGTTAGATATTTACAACATATTTGCATTGAAGCCATCTGTCTTCATTATCGTTCTGTGCTACATAAGCATCCATACCTGGGAGAGACATAAGTCTATAGTGAGAAGTATGTAATATTGTGTTGTAACGGTTTGTACAACACTCAGACACAATAGGTTAGAATAAAACACAGTTTTATTAAAAGACACAATGAATTTACCCACAATGGGCTATAGTGAAACACAGGAAGATATAATCATGAACATATGCCCACACAGGCCCAGTATACAATGAGAATAAGGTAGATACTGTCACAGGTCAGGCATAACAAGGCAACCTCAGCACAGCATGGGTTAAAGTTTATAGATAGTAATCAGTCTCTGATGTGGTTTGATTGGCAACGCCCAGTATGATGGTAATGGATATCAAGAGACTGTGGTGCAAGATGTGGGAGCACCAAATCTGTAAAGCAGGACTGAGACTTATGCCCTCTGCTGAGCAGTAACGGAGGCCACAATACTCTGCTAGAGCGAGGACAGACTTGAGCCACAAGGACCCACCCGGTGCTATAACGGAGGCACTGTACACTGCAAGAGCTGATGACTTGAGCGAATACCACTCGACCGGTGCAGTAACAGGCACTGTACTCTGCTAGAGCTGGACTTGAGCCAATAGCACCCTACCGGTGCAGTAACGGAGGCACTGTACACTGCAAGAGCTGATGACTTGAGCCAATACCACCCGACCGGTGCAGTAACGGAGGCACTGTACTCTGCTGGAGCTGGACTTGAGCCAATAGCACCCAACCGGTGCAGTAACGGAGGCACTGTACTCTGCTGGAGCTGGACTTGAGCCAATAGCACCCGACCGGTGCAGTAACGGAGGCACAATACTCTGCAACAGCTGGAAGGCTCAGGGTAACGGAGGCAACAGTGCTCAGCAAGAGTTAAAGGAGGGCTCAGTGGTAACGGAAGCAACAATGTCCTGAAAGAGTTAAAGGAAGGCTCAGTGTAAACGGAGGCAACAGTGCTCTTCAAGAGTTAACGGAAGGCTCAGTGTAAATGGAGGCAACAGCACTCTGCAAGAGTTAACGGAAGGCTCAGTGTTAACGGAGGCAACAGTGCTCTGCAAGAGTTAACGGAAGGCTCGGTGTAAACGGAGGCAACAGTGCTCTGCAAGAGTTAACGGAAGGCTCAGTGGTAACGGAGGCCACAGGGATACTCAGTCTGCTAGGCCACAGCAGAAATAAGAATGTCGCCCAAGCAACACGGAGAAAAGGAGCAGGATAGCTGGCCGGATTTCAGCGCAGGAACGTCAGACAAGCCGGGGTCAGGTCACGGAGCAGGAACGTCAGCCAAGCCGGGGTCAGGTCACGGAGCAGGAACGTCAGCCAGGACAGGTTGAATCAGGGAGCAGAAACCAGAAGAGTCATTAAACGGGCCAAGTCGGTACACAGGAACGCAGGAACACAGTAACACAGTAGCACTGATACAGGAACTGGTACTGGGCATCTGACAGGTGCCAGAGGCCCAGTATAAAAAGGCCATACTGGGCAGGTCAAACCAAGCTCAGCCAATGGGAGCGCAACACACAGAGACTGACAGAAAAGAGCACTGGCACCGTGATATGTGTATGTGATTATATAGATAAATGGGTAGACTGGATGGGGCAGATACTGATAGGAAAGTCAGTAGTATCTGGGATAGACATAAGTCTATAGTGACAAGTATATAAGACTGTGTATTGTATAGGGAAATGGGCAGAATAGATGGGAAAGATACAGACAGAGAAGTCAGTAATACCTGGCATAGACTTAAGTCTATAGTGAGAAGTATATAAGACGGTGTATTGTATTAGATAGGGAAATGGGTAGACTGGATGGGACAGATACTGATAGGGAAGTCAGTAATACCTGGGACAGACATGAGTCTATAGTGAGAAGTGTGTAATACTGAGTATTGTATTAGATAGGGAAATGGGTAGACTGGATGGGACAGATACTGATAGGGAAGTTAATAATACCTGGGACAGACATAAGTCTATAGTGAGAAGTATATACGACTGTGTATTGTATTAGATAGGGAAATGGGTAGACTGGATGGGACAGATACTGATAGGGAAGTCAGTAATACCTGGGACAAACATAAATCTGTAGTGAGAAGTATGTAATACTGTATATTGTATTAGACAGGGAAATGAGTAGACTGGATGGACAGATACTGATAGGGAAGTCAGTAATACCTGGGACAGACATAAGTCTATAGTGAGAAGTATGTAAGACTGAGTATTGTATTAGATAGGGAAATGGGTAGACTGGATGGGACAGATACTGATAGAGAAGACAGTAATATCTGGGACAGACATAAGTCTATAGTGAGAAGTATGTAAGACTGAGTATTGTATTAGATAGGGAAATGGGTAGACTGGATGGGACAGATACTGATAGGGAAGTCAGTAACATCTGGGACAGACATAAGTCTATAGTGAGAAGTATATAAGACTGTGTATTGTATTAGATAGGGAAATGGGTAGACTGGATGAGACAGATACTGACAGGGAAGTCAGTAATACCTGGAATAGACATAAGTCTATAGTGAGAAGTATATAAGACTGTGTATTGTATTAGATAGGGAAATGGGTAGACTGGATGTGACAGATACTGATAGGGAAGTCAGTAATACCTGGGACAGACATAAGTCTATAGTGAGAAGTATATAAGACTGTGTATTGTATTAGATAGGGAACTGGGTAGACTGGATGGGACAGATACTGATAGGGAAGTCAGTAATATCTGGGACAGACATAAGTCTATAGTGAGAAGTATGTAAGACTGAGTATTGTATTAGATAGGGAAATGGGTAGACTGGATGGGACAGATACTGATAGGGAAGTCAGTAACATCTGGGACAGACATAAGTCTATAGTGAGAAGTATATAAGACTGTGTATTGTATTAGATAGGGAACTGGGTAGACTGGATGGGACAGATACTGATAGGGGAGTCAGTAATACCTGGGACAGACATAAGTCTATAGTGAGAAGTATATAAGACTGTGTATTGTATTAGATAGGGAAATGGGTAGACTGGATGGACAGATACTGATAGGGAAGTCAGTAATACCTGGGGCAGACATAAGTCTATAGTGAGAAGAATATAAGACTGTGTATTGTATTAAATAGGGAAATGGGTAGACTGGATGGACAGATACTGATAGGGAAGTCAGTAATACCTGGGACAGACATAAGTCTATAGTGAGAAGTACATAAGACTGTGTATTGTATTAGATAGGGAAATGGGTAGACTGGATGGGACAGATACTGATAGGGAAGTCAGAAATACCTGGGACAGACATAAGTCTATAGTGAGAAGTACGTAAGACTGTGTATTGTATTAGATAGGGAAATGGGTAGACTGGATGGGACAGATACTGATAGGGAAGTCAGTAATACCTGGGACAGATATAAGTCTATAGTGAGAAGTACGTAAGACTGTGTATTGTATTAGATAGGGAAATGGGTAGACTGGATGGGACAGATACTGATAGGGAAGTCAGTAATACCTGGGATAGACATAAGTCTATAGTGAGAAGTTTATAAGACCGTGTATTGCATTAGATAGGGAAATGGGTAGACTGGATGGGACAGATACTGATAGGGAAGTCAGTAATATCTGGGACAGACATAAGTCTATAGTGAGAAGAATATAAGACTGTGTATTGTATTAGATAGGGAAATGGGTAGACTGGATGGGACAGATACTGATAGGGAAGTCAGTAATATCTGGGACAGACATAAGTCTATAGTGAGAAGTATATAAGACTGTGTATTGTATTAGATAGGGAAATGGGTAGACTGGACGGGACAGATACTGATAGGGAAGTCAGTAATATCTGGGACAGACATAAGTCTATAGTGAGAAGTATATAAGACTGTGTATTGTATTAGATAGGGAAATGGGTAGACTGGACGGGACAGATACTGATAGGGAAGTCAGTAATACCTGGGACAGACATAAGTCTATAGTGAGAAGTGTATAAGACTGTGTATTGTATTAGATAGGGAAATGAGTAGACTGGATGGACAGATACTGATAGGGAAGTCAGTAATACCTGGGACAGACATAAGTCTATAGTGAGAAGTATATAAGACTGAGTATTGTATTAGATAGGAAATGGGTAGACTGGACGGGACAGATACTGATAGGGAAGTCAGTAATACCTGGGACAGACATAAGTCTATAGTGAGAAGTATGTAAGACTGTGTATTGTATTAGATAGGGAAATGGGTAGACTGGATGGGACAGATACTGATAGGGAAGTCAGTAATATCTGGGACAGACATAAGTCTATTGTGAGAAGTATATAAGACTGAGTATTGTATTAGATAGGGAAATGGGTAGAGTGGATGGGACAGATACTGATAGGGAAGTCAGTAATACCTGGGACAGACATAAGTCTATAGTGGGAAGTATATAAGACTGTGTAATGTATTAGATAGGGATATGGGTAGACTGGATGAGACAGATACTGATAGGGAAGTCAGTAATACCTGGGACAGACATAAGTCTATAGTGGGAAGTACATAAGACTGTGTATTGTATTAGATAGGGAAATGGGTAGACTGGATGGGACAGATACTGATAGGGAAGTCAGTAATATCTGGGACAGACATAAGTCTATAGTGGGAAGTACATAAGACTGTGTAATGTATTATAAAAAAGGACATGGGTAGACTGTATGGACCAGATGGATCTTATCTGCTATCACAATCTATATTTCTGTGTGTCTGTGTTTGGTGAAGTAGACACAACGATTAACAGTAACACATAATAACTGAGGCAGAGATGAGTGATACAATTTGTGTTTTTACATTTTAATCAGTGAATCTCACACGAACAAACATACATACACACACTATATAAATATGAGTAAACAGAGTGACTGTAGTTTTAAAGGGTCAAGGGTTTTAAGGGTCAAAGGGTTTAACATTAAATGAGCAGTAAACTGTTAATATCTACATTTTTATATTAGCATATTTGCAGAGTAAAATGAGGGCTCGCCTACTGCTCCAGTAAACAGTTTCAGTCCAAAATATTTTGCAGCCAGGTGGCACTGTTGCTATCTTCGCCTTTGAAAAAGTTGCATGTTACGGACACAAGCTTTCCATAGATGGATGGAGCAACAATGCCATCTCGCTGCAAATCATATTGAATGCAAGCTGCCATGTTATCTCTGGATTAACTTTTGAAAAAAGCATCGTCCAGTATTGGGAGTCTCCTTGTTTTACTGGACAGGAAATGCCATACTGTGGATAGGTTTTCATACTTAACGGTTACTGACCTTATAACCTTTTCAGTGTCAGAGAGATGCTTAAAGGGATAGTAATACATAAAAATTACTTATCCCTATATTGTAGCCCTTAAATAATGAAGAAAAATGCGTCCAGCGGCATCTCTCAGACCCTTATGGATAAGAGATGACCACTTACAAGGTTCTCCCCTGCCTGACATCAGCATTGTAGGTGACAGATTTGGAATCCGGTCCACAGACGAGCGGTGGCTCTGCAGCAGAGACAGGATTGTGTTAATGAAAAAGAAATCGTTCACTTAAAAGGTCTTCTACGCTTCCTTGCAATCCAAGCACACTTAGAAGACATTTTAAGTGAAGTATTTATTTTTCATTAACTCGATCTCAGCTCTGCTGCAGAGCCACCTGCTGATCCCAGGAGAGGATTCCCCTGCTCTCAGCTAGAACGCTGACGTTAGGCAGGGGAGAACTTTGTAAGAGGTTATCTCTCAAACCATAGGGGTCTGAGAGACGCCGCTGGACGCATATTTCTTTATTATTTAAGGGCTACAACATAGGGATAAGTAAGTTTTAAGTATTACTATCTCTTTAAAGCATTGTGAAGCAATGCTTTGGGTACCCCTCTGGAACTCAAAAGGTTAAAGGGATAGTAAACCCCCCGAAAAACATTCAGCCAAATTATAGGAATAATAAAAACATACTTCACGTCCTCATTAAGATTTGAGAGATGTAAGAAAATAAAGTCCTCCGTTCCCTCCCCTTTCTGCCTGACGAGCTGTAAAGCTGTCAGAGGCAGAATCCGGTCGCCCGACTGTAGGTGGCTCTTCAGGAGAGCTGTCATCTAGATATATAACTATAATTACTTCATCGGTATGGTCTGTGTGTGCCTGGCTTACAAGCACACGGTGTAGACCATTCTGATGTAGTAATTATACTTAGATATCTCAATGACAGCGCTCCTGAAGAGCCGCCATCTGGTCCCGGAAGCAGGATCTCATGACGTCCGTTATACAGCGGACACATGAGAAGGGGGAGGGAGCGGAGGTCTTTATTTTCTTACATCTCTCAAACCATAACGGTTTGAGAGAAGGGAATGAGGGCGTTAAGTATGTTTTTATTATTCTTATAATTTGGCTTACGGTTTTTCGGGGGGTTTACTATCCCTTTAAGAGCCTTATTAACAAAAGAAAACAGGATCAATTCTGGTATAACCCAACTGTACCATAGGGTACAAATAATACTGATTGAAATTATTTTTTTATCCCCGAATGCTAGAGAGATTTCCGGCTCTTTGCTTTGTAATACATCAGAAATGTCTCTAGCAGTGGAGGATCTAGTGGAAAAAGGACCCTGGTACAAAATAATTTTAGGGCCTCCAGTACATTGAAGTCTATTGTAATATCCTAAATATGTTTAGCTTTTGGCTGGCTGAGCTCCAATGCTTTGTATCTGCTATACCAATGGTAGTACAGCCGCTGTATTCTATTGTTCAAGGGGTTAATAGCCTCATTTAGATCAATGGGTTTTGTGAGAATTTTTTTTAAAAATGTTGGTTTGTTCCAGAACTGCTTTTTCTTTTGCCCATAAGGCCCTATTTGTTTATTGTAAAAGGAGGATGCTGGAGGCCTGGGTCTGTCCATCATTGCCCACCATTCCCTTAGCAAGTACAGTCAAGATGATACCTTTATTGGCTAACAAAGTAGATTTAGGTTGCAAACTTTCAAGACCTCTTAGGTCTCTTCCTCAGGCATTTTAGATAATATGTCTGAGGAAGAGACCTAAGAGGTCTTGAAAGCTTGCTTCCTAAATCTGCTTAGTTAGTCAATAAAGATATCAAATCGACTATAATTTTTCTATGGTTAACAAGGTACCAACTAATCTTTTATCACCATCTTCTTGGGAGAGAATATTCATGATGTAGGGCTTCAGTGTTGAGATCTGTGAGTATGGCGACTCTCTTACCCTGTATCTCATGTGTCTGCACAAAAGCATTTAATCCCATAATGTGAGTCCCCCCCAACCTCACGTCTATGTTCTTTATCAGTTCTTTAATTCTCACTCATTGTCTTTTCAATCCATTGGGTATACATGGAGACACGCACATATACACCAGGCTTCTTGCTCACGGCGCACCCTTTTCCCCAAGATGTCACTCCTTGCAGAATATATTTATTTCCATCAAAACAAGCAAAAGGTCCTCCACTGTCACCCTGAAAAAAAATGGTAATACTTGTGAATTTCCGAAAAGATTAGGTACTTTGCCAAGAATTTTTTCTTTAAAGGGCAGCTATCACGTGATGGTCACTTTATAGCCAATGAAACTTCATTGTGACCTCCAGTGAATGAGCAAGAGAACAGAACAAGTGTCTGAAAAAAACCCCACCCCCACTGATTTTCCATTGATCATTTCATGGTGACTTAAGTGAGATACTTGAGCTCTGCAGCGCTTATGTAGACTTATAGGAAAACATTTTCTAACTGATCCCTAGTATTATCTCAAGACAGTATAGTCTGTTGGCTGTGAACCACATATTACTGGGCTGTGTGCCCAGTCCTAGGGGTCAGTATTACAGTGCAGCCTCATTTTTCTTTAAAGGGGAATTTTATCCTAAGAATAAGTGTATCTGAATTAGTTTACAAGAAGGACTTCCCTAGACAGGTGTCCTTCAGACAGCAGTAAGTATTTCTATTTAAATGGATAGTAATACTTCAGTATTACAAATCCCTATATTAAAGCCCTTGTAAAAAGAAATGTTTTGCCCCCAGTGTCATCTCTTAAACCTTTATGGTTTGAGAGATGAACGCTTCTAAAGTTGCCCTCTCCCTCCTCATTCCCCGTAGTCAGCATTTTAGCTGACTCAGGGAAATCCGGTCAGAGATCATCGTTCGGCTCTGCAGCAGAGCCTCAATCTCGTTAACTAAAAAAAAAAACTCACTAAAACGGTCTTCTACGTGTGCTTGCAAACCAATCACAAACCAAGCACAAACCAAGCACACATAGAAGACCATTTCAGTGAAAGATTTTTTTTTAGTTAACGCGATCAGGCTGTGCTGGAGAGCCACCTGAAAGTCGTACGACTCTCTTCCCTGCTAAAATGCTGACTACGGGGAAAGGGGAGGGAGAGGGCAACTTTTGAAGCGTTCATCTCTGAAACCATAAAGGTTTGAGAGATGACACTGGGGGCAAAACGTTTCTTTTTACAAGGGCTTTAATATAGGGATTTGTAATACTGAAGTATTACTATCCCTTTAATGCTTTTGTTTGCATTTGATCTCTGTTTTAAGTCAGCTGCTGGCAAATGTACTCTGTTTTAATCAGATATCATATAGAGTTATTTACAATACATTCACTTCTATTAAAGCCCATTGTTTTTGTAAGAAATGGGCAAAAACTTCTCAGTAGGCTGGATCTGTACCTCAGGAAAATGTCATTTCTGGTCTTGGGGTCTGGCTGGCCCTACACCTACACCAGAGACGCTGTTCTGATAAACATATCCCTCCTGGCTTTCTCTGCAGGTAGAATGATGCACTGTATAGATGTGTGTTGTGTTGTATCATTTATCATTGTAATAGTGCAGAGATAGAACTGATTCATTTTCCGTTATTGGATGATCAGAAGCACAAGGCGTTAAGCATTGGGTAGGAGGAAGGTGTCGTAGGGACTTTAGGAAGAGGGAAGCAAGTGATGTATGTGAAGGGAAGGAAAGCTATGGAGGAACATGAGTGGAAATGAGTAAATACAAACATACAGTGGAGAATTTTACTTGGGGAGACAGAAAAGGAAGGGATGTTATTCGTTAACCCTTTAAGGGCCAGAGGGGAATCCAGTGCATTGCATTGGATACCCTTCTGGCACTCAAGGGGTTAAGGAACAATAATACAAATTAGGGCCACAAGATGGAATTTCCTTTTGATTTTGAAGGTGACTTGTGGTTCCTTGCAGAGGAGTAAAGCAGGCAGCCTCACAAACTAACAGGGCCGCATTTCCGAATAGGTAGAGTAGGCAGATGCCTAGAGGGTTAAATTGTAAGGGGCGGTGCCTCTGCTGTGCTGGCCACACCCACATTATGTATTGTGGGTGTGGCCAGAGCAATCTCTATGTCCTTGCACCAGTTTATATATCACTTTACTCAGTGTATTGTAGAACTCTACTGTATCCAAGGGATTAAAGGGATAGTAATACTTAAAGTGTAAAAAAAAAAATATGTTGTAGGGTTTATCCCCCTGAGTAAAACAAAAGTACTCCCACTGCCGAAAGGTGTTTCATTCAAATGTTATTAATTTTCAAAGTTTAATTTTTTTAGGTGCAATATCACAGTGGCCTGAAATTGTACGGTGGCGCTGTTGCTACACCATCCTATGGAGATTTATCTTACCGGGACCAGAGCTGTCCATAGGATCGTGTAGCAACAGCGCCACCATACAATTTCAGGCCACTGTGATATTGCACCTAAAAATTAAACTTTGAAAATTAATAACTTTTGAATGAAACACCTTTCAGCAGTGGGAGTACTCTTGTTTTACTCAGGGGGATAAACCCTACAACATATTTTTTTTTACATTTTAAGTATTACTATCCCTTTAAAGCTATTTTCTTGCTTTTGCTTGTTATAGGAGAAGGGTATTGTCTATGTCAGGAATCAGTGGATGGGACTGGGGGTAGAGGTCATGGGAGCAGTGGGGGTGTTACCATGGGTGGCGCTAAGGACTCTGAAAAATAATTTAAAAAATTCCAAGGTGTCTTTGAACAGCTTGACGTTTTCAGTGGACATTCATTAAAAAAAAGTAAAGAAAATTGTTTTTTACCTGACAGCTGTCAACACCACCTTCAATTTTACCGCCGCAGATCTCCTCACTCGTCACTGTATTGTTGAGGAATTCGGGGCTGTTGCATTCTTCATTACTCATCACTGGAATGGCAACTTCATTGAGCACACCACTATCACCAGTGCCTGTAATGGGATCAGATATTCTATAATTTAAATCCTTCAGTGGTGGGCGCGTACCCCTCTTACACTCAAAAGGTTAAATCAAATGTGAGGTAGGTGACTTTTATTTATTTTTATTTTTATACAGTAACCCTTTCTGCTTGCCTGGAACTACATGTAGATTATTGTGTGGCATATGTCTCCCTAACACTGTTAATTTAAGCTGCTGCATGGTGACACTTTACGGAATGACTGTTCTGACACATCCCAGTAGAACAGTGTTTCCTTACAAGTGTCACACAGCACCTTTATGTGTCGTGACACCAAGCTTAATTTGTCACATGATTCCATAAACCCCAATTAAAGGGACAGTAATGGCTGAAAGTAAACGCAGCTCCGATTAATCCTCATAGCTGTATTTCAGTACTGTCCGAGGTCTAATTCAACAGAAATTTAAGTATAAAGTATCCCCCTCTCGCCCCTTTAACCTACAAGTCTTGCAAAGATGGGTGCTCCCACTAAGGTGAGACAGTAAATAGGTGACAGTTCCACTTAGAGAGACTGCAAACAATTGAATTGCTTACAAAATGACTGTAATGTGACATTTTTATAAAAGTGAGTGAAAAACAATGATCCCAGATGTGGGGTGAAATAGAGTATATTCCAATACCTTGTATTCTATGTGTTGATTCTTTGACTCCCGGCATTTCAGTCAAACTCCTTATTAATTTGTAACATATCAGTTTGTCAATGCGTAATGTTTCCTTACAATGTATCAACAAAGACATGGTGTAACAGATAGTGTAAAACACACAAGAACTGAGTATGAGACAAGAATAATGAACACCGTTTCAGGGAAGGTTAAAAATATAAAAGCATTGTTATGTATGATTACTAGAAAACACGTAGAAAACCATTATTTTCAGCAATCTTTAATGGTTTCACCTCCTTGGGAGTGGAGGCAAAACCAGTTGAATCAGCTGATAATAATGGTATCATGCACGTTCTCTAGTAAGCATGCACAATGATGGTTTTATATATTTAATCTTCTGTGTAATGGTCTTCACTATGCCTGTCTCATATTCAGTGCTTGTGTGGCTTATACAGTCTGTTACAGCATAGTCAGGGGATAAACCCTACAATATATATATTTTTTACATGTTAAGTATTACTATCCCTTTAAAACATTTTTGGAAAAGCATCTCTTCTTGCATGTAACATCTACCATTAAATTCTCTGTGCTTCTAACTGATTTGTATAGATAAACTCCGAGCCACAAGGAAAGGAAATGACAAAGAAACTACTTTACTAGAACATGATAAGTGACTCGGTCCCCTCACCTTTTGTTTCACCCCATCCAGTAACATAGCATTCTTCTGTGTTTGTTACCATATAGCGATAAGTCGGTAAACAGATTGGGAGAACTTCATCAGTCATCAGTGCTGGGCTGTAAGAGAAACAGGAAACGGTTCATTCTACTGAAGGGTTCTGGACTCAGATATTTCATATGAATAATTATCTGTACCCAGCGCTCACTGCGGCTCATTTGTTAACCCTTTGAGTGCCAGATGGGTACGCAACTCATTGCAAAGCAATGAGCTGCGTACCCCTCTGGCACTCAAAGGGTTAAAAGAAATGAGTGGATTATTTCACAAGAAAATCAACTGCACCATAGGCAATAATTTTCAAGTTTATGTTGATTTAAAGGAGCAGTAAACTTTTTTTTATGAAAACACATATTTTATAGATCTTTTCCTGCTGAAAAAAACAAGGTCACTCCCACGGCTGTCAGATGTTCTATTCAAACTTTATAGCAGTTCAATTAATCAGGAAGTGAATTTACTGTGTTTACTTCCTGATAGTTCTAACTGACAGGAAGTGAATTTACTGAGTTTACTTCCTGATAGTTCTAACAGGAAGTGAATTTACTAAGTTTACTTCCTGATAGTTCTAACTGACAGGAAGTGAATTTACTGTGTTTACTTCCTGATAGTTCTAACTGGCAGGAAGTGACTCAGCAGTTTCTATCACATTCTATGGAGAACTGTATGTCACTGACTTTCTTGACTTTCCTCTCCACTAGAATGTAACAGGAAAAACTAATTAGAATTTGACCACTATAGGGCACTGCTAATGTAAAAAAATATGGGTTTAAATTGTAATAACCATGGAAATATGACTCTCTTGGCAGTGGGAGTACCCTTATGTTACTCAGTAGGAAAATCCCTACACATTATACTTTTTTCATATAAAAAGTTTACTGCTCTTTTAAATATGTCTTTGAATCTCTTGAATGCTAGAGAGACAATGCATTGGAAACCTCTTTAGCATTATAGAGGGTAAAAATCTCCATTTAAATCAATGTCTATTTTGGATATTGTGGTGTCGTTGTTTTGCTCCAGAATTACTACACTTTTCTTTTAACGGAGGGCCCATAAATTGCAATAATTACATTTTGGTATACATTTATAAGCATGTTGTTATATTGAATTAATTAGGCAGCTTTCTTTTATCAAGACCAATGTATGTAGGGTTTAAAGTAAAAAGAGTAGTAACAGAAAATCTTATAATAAATATGTACTTAAACATTAAACCCAATAATAATAATACATTTAACCCACAACAAATAAACTTTGCAATTCTTCTAGTTTAGGGCTTGCTCACAAAGAGACTTGGCTGAGGCAGCATTGTTGTTGAGCACCATTGCACCATATTGCTGTGTTCACCCTGTATTGCATGACACCAATATACTGGCAATGGGCAACCCAAATGCACCAACTAAGAATGATCACCATTGGGTAGAAGTAGAGAAGGCTTGCACAGCAAAGCCATCCACACAGGTGGCCTAATTATTGCTATGCCCTTTGCAACAATCCATTCACAGCTACAGCCTGGCCCATATAGGATCTGACCAATGAAACAATGGTGACTCTTACATGGGTCAGCTACTTTGTAGTGCACTTTTCCCTATGCGTTCAGCTCACGATGGGAGTGCAGTGCACAGCACCCTAGTGATTCTAGAATATTGACTATGTTACTTGGTTCATAATATCTGGTGAATCAGGTCTAAGACCATAGACTTCCAGAAATTCCCCTGATAAAGCTGGTTGAGATAAACACAGTAAAAGGTTCTGAAACCCCTTGAAGAGCTTTATAGCAATCCTGAATGTAAAATGAGGCCAAGAGGGAAATACGATTAAGGGCCAAACTTTATTTCAGTTGTTAATCAGACCTGGAGGTAGATGTACTAAGTTGTGATAAAGATGTGATAAAGAGGTGATAAAGTGTAGATGACTTCTCCGGTGTGATAAACTCTCCAAGTCCTACGTTATTCTATGGTGCCAATGCACTAATACTTCTCCAACTTTAGAGATGTTAGTGCATTTGCACCATAGATTAAAATAGGACTTGGAGAGTTTATAACATGGGAGAAGTCATCTCCACTTAATCACCTATTTATCACATCTTTACTTATTGTTTAATTCCTGTTAACTCCTTTTGTCAAAACAAATTGCTAAGAACTGCTATTAAAACAGTACCATTCTAATGGTCTAAACTATCAGAAAAGATCCCTGGCCCGTAAATTGATATAATGCTTAATTTGTCATGTCTTAACCAATGAAATATAAATGAGTAGTTACCTTTTCAGTTTCAGTAAGGCAATGTCTGCTCCTGTGGGCCCCTTGAACAATTTCTCAACTAGTCTGATCTGTTTGGATGCCTCGTCACTAAAGAGATGATGTATTCCAAGATATACCTTGTAAGTTGAAGGTTCACTTGATCTGTTTCAAGAATCGTAAGGGAATGTCAAAATTAATTTTAACCAGATGTTTTGTTTAGTAATTACAGTAATGCTGATGCATTCAGTGAAAGTAGAGCAAATCTGATTTTGATCCAAGTCGGTTTCATAAAACATTTGGTTATCTCTTATTACATGAGATCAGCGGATCATTATATCATTACATGTCATCTGCATAGCAATAAAACTTTCAGTTTAGGAAATCACCCTCGGCACACCTTCAGCACCATGCGTAGCAAATTAAAATTTCCAGTGATTTACATAGCAACACAGTAAATTAGGTTAAAAAAAGACACAAGTCCATCAAGTTCAACTTTTGTCTTTTAACCCAGACAAATGAGAATCATATAAGTATTCCTGCTGCCAAATAGGTTAGTGTTTATCTATTTTCCTGTTTTACCTACTAATACACAATATAAACCTGTATGTTCCCTCTTGAAAGAAATGTATCTAATCTCTTAAATGTATCAGTTGTATCTGCCATTACTACATCCATGGGCAACAAATTCCATAATTTTGACAGACCTTCCTGTAAAAAAAATGTTTTCTCTGCTGAAGTTGAAACAGGGTTTTAGATTCTTTGACTGCTAGGTAGATTTTCAATGAATTTTAGAGTGGTCTTCAAAGTGATCCAATGCTTTGGAAACCTCTTTAATATTCAAGGGATTAAAAGCTCCCTTTAAATCAGGGTGGGTTCTGTTTGTCCCATATGTTGCAGCTGATTTGGTCTGGATTCTCTCCTCTTTTTCTTAGTATATCAGCTAAACAATATTGATTTTTAATACATTTTATGACCATTCACTAAATCACAAGCTAAAACAAATTAGGCCAAAGTAGTACATAAAAAGGCAAAAGACTGACACAGCAGAACACCAACCTAAGATCGAATGATGGACCAGACATGAAATGCGTGCATCTTATTGGAGAAAGAGCTGCCTTGTGCTCCCATATGTGCAGCCAATGAGAGGAGATAAGCGAGGTCTTTGACAGCCTGCTTTCTCTCTTACTACTGACAATAGATTTAATTGGTCCCCATGAGTAATATTTCATATATGTACATGGGGGTCTGGAAGCATCCACAGGGATGCTGACCCATCAGATTAAACAGTGGTAGAACTCTGTATTATTCTCACCATAATCCTGAGACCTCTCACATCAATAAGCTATCGCTAACCACTGGACTTAGGATGGCTGACTGACTGCTAGGGTTTGGACCACTCTCTATATAGTTCCAGCCAGCAGTATCCAAATTCAGGCCTCCAGGGCTATCACCAGACCAAAGTTTAAAGCTGTCCCTGATGAAACACAATTGAGTTAATCAGTGGCTCTTTCATTTTGGCTGATCCACCTGTGCTCAAGCAGGAACATCTTTAAATCATAGCTTATTAGTAGCCATTGGGGACCAAAGGTGGACACCCCTGTTATAGATAATATTGGTGTGACCACCTCAGTTTGTCTGCAGTTTTCATGATATTTCCTACCTGTAACTATAATAACAAGGTCAGAGTTACTCCGGTTTCACTCTATCCCTATTCTCTTGCTGAATCTAGAACACATACACTTGTCTATATTCCCTTCTACAGACACGTGACACTTTCCCTGATGGAGTGGTCATTTATTTGGACTAAAAGAGGGTACCTAATAATCTGCCATGTAATTTACATGTGTTCACTAAATAATAAACATTAGAAACCTAGTTTAACAAACAAATAGTATGAAACGTGGACTATATGCCATCATACACTAAGCACATACATTATATACCAGATTAGCAAGTCCAGAAAACCTACCGTCTCAAGCAATGTGCTGCAGTCATAACCCACTGACGACCAATCAGGCTTCCTCCGCAGAAGTGATAACCAGTGCTGGAAGACAAGAGAATTTCATACTGTTCAGTATATTTACAAATAACTTTAAAAATGTTGCAAACATTAGAAACAGCGCTGTTGTTTATTCTGTGTGTTAATTAATATGTATTTCCTAGGACAATATTTATTTTGTTATATTTATCACATACAACACGTGAAGCTCAGTACAATGATGGACTAAAGCAGACAAAGATATGACATTATAAATGTAAACACACTGATTCAAAAGCAAGTGATTGTCCTGATTGCAAGATCCTAGAGATGTAATAGCAGTTTATTTTATATCCTTCTGGTTTGTCTTTAAACGTATGTTTTTTTACACACAATCATTTTTTGCTTTGATATTGAACAAAATAAGTTTTGATTTGTAATCAGAGAGTGATGGTACCAATCAGTTCTCCAGAGGATCACCAGGTTACTTCTGGGATAAGAGAAGCGCAGAAGTGAATACTCACTGACAATGAACAAAAGGGTGGTATCTGCTAGTTTCGCAATTAGCCCCCGCTCAGGAATGTCCCTATTTAGCACTCTAGTGCCATTACAAAGGAGAAATAACCATTTACATATTAAGCAGACTCCACCGATAAAACAGGGCGTTTCCCTTTACACAAGAATACCAGCAAACACCAAATTAATGCTTCACTGTCTTGGGCCTCATCAGTGATATGTAGCTGGTCTGTCTAGACACTGAGGTGGGAGTAGGGAAGAAAGGGAACAGAATGTGAATGAACTAGAGGGGCAGGGGAGGAATTCTAGAGTTTGGGGAGAAAGGGGAGGGCAGAAGGAAGCTACAGAACCCACACACATCCCAGCCTTGTTCCACTGTCCTACAGGAAGTCACAGAATGGCACATTCACTGTCTAACACTGCAGAATTGTTCCACTATCCACTGGTAGTCACAGATCCACACACACATTGTGTTCACCCTTTTACCTTTTTTTTTGTAGGAAGTGGAGAGCACAGCAGCCCAGCCGTCCTCTGATTCATTCATCACAGAGGTGTTCTATAAGCTCACTCTCTAGCTGATAATTTTGTGTTGCACTAAGCTCACTTCAATGCAACCTGGAAGTTGGGGTAGAGAGAGGACCTTGTGGAATGGTGCTGAATAAATCTGAGGATAGAGTGACTATAGTGTTCTTCACTACATACAGAAAATATTTACATATACATGAAAGTGCATCCAAGAGGGCCAATCCTGCCATCAAACGTCTGCGGCGGCCTAAAGCAGTTTTAGCATTAACAGTTGGTGTTGGTGCTGGAAGAACTACCTGTCCCCAGACACCCACACATTTACTGTCTCAATTCCTTCAACTAATCTGCCCTTGCCTTTTTCTGATCTGTGTTATTCTTAAGTCTCTAATATGTATCATTATTCATGAGACACGTTAGTCTGGATTCTGTTGATGGTGTTACATTTAGGATTTCTACCATATATATGTATAAACTTTCCAGACCAAATGTACACACCCTAACCCATATTGGGTATTTTGAAATCCTTTTTTAACAGAATATTGTTACCAATATATATTGTTTAAAGTGCATTCCTCATGTATTATTTACTCAGATAAATCTACAACTTCAACCTTTTTTGCCTTCGGTTTATATGTCTAGTTTCTTTTCTGAATAATGTTTTTAAACTTTGGTTCTGTTTTTTGTTTCGACCTGTCTGTATTTTATAAACATGCATTTCAGCTTTATTTTGTAAAGTAACCTATTTTTATTTTAATTGGCACTTTTTGGTTTAAAGGGATAGTAATCGTTTTATCTTTATTTTCTTTTGCAAGCATTAAAAAATGAAGAATGATATAAGTCTTATCTCTCAAACCTTTATGGTTTGAGAGATATTCACAAGCAAAGTTTCCCCTCCCGCCCCTTTTACCTAGTGTAAGCCATCTCTTCTCAGATGTGGAATGCAGTCCATAGACCAGACAGATAACAGAAGGGGACAATCTTCTTCCTATGAGAACAATGAAAGCCCTGCCCCCCCTTGCCAAGATTTTCAGGTTTTTCCCTTATCTTAATTAAAGATTGTCCCTTTCTGCAGTCTACCTGGGCACCTCCCTTCTTATTTGGCTGAGCAGTGTTACATCAGTAAAAGGGACGGGAGGGAGATACTTTGTCATTGAATTACTCTTGAACTACAACTCTGACGGAACTGAAATAACACTCTCCAAAGTCCAAATACTATGATGATTAATTAGAGCTGCGTTTATTATGAAACATTACTATCCCTTTAAGATACTATAAACATACCGAGTTCGGAGACTGATCTGCCACGGCCAGGAAAATGGATTCGCTTCACATCCTCCAACAATCCTCCCATTACATTTCTTTTGCGTTTGCATTGGAATGCCGCACTCGATTCTTCCAGGTTTTTCCACAGGCGTAACTAAGGGGATCAGAGAGCTCTCAAGTAAATCAATATTATTTATCATACTCTTAACTTGATCTGCTTTTGTGATGGCGAGCAATAAATCCAAACATAAAAATGGATACATAATACAATAAATGTCAGTGCTTGTGGGTATTTATATTCTAGAAGAAATAGGGGGTACAAATGAAACACAAGGAGGATGGCTAAGCATCACTGATGCAGTTTTGGAACAAGCCAATTGAGCGACAGGGACAAATAAAAATTCCGTTTGAATTATATGGGGGTTTTAGTGCCTTGAAACTGGTCTCCAGCCATTGCTTTTTGTTATTTACCACTGATATTGTGGGTAGTTTGCCAAAGAATTGCCTAATTTCATCTTGAGTCATCAGCTTCACATATAAAGAATCTCGGGATAGTGGCAATAAATGAAGTATAACTACTGATATACACTGGTATTTAAAATGTTGTTAGAGTAGCTTGGAGGTCAGTCTTTGAAGCCTTCAGTGTAGATTTTAATGTGTAAAAATAATTACCACATTTAGGGATATCACAGTAATCAAATTTTACTGTGTCAGGAGTTGTAATATAGCACCAAGGACCATCTCCGTCTCCATCTGGGTTTCTGCAGTACTGTGAAAAGAAGAAGGCAGAGAAAAGTTAATTAGGTATAAAATAACTTTTAAAAACATCTGAGGTGGGCTCACACTGGCCACATTTGGTACACGGGCCACACGTTGGAGTTGGACACCCATGTTGCTTAAATGCTTCATTCTACCATATCTTGGTGTATATATATATATATATATATATATATATATATATATCAGGGCATATAATTTTAAGTCCTTTACTACTAGCCAGACCTGAAAAGTTACTCGCCACCACAAGCCAAAACATACCCACCAGGGCTGAATTTCTACTCGCCAGGGCTAAATTTTCACTCACCATTGGCTAGTCGCGAGTGGAAAATTGAGCCCTGTATGTGTGTGTATATATATATATATATATATATATATATATATATATATATATATATATATACAAATGCAACTGTCTGCTTAGATTTTACATTTCACACTCAGTGTGAAGAACCAAAGCAATCATTTTATGTGGAACTTCAGATTTAATTAATATACATTTGTGACATATAATCAGGGGAGGTCGCTAAGTTATCAAAATACTTGGGACTTTTTACAAAAAGTACAGGTTCCTGTCCAGTCTTAATGCATCGTTAGTGTACTGTACAACCCAATTTTTTTCATTATAGTAGGGAAAAAAGCACCACTACCGACCTCAAGCTTACAACAATGGGCTGCAAGCATGAGACCTGGATCTTTAGTTCAGCCAACAGTCAACTACTGTAACCCAACTACTGTAACCCAACTACTGTAACCCAACCCAACTACTGTAACCCAACTACTGTAACCCAACCCAACTACTGTAACCCAACTACTGTAACCCAAATACTGTAACCCAAATACTGTAACCCAACCCAACTACTGTAACCCAACTACTGTAACCCAACCCAACTACTGTAACCCAACTACTGTAACCCAACTACTGTAACCCAACTACTGTAACCCAACTACTGTAAGCCAACTACTGTAACCCAACTACTGTAACCCAATACAAAACAGACTGTTTCCATCAGGAAGTGGGTTATTGTTTACAGATGTGGCCTAGACTTCTCAATTAATGTATATACAGGGCTCAAAATTTCCACTTGCCACTAGCCAATGGCGAGTGAAAATTTAGCCCTGATGAGTAGAAATTCAGTCCTGATGGGTATGCTATGGCTTGCAGTGGCGAGTAACTTTTCAGGTCTTGCTAGTAGCAAAGGACTTCAAATTTTAAGCCCTGGTGTGTGTATATATATATATATATATATATATATATATATATAGTTTGTTTTATCTTCCTGAGCAAAACAAGGGTACTTCCTTCCTGAGAGGTGTTTTATTTAAAATGTACTGCAGCTCAAACTTACATTTTATAGGTGAAGTATCTCAATGGAATGATTGCGAATCTTACAGTGGTGTTGGTGCTACATCATCCTAAGGGAAGATCTGGTCAATTGACCATAAACTTCCATAGGATGGTGTAGCAACAGCGCCACTGTCAAATTTCAGGTCATTGAGAAATTGCAGTTTTAGCTGCAATACCATTTGACTAAAACATCTCTCAGCATTGGGAGTACCCTTGTTGTGCTCCAGATGATAAACCTTTCAATACAAATTCTCATATATATTAATTGTTACTATCCCTTTAAAGTGTGTGAGTGCATGGGAAAGGATTACATCTGAGGTGGTCAAGTGTCTGACCTCCACTGTTGAGGACTACAACTGGGAATGATGGGGGTTGTAGTTCTCAACACCTGGAGGTCTGGCAATGGACTACCCCTGGAGTAAACGATCCCTGGCTGTAATAAAAGTCAACTAGACCACTCGGTGTCAAGTCAAAAACACAACAGGGTCCACATAAAATTCCTTCTAAACCCCAGTGATTTAAATTGGGCTTTTGCACCCCCTGAATGCTATAGATAAGTCTCATACACTTTATGAAGCGAGGTGCTGGAGACTTTCTAAAGATTAATAAGTTAAAAGCCCCATTTAAATTAGCTGGAATTTTTATTTGCCCCTATGATACTGTTAGTTTGTCTCTTAGTTAATCCACTTCTTTTTAGTGTATCAATTTCAATGTATAATCTATGTTTTGTGAAACGATGTTGGCAACAGAATTTATCCCTTTAGATTGTAAGCTTTTAACCCCATTTCCAGTGTTTTATTTTGCCTAATCACTTGTTACTCTGTATTGCCCAAACCAGTGGTTATCAACCAGGGTGCCATGGACACCAGCTCAGGTTGCCCCTCTTTATTCATGAAGACTTGGACAAAAATGTTATAATTGAGTTTCTGATGTAATATACATGGAACTGATATAATCACAATATGCTCCTTATTGTCATTCTTACTATGAGGCCTAAGAAGAACTATACATTTATGTATTGTTCCCTTCATTTAGTCCTTGAGAAATTACATATGAAATGTGAGGGATGCCCTTAAAATTCCAGATTGCATATTAGGGGGCGCCTTGAGTGAAAAAAGATTGGGAACCACTGGTCCAAATGCTTAAACTGTAAGTGTAAACTGTAAGTGAAAACTGTAAGTGAAAACTTGTGGTTCTATATAAATAAACATATTCATTCAGCCCTTAGTGGGACAGTAGCAGTAGAGGAACTACACAGAGATACAGAGAAAGCAAGACCAGGGAACGTGCTGGAGAAATGCTGGGATTATTGTATGGAAATTAATCACATTGGTACTGGACATGATGATCATTTGGGATTAATGTGATCTATGATTATGGTGTAAACTTAGAAAGTGTTGATGATGGAGAAACATCATCATCATCATCAACATCATCATTTTATTTCTAAGTGCAAATCTTGTCTCCATTGAAGTAGCCATCTGTGTATAAAAGAAAATGGAGTAATTGAGAGGCAAGCCAACTTTACCTTACGGTATAAACAGACATTCCTCTTGATTATAATTGTTATTTTCCCACCTACTGAATCCTAGAGATATCTTCAACACATTTAACTGAAATGCACTGCAGATCTATCTAGGATTCAACGGGTTGAAAATCCAGTTTAAGTCAATGTGAATTTTTATTTGTCCCCTTTGATGTTGTCGGTTTGTTCCAGAATTGTTTTTATTCATAAACCCCATTGAGTGCTATTGTCAGGGTTCATTTTTTAGAAAACAACCAGACTCTTGTCAGTTAATTTCTTCAGCACCAACAGTGGGATGGCCAAGTGTCTCATATGTAATTTCACTGCTAGTGACAGTGGATTTGATGCTTATCCACAATTCTGCTGAACTATTATTATTATTATTATTATGAAATGAACATTTGGATAAAGACTAGAATCAATGTAAAAACACGTTCTTTGTAAAGACCATCTTACATTTTTCTCCAAGCCAGCATCCGGATGAGTTGTTGGAGTAAAAGTTGCATGTTCTTGTGGTGACTGAGAACTCCAGTCTTGGCATGTATATCCGCTAGAAGTGGTAGATTTTGTACCACGGTAAGATTTACCATTGTTCACAATACATTCTGAGGAAACGGGAGATTGGATAAGGAGTATTATTGTTGTAATTACAGAAAAGTATGAAAAGCAAATACAAGACTAGGAGGAATTGTGGGAAATAATTATAATTGAGGCATACAGTTTATGAGAACCATATTGTTTAAGAATAGACTTCTAAAATAGTAGTCCAAGCAAAGAAAAATAGATCAAAAAGTATATTCTTACAAGTTTTAAAATATTTAAAGTAGAATTATTTACTTAAAATAAGCAGGTCTTCGTTTTTCAACAGGACTGACCTAGGTAGGTGTCATTCACACAACAGTCAAAGGATTAAGCCATATGATATGGTAAAATGATATGAGTTAGAAATCACTTTAATCCAACTTTGCACCGCCTCTGGTCCTTAATGGGTTAAACTTTATGTGGCATGCAGGTTTGCACATATTTTGGACAAATTATATAACCGGAATTTTCTACAGATTTTCTCTCCTTTCATTTTCAATTTTTTAATTAGAGATTTGTGGAGAGTCCACTCATTTTTTACTGCATTCATACTTGAGTAATAATGTCACTATTTTGCATGTATATATCTGTTGAATTGTATCTCTGTTTGAGTTTATTTTCCATAAAGGTTGCTCACCTTGACTGGAATTGACAGTAGTAGAGTTAGTTTCCGGAACTGGATTAATCATGACCATAGATTTTAATTCTGAGCACTTCTTCAGATTACAATACTCCCATGTCACACTGGGATCTGTGGTGTAACACCAGGGTCCCTTATCACCATCTGGGTTCCTGCAGTAATTATTTTCCAGTCCTCTACGAATGCAAACAGAGACATATATTACAGAACTTCTGTACATTAGTTTGGTGCTTCCGTTGACAGAGACACAGGACTGATGAAGGTGAAGGTAGGCAGATGACAAATAAAGCAATCTGTACTCAAGGCAGTAACACATTCAATAGAAATAGACACAAGATCACTTAGGACTTCAAGAGGAGATGATGTGCAGAAAATGAATTTCAATTTCATGACATAGACATCTCTGAGATCCCTCCTCGTTTATATATAAAATACTTGTGAATCGTGGACTGAAATGTTAACTCAGTTGTACTGAAACTTTTAATATAATAACTCCTGCTATGACCCATGAATGCCTCTTTTATTTAAGTTGTTCTTTTCTAGTTTAGAGAATACCTAGGCAAGTACAGATATTATTATAAATATGTATTTCCCACAGTCATATGATGGGTTACAAGTGAATATATTCCAGCCATAACAAACCCCACGTAGAGAGCCTCAGATTCCACCACTATTTTGATGTGAGGCAACAGACATAATTTGCCCCTTTGCATTAAAGGCGGCTGATCCATCAGGTGTTTAAAATATGAACTGACTACCTTTCTCACCACTAATGGAAATAAGTGCAAAAAATAAGCTCAAAACTTAAAGTACTTTAATATTTTTTCTTTTTGAGATTGGGACATTATGGGGTTCATGCACTAAGGAGTGATTAAGAGGTGATAAAGTGGAGATGGCTTTTCCCAGTGATATCATTTCTCCAGTTCCTATGTTATTCTATGGAGCCAAGGCACTAAGATTTCTCCAGATTTGGAGATCTTAGTGCATAGAGTCTACAAAATAACATAGGAACTGGAGAAGTGATTTTCCTACAGAAGTTATCTCCACGTTATCATCTCTTCATCATGCCTTAGTGCATAACCCCCCAGTGTGTCAAAATTCAACACTTACCCTTTAGGAAAGTCATCAGGTGTAATTGTGTGATTGTGAGGGAT